>JBAMYA010000017.1:1815125-1838941 GCA_037176975.1 Arrhamphus sclerolepis
AAAAGGTTTTGGGGGGGGGTTTGAAGGTTCAAAAGTGGGTTGGGAGTGGTCCAGAAGAAGGGAAAAAGAAAGGGGGAAAAAGGGTGGAAGGGAGTCCCCCCCCCCCCCCCCCCCCCAAAAAAAAAAAAGATCCATAACAAGTTTTTTTTCCCCATGTTCATGTTTAAAATGAGGCAATTGTTCACCATCATGCCACAAAGTGGTCCACCAGTTGTCGCTAAGCCTCCCATCCGCCACTGACACACACCATGACTGCAGAATTAGATGAGTATTTCTAAAGATGACAGAAGTGAGTTTTTGCTGGAAGTCTGAGATGTAGAGAGAGAAGTGAACTGTGAGAGCTACCCGTGTGGTTCTTCTGTGCCACTAACTGCTCTCTCAAAAAAACAATCCTTCTGTCTTACAAACCACGGTTTTCCTGTCAGATAGTCAATAATCAAGGCAATTATGTGTTTTCTGGAGTTTCTCACATTGTTGTGCAGGCTAACTTGCTGTCAAAGCACTGTATGTGTATTGGATAACTCACTCATGCTCCCAGCTATAATAATATTAAATCATTCTAATCCTAAAAGTGATACCCAAGAGCTTTTTTTTTATTTTTTTTTTCTAAAGTATCAGCTTCTATTTAATTTAAAGGAATATTTGATTGCTTTCTGAAAGTATTTTCTAGGTCTCATGGCTTCCCATCTTTACTGTAGGCAAAACTCACTTAAAGTAACTTTATTGCTGTTAAAAGGATTGTTGACATGTTTGACAAAGTTGGGAATATTGGGTGTGTTATAGGAGGTGTCTCTGAATTTGAAGTCAGCCTCAGGAAGCTGTGTTTTAAGTCTAATGTTTTCAAATATTGCTGTGGTGTCACCATCTATCTTTTGTTGTTGCTGCTGTTGTTGCAACTTTGCAATTTGAGCATCAGTTCAAACAGCTGAATCAGAGAGAGCTGGATAGATGAGGGGCATTGCCATGACAATAACCTCTCTACCGGGAGTCAGGTGAGAGCACACAAAGTTTCGGGTTTCTGGAGTTTCTCAGGAGGATTACAACGCTGCATAAGGACAATGTTTTTTGTTTCTCGAATAAATAAAGATGAAAGAAACAAGACTGTTAAAACAAAATCTAAAACCAGCCCTCTAACCATCTAATTGTGCGAATATTCTGTAAACTATATAAATGCAACAAATGGAAAGCATGCCAAGTAGTAGATAGATAGATAGACAGACAGACAGGCAGACAGACAGACAGACATATAGATAGATAGGTACATTACTGATCCTCCAGGGCAAACTGTTTAATCACAGGAGTCTTAGTATTTAACACACAATTTATACAAAAAAAAAAGTGTTGCACGTCAGTCTATTTCACTGTTTCTCCGTGGTTCTAGGCTACAATAGATGCCAGCTCAAACAAGGAGCCAGAATAATCCAAGTGTGGAGATTGATTAATCATCTAAAAGACTTTTAGGAAAATTTCTTCGGCAGCGATTGTGAAACTGACATGCCACTCTTGAGTAATTTTCAGCATCATTTTACTTTTGATGTCCAAGAATAATAGCTTGGTGTTCCATGCTGCCAATGTCTTGTTGATATCTTAGATGAGATGTAATAAAGATGCATGAGATGTTTTTTTTTTTGTTTTTTTTTTTTCATTCTACAGTGTATATTCCTTTGTCTCTCCATGTTTTGCTGTCTCAGTGGTAATAATGGGTTTCTGTTTATTCTCCTGCCATGGGAATGAGGGCTTTCACTGGGCCTTTGTTGTCTCCAGCACTGTTTTCTCTTGTCTCTGTAATGTTTGAAGAATTCAGTTTGATGCCGAAGGGAGAATTTCTCTATGACCGAAATCAGCACCCCATCATCCCACAGCTTTACTCCACTTCCTATTTGTTTCTCCTGCAGCGTTCATGTCATCATTTTCCTTCCATTTGAATCTCTGCCAGCTGCACAACTCTTCTGTCTCATGTTTAGATATCGGCTGATCCAAAACAACAAACGGAAACATAACAGTTGGCAGGCTTTGGGATCTCTATCCTTTTTTCTTTTCTTTTGTTTTTTTTGTTCTTTCACTTGTCATGACTTGTCTGTGACGGCATAGAGAAAAATGAAGGACAAAGTGGGATGAAATGGTTGGAATTTCCGAAAGGTGCTGAACACTGTGTCCTGGTTGTAATACACTGAGGTAGAACCAAACTGAACATCATGTAAGATGCAGCAACGAAAGAGCCAATTATTTCATCACAGATCATAAGGGGGGAAAAAAAAAACAGCACTCCTACTCTGACCTGTGCTTTCTTTTTTACTTTCCATCATCTAAGCAACTATATTTTTACTTTCATCCTCAAGCCCACTGTCTTTCCCTTTTTTATGTAGTGTTACAAAGAAAAATGGGCTCAAAAAGTCACTTTGCAGCATAGGTATGATGCAAACTATAAAATCTGACTTTGTTTGAATTATATGTACCATTAGCACGGAATAGCTTTCCATCATAAGTACTATGTCAGTCTGAGGCTGAATGTGAAATCTAAACTCATAGTCATACCAATAGAATTTTATGAATTCAAGTGAATGATTGGATTATTGTAGCTGTAATTATGGTGAGCTGTGGGTTCTGTTTGTGGCTTCTCGCTTGGTGCAAGCACCAGTTCTTATATTTGATGTGGCTGACCTGTAATCAATGCTACATCTAACACGGAAACATCATGTTGAGAAGAATAAACAACAAATTTGATTGCTTCAGGTGCCCTACATTTATAAGGCTTGAAAGTAACATTTGGTTTTTGTCCTCTTGCAATTTGCAGCGAGGGAGGAGAATGTGGCCACCTTTCGAGGCTCAGAGTACTTCTGCTACGACCTGTCGCAGAACCCCATCCAGAGCAGCAGCGATGAGATCACCCTGTCCTTCAAGACCTGGCAACGCAACGGCCTCCTCCTGCACACGGGGAAATCCGCAGACTATGTCAACCTGGCGCTAAAAGATGGAGCAGTTTCGCTCGTCATCAACCTGGGTTCCGGGGCCTTCGAGGCCATCGTGGAGCCAGTCAATGGAAAATTCAATGACAACGCCTGGCACGACATCAAAGTGACACGCAACCTGAGACAGGTAATCGAGGTAACAGTGATGGATGGACTTTGGAGTTTTTCCTCAAAAAGCTTTTGAGAGGAAGCTGGCATTAAAAAAAATCACCTTTTTTTCTGATTGGTTGTCATTTCATCACTACTATTCAAAGACATTATTAAGATAGATGTCATATTTTTGGGTTGTCTTTATGGTGACATGAATTCGTTCTCATTTATACTCATTGGCTTATTTCTCTCATGTCGAATTCATAGTTAACAGAACAGCGGAAAGCAGTTCAGCAGCCACTAAATGATATTTAAATTTCTACTTTGCAGGCTATTATTTTTGCTTCTGTTAGTTGGTACAGACCATAAATTGCTTGTGTATTCAATATAATGCTACCTGATAATACTATTTTGCTTTAGATATTGAGCTCAATTGCTGTTTCTTTGCCTTTAAAGAATGATGGTGTAGCATAATGATTTTTCTTCAAAGCCAAACAAGAGAGTTTCGGTGAGCCATCCAATAACTCTTTCTTACCTTACAGAAATTGTTGAGTACTTTCTGATGAATAATTAGCTTGTACATTATGGCTGAGTGGAGCTTGAATGTATCAGTCGATGCCACATGAGGCTGTTTAACCACAGTAAATAAAATAATAAAGT
This sequence comes from Arrhamphus sclerolepis, assembly GCA_037176975.1. Taxonomy (NCBI): domain Eukaryota; kingdom Metazoa; phylum Chordata; class Actinopteri; order Beloniformes; family Hemiramphidae; genus Arrhamphus; species Arrhamphus sclerolepis. The sequence continues at coordinate 1,818,845 of JBAMYA010000017.1, forward strand.
CCAGTGGTGCGTAGAGGTAATTCCAGTTGCAGGATGTGGGGTTGTTCATTGTTTCAGTCGACCTTTAGTTTGTCAGGTGAGGCAGCATTTTAGTGTTGGTGTCAGAGCTGCACAACAAGTAAGTGCCAATTTTCTGACCCTCCTTGACAGCAGTTCCTTGTCCCTTAGGTTAGAAAATTGTTACAGCAGAAATTCCTCACAAGTTAACATCTAGTTTAGTGGGTTACAAGCCAAGATCCAAGGCTGCTTGCTTCTCTCTCTATATATCTCTCTACACACCTGTCTTTCTCTCACAATCATTTTCTTTCCTCTTTGAAAAGAACACTTTGTTAGATGAAAGGTGGAAAAACACTACAGGTTTTGCAGAAAATCAAGCTGTCCCATGCAAATTTAAATCTGAAAAGTACCCGACTGTACTTCATGTGTCGCTTCCAGGACTGTGGTGCAGAAAATTTGCCTGGGATAGTGAAATAGCAGTGAATTACTGATGCAGATCTCTGACAAATCGTGTAGTGTTTATTCACTGCTACACTAACTCATCCATGAAAACGTCATTTTTATTTTACTACTAACCAGTATCTAAGCAACTAATGTACTAACTAACTAACTAACTAACTAACTAACTAACATCCTAATTCTTCATCATTGTTTTTGTTTTTTTGTTTTTTTTGGGGTTTTCTGTCCATCCTTATTAACAACCTTTTTTGTTCACTATTCTGTTGATTTCCTTTCTTCCCCTTTTTCTGGAAAGCAATCAGGCATTGGACACGCTATGGTAAACAAACTACATTGTCTGGTAGATATCATTCTTATTGTCTTTTTTTTGGGTTTGCCGTGTGTCCCCTCCCCCTCTCTTCTTTTATTCGTTCTCTTTGAGTTCCATCCTAGACACTCTTATCAAAAAATGAGGAGATGGGTTTGTATTACCAGGCAATTCTTTCTTCGCTTCTTCTCAATTTCCTCCCTGACCTGCCAACAACCTCCTTCTTTACCCCACAATCCCCCATCCTGTTCTATTCACTTTGGCTTTTACTTTTTTTTTTTTTTTTATCTTTCTTTCCTCCACATTAATGCAGATTTCTAACAAGTAAAGAAAAAAAATTGACTTTTTTGCCTTTGTCAGGGCAATTTATTCTTTTATTTTATTTTTTTTCACACAAAAAGTCCCCATTTTTTGTGAGGACTGTCGTCCAAAACTGACAGAAGCTTGCCACAATCCTTAAGATGGTGACCTCGACACCGAGCCCTAAAAGAGAAGCTACCAACAAAATGGCAACCCCTAGCCTTTATTGCGGGAGCTCTGACAGTTGTTTTCAACTCACTATGGCGCATGGCATGCCCACATCTCATTGAACTATCACATCCCAAACTCATAACCTCAGTCCTGCCACCCAGAATAACCACTAACACTTAATTCATTCAACCACGTTCCATCTGTCACCGTTTCACTCTCTTTGCCTTCCCTGTGTGTTTTTTGTAGCATGCTTGTGAAAGTGGTGTTGTGTGTTTGTGCTAACCTCGATAACCCCCGGGCCCATGTCCACACATTTGCAAGAATAAGCATACTGATCTAGGATTATCGGTCCGGTCCTGTGACACTGACAATGCAAGCATGACACCAGAGCCAAACCTGATCAGAGATCAGCCAGCTATTCTGAGAATGTGTTTGAATATGGGCTTTGGCCTTGATTGTGCATGAGCCTCTGTACAGTGTGTTGCATGTTCCAGATTCATAGAGCACCATTGATCCACTTACTCCATCACATTTCCAGTCAAGTATGTGTTTAATTTGCCTTCTAACAATACTGCCCTTGGTTTGCACATTGATGTGGTGTGAAGAGCCTCCCTTTGTTTTGCATGTGCGTGGATATATAGATGTAGATGTCCGGAAGAGAGGAGAAAGGGTGAGACTGTTGGTGTGAGAACGAACGTGTCTATGAGTGAAGATGTGTGAGTGCGGTTGCGTGTCTTCACATACATGTACTGTATATGTGTGTGTCTGCAGTAGCAGATAAAACCCGAAACCTAAGACAAGTGAAATAAATTTGTCCTTGGTTTGAACATTGTACTAACCCTCCTCCCAACCTGAAGTTTCAGAATCAAACCCAGGATCCATTCTCTCTTTCCCCCATCAAAGATAAAGAAAATATGCCTCTTCCATATTTTCTTTACCTGTCCTGTGAATCCTTTGGCAAAAACTCCATTAACAAAATCTAAACGCTGTCTGGTCCAAAAACAACCGCTTCAAGGTACCAAACGATTCTGTAAAATGACCTCTAGTGGGAAAAAAAAAAAGAAAAAAGAAAAAACGGTCACAAAGCTCATTCAAATGCAGACCAAGGAGGGAAGTTTGTTTTAAATGCAGCACAGAGTCGAATCCCAGAGTGTAATAGTTTGGCTTTGGCTATGTGTTACCCTCCAACAGGTGACAATCTCTGTTGATGGGATCCTCACCACCACAGGCTACACCCAGGAAGACTACACCATGCTGGGTTCTGATGATTTCTTCTACGTGGGCGGGAGCCCCAGCACTGCTGACCTGCCTGGATCCCCAGTTAGCAACAATTTCATGGGCTGCCTCAGAGAGGTAGGACATGCCCAGTTGAATACAGATACATGTGTATTATTTGTGTGTGGTGCACGGAAACTTCTTCTAGCCTGCTGGTTGTTAACCGCAAATGCTTTTACATGTTTCAGAGATTTTTCCGTGCCATGCGTACAACTTTCCTAGTGTTGATCCAATCAGTGCGGTTGTCTTTGAAAAACACTAAACAGTAATCAGCACACGTTCCCTGAAGGATGTGTGGGAGGGGAAGAAGGGAAATTGAATTATCAATTAAATCTGCTGAGCTGGCAGAGGAAGTATCAAACTTTCAATATTCCCTCACTTAATCTAATTCATAACTCTTAGTGCAGTTTGTCTGTGAGAAAATATTCCAAAATTGCTTCTGTCACATGTAATTTGCAGCTTCAGCGTGAGTGTGCCGCTAAAATGCCTCCCGACGGGCAGCAATCTGAAAGAAATATTTGCTCATGATGAAATGAGGAAAAAAGTGTTGTTGTTTTGGGACATTTGTAATATATTTGCTTCCTCTTTGGGCTTGTGAGTAGAGGCAACAAATATATTAAGAACAAAATTATTTAAGTTTTGCTCGCCCATACTTAACAATGTAGTAAAAAGAAGCCTTATGTCCTTTCAAAGCTGTAAGAAAAGACATTTCTGGTACAGTGTTCTAAAAGCATATGTTTTTAATGGTTCTGTATTGCTGTTTAAAATGCATTTTGGGTCTGGGATTGATAATGCATTTCAATTGTACAGGAGTCACCATTTTATTGGTTTCATTTTGGACACATACGCACTGAAATTGTTATTTTCATGCTGTGTTTTTTTCTATGTTATCATTTTAAAGACATTGGTCCTAGATTGTATAATAAGGAAAACTGTTTTTTGCATGAGCGACAGCCTTAATCCAACTTAGACTATTGCAACGCTGTCAGAGAATTGTTGACTGCATTTGCTCTTAGGGCAGATCACACAACACCATCCCACATGTTACCAGGATAAACAACTGTGACAGCTGCATCATGGCAATGTGAATGCAGTGGGAGTGACAACAGATTATCATCCCATGACAGGTTTATTCATACTTCCTTTATGTCTATGGCAATACATTTTTTTATTAGCATGCATTCTTTCTGACATTTTTTCACATTTAGGTAGTTTACTCTAACCCACATGGTGGGAGCACAAGCGCAGCCATGTCATTTTTATTTGATTTGTTAAATTTTCTAGGTCTTCTGTTGTAATATGCAGCAGTGTGTCATTCAGACCCTTCTTATCCCACTTCTCCTGGCTTTTTAACTCTCCCAGCACAATCCTCTCAATTTTGTCAAAAGCCCGTTAAGTCTATTGATGTGCTGGCAAGCTCAGTGGGCATCAATCCAGTACACGCACACATTAGTTGTCAGGTTTGGGTGTGTTGAGGGAAAGTCACCTTGTCTACATTGTTCTGGATTTTGACAAAGAGGCTCCAACTGCTGTTCCTCCAGTCATCACCCTCACCTACCCTCAGACTGGTATGACCCTTTTGTGGGTCTCAGAGACATTCTTGCACATATTCCTGCATTGACCCAGAAATATCTGTAGCTTCAGTTGTAACACATCATGACTTTTGACTTGACTCATGTGACTGCTTGAATTTCAGTAAGAAATTGCACAAGAAATTATTTGGTCTAATTGGAAGGATTTGCTGATTTTAAATTCATGGCATTTAGTTTAGTCAGCCATGAAAATGTATGAAGAATAAATGAACGGTGAGGCCATTCCTGACAAACATGGAATCAAAGTGATATTAGGTTTTAATCGTGTTTTACAAATGAACTCAGTTGTATAAAATCTGCTGCACATAATTTTTGCATTTGAATCACCTGTGATGCTTTTGTGTTTAATCAAAGATGTTTACTGTTCTGCTTACTGATGCACAGCGCGTTCTCACACAGGTGCTGAACTAATGCTTACGTTTCACCAAAGCTTTAACTAAACTGGATTTAACAGTGAATGAATGAATGAATAAATATATCAAGTTATTCTTATTCCTATTCTTATTATTGTTGTTGCCGCTGACATTAAAAACAATAACAATTCAATTCAATTCAAAATAACTTTATTAGTAAATAATAAAGATTCAGTAAAAGAAATAAAAAAATAAAAAATAAAAAAAAAGAACTACAGCAATATTATTATTATTAGCAGTAGTAATAGTAGTAGTAGTAGTGGTGATGGTGGTAGTAGTTGTAGTAGTAGTAGTAAAAGAAAAGATTCCTCCAGTATAATAAACTTATTTATTGATTACAAAAAAAAAAAAAGTGAGCTGACTGTGATATGCATGTAGATTTGATTTAAAATTGCCTCAAGCTGGATTGATTAATTATTTTTTGGATCATTTCTGGGCAGAGTGCTGCAATAAGCTGAAAAGTGCATGGTTTTGATTTTTTTTTTTTTTTATCAAAAACCTCAGCAAGCAATTGACTGTTTGTGCATCCAGATGTTTCCCATAATTAAGAGCCTTGCCTTTAGAAATTGGATAGATTGCCTGCAAAGTCAATATTCACTCTCCTTCTAGCTGTGTTTTGACTTCCACTGCTTCCTGAGGGACAGATCTGTCTCTTGAGCTGCTTAATGTTTATCTGTGTTCATTAGCTCTTCTCTAACCTTTCCTGCAGATGCAGAGGCAATCATATCTGTCATGTAATTCCAATATTATCTGAATGAGTATGACTCAGCATGAGTTGGCTCTTGAGCAAGAGCCTTGCATGGAGAGAACAGCGGAGGTGATTCACAGCTGTGTGGCTGAGTAGTGAAAGTGCTGTTTGATCTGCAAGTGTTCATCATATGTTGCTCCATTAAGCCGACATTATGCTGGCTGCTACCCAGTACCGTCAAAATTGCTCACAACAGGCCTTGTGATCTCACTTTCATGCCTTTATTCATTTACTACATCTTTTTGATCATTTTATGCCCACATTCGGTGTTGCTCTATACAATAAGAGTGTAGTTGCAGGCCAGCTGTCACCTACATGTTCTCCGTGGGCTGCATATCTTTGTCTCTTGGCCTCTCTTTGCCTCTCCTACATTATATGATAGTGCTTGGGAACATAATGCATAGTGCTCTATTTTAATCATGAGATTTAAAAAAGGGTTAGAGTACATCACTTTAAACTTATGAATAAGATGGATACATGCATTGCTATGGTGAGCAAATGCCTCCTTTACTCTGGCTTGACAATAAAAAGGATTTTGCACACTGCCATCATAACCTTTTCTCTTTTTTGCTGCACTTATGTGTGCCTTAAGGCTACATGGGATGTCATCCATACACAACGTAGACACAATGTCCCACCCACGTTCGTGTTCCGCCGCATGGGATGCAGAATTTCACGTGACCAACGTGCTTGTGGGCAGCCAGTCATTTCATTCTCTCAACAGTCAGATATTTGCACTGCTCTGCAGTCTGAGCTTTCTACAACCCCCACACCCCCCAATTTAAGCTCCAAATCCATCAACTCACTTACTGACAACCTGTGTCAGACTGGGGGGTGGATGGGCTTTGCAGTGTCAGAACAGGAGGACAAAAGTGTATGCATTTATAAATGGGGAGTGTCAGACTACAGGAGAAGACAGATGCAGGTAAGGTGGATAGGGGACAGTAACACAAAAAAAGTACTTGTAAGTACTAATGAGAAGGGTGGGTCAGGGCATAAATATTTGGCATTTCAAAGGAACACTGTCGTGACTGGTTTTGTGTTAGTCACCACAGTATGGTACAGAGGGTGCTTGTTTTCCCTTCTACACCAAATGCAAATGTCACCCTGTCCTTTTAATTATTTTACAGCACATTTTTGACAGTTCCCTGTTGAGGGCCAAACATTCTTGGATGGGCTCAAAGCACAGACTTTAATAGAACAACTTCACATTTCACACTCACTGCCTTAAAAGCTGAGCCTCGTCAGTGGCGGTAAACAAAGGCTGTGTGCACGTTTGAGCCCCTGCAAATCTCTATTCAGACTTCTAACTGCCTCTAAAGCAATTATTGTTGAACAATATCAGGGAAAAAATGTATAAAAATAAATCACAAAAGTTCAAAAAGTACAGTAACAGTCATAATGCTGATTGGCTGTGTTGATAAAATTAAATCTTGCTTCTGTGTTCCACTGGAACAGAAAAGTCCCCACTTGGAAAAAAAAAGTATGTGTGTTGTGTTTGAAGGTAATAAAAATGATGTCACACCAGCTTTTTATAAGAAATTAAACATGAGTTTCTTGCATCTTGGGCTCCTCCTCTCCACATCACCCAGAATTTCCATTTATTTATTTAAGATCATTAGATTATTTTTTTTTTTTTTTTTTTCAGCAGTTTGATGTTTGCTAATTTATTTTCAAGATTCATCAAATATTAAAACTCTTAGTTTTGGTATTGGTCAAAACTATATTACACTGACAACACACCAAAATGCATCATTAGTTAAATTGCATAAACTAACTACAATTTCTCTGTCTACACATTTTATTTATTTATTTTTTTCAGAAATGGAAGTAGGCCTTTATTTCCTCAAACTGTTTGGGGTGCCAGACCTTTATTTAGGCAATGTCTTTATTTTTAGGTAATTATTGCTTTCATTAGTGCGACTTGCCTCATTCTTCTACCATGCCTCCTTACCGTCATGCATAGCTCTCTCTTTTTCCAGTTCGGAATTTGTCTTGAATGTTGTACTAAGTGTACTACTTAGATACTCTTTTACTTGACTTTTAATATCCCCTGCACAGTTCTAAATTAAAGTCATTTTTTGAATTCAATTGGAAACCCTTCTTTTCTTAGCCAGGCTTTGATTGGGAAAGATTTCCATGAATACCATGTGCCACAGCAAACCTGACTGATCCAAACTGGTTAAAATTACCCATCCATCATCTATACCCATTTACTCCTGTGCAGGGTCACAGGGGTCTGATGGAGTCTATCCCGGCTGTCTTCAGGTGAAAAGCAGGGGTACACCCTGGACAGGTCACTAGTCCATCGCAGGGCCACATATAGACAAACACACTCTCACCTAAAGATAATTTAGAAACACCACTTAACCTAACATGCATGTCTTTGGACAGTGGGAAGCCAGAGTACCCAGAGAGAACTCAGGCAAGCACAGGGAGAACATGTAAACTCCATACAAAAAGACCCCTGTGGAGACTTGAACCCAGAGCCAACAGTGCTAACCACTAAGCCACCACGCTGCCTTGGTCAAAATTAATAAATCAAAATTCACCTTTGTTGTCTTGAAATATATCAGTCTGACCAATCATTATTCCAGTAAAAATGTTCAAACATCTTGATTATTTATCAGACTGATAATAAATTATAAATTATAAATTCCCATTTTTAATGTTTATATGCACATTATGAGGAAAAGCAGCAAACAGTTTCTTTTCAATTTGTGCCTAGAAAGTGACTCAGGGTGTGGAAGGAAACAGAAAAAGGAGCAATAATAATGCTGCAGGGTGTTTCACATCTGGGGAATAGTCCCTGCGACAGAAGCCAAAAAGCACAGCCCTGCAGTGCTGTAATGAGCCGAAGGGTAAAAATCTCTACAACTGAGGTGAAGCTGTGAGGTGGGCTGATTATGATAAAAAGAAAATTTAAAAAAAATTGCTATAATAGGTGAATACCTGTTATAAGACACATTACACCATAAAGAAAATAGCTTTCACTTGATGTAATAGCGAAGGGAGATCAGATTTTTTGTTTTCTGAAGATGACACACCAGACTTTCAGATTTCACTGATGGAGCTGAGAACGGAAGGAAGTGAGACACAAAGTATAACTGCAGGTGTGATTGTGAAGGATGTGGAGGTGCAGACAGGGTTGTAATCAAAGAGGCAGAGGTTTTTATTTTGAGCCCAGAAGCAGCAGCCTCAGCAACATTCTCACAGTGAGTTCATGGGCAAGTTAATGTGACATATTGAATGGGACACCTCACTGTGTGCATTTGAGGGGGTATGTGTACTGTATTTGTCGCAAAGAATAGTGTATCATGTGGCGAAGCTGAGGCTGCCCTGCTGGACAAGTATTTCAACATTCTCTTTGTTTAAATTGTAATTTTAGCCAAAAATCATTCTTCAGCAGGTTTGTCTGGAAGAGTTATGCAGCAGTTCGACGAGTTCAACTAGCAAATACATGTATGAATGTGTTTCTGTCTGTGCTGTTGCACATGCATCAGTATTGTTTACTTTTAGATCACTTTATGAATAGCTTTTAAGAGTATATTTTTCAGCACTTCAGTAGAATCACCTTGCTCTTTCATTAACATGGAGCTAAATCAGTAGCTGACAGCAGTTGCAGCTGGGACTAAAGGGACACGAACACTGATCTGAAGTAGGCTAGAGCAATGACTGTCTATATGTGCGTATGTGTGTGCTTGTGTGCACAAACCCTGCCCTTCCCTCATCCGTCTCTTTGTAGCCTTACCAGGGCTCGATCAATACACCATCCTGGAGCAGAGATGCAGGATCTTGGCTTTATGGAGTCGTTTCATTCCCCTGCGTGTGCATTATGAATGGGCCCATAAGGCTGTTGATAGGCTAAAGGATAGTGTAGCAAAGCACAGCCATAACAAAGGAAAGGATGAGGTACATATCACCGCAGTACACAGTCCCTGTTTTATAACATCATTTCGATTACCGTATTGATCAAATTGCAGTGGGACAGACAAAATCATAATCCCAAAGCAAGAGAAAGGATAGTTGACTGGAACATTATTACATATCTGAACAATGCTGCTGTGCCTGAAAGCACTTTCCTCTCTCAGAGAGCTCAAGGGTATAAGAGCATCCTGTTAGAAACTCTCACGTTGTACGGGAATCACTACACATAATTAATCTTTCCTTGTCTGGAAATGTTTATTTAGTGTCTCAAAGACATGGGGAAAGTGCCTTGGAACAAGTTTGAGTGATTCACATCTGAGAAATGAGCCATGACTATCATAGAACTATTAAAAAAGTTCTCCATGGCAAATGAGCAGCATTAAAGCATCTCTTTCTTGTCTCTTTCTCTTTTCATGTAATATTCAGTTTGCTCTCTTTGCAAAAAGAAACCTAAAAGCAAGCTGAAAGTGGGAAAACAAGGCATTATGCTCTAGAGGAAAACATATAAAAACATCAGTACTTCAGACATACGTATCAGTAACAGTGGTTAAATCTTTACAGAGTTACAGGGCTGCTGCATTTTTCCAAATAAAACATTATTTGTCATATGATGACAGTTGTTTAGACGACTGAAATACCACAACTGCAAAATCATACATTAATTTTCATTCTAATCTAGATGTTTGCAAATAAGCATATACAAACAGATTAGAACAACCAAGGATGAGTCATATAAATAGCTACAAACACTGTACATATGCAGGAAAGCTTTTTATAACGATTTATTGCCTATGTCATGCATTAAGCAGAAGGATCTTCTGCCAATGTTCTAAACTTTGCCTTTATTTTTTTTAAGTGTGCAATAAATATCTGGATGTGATTCAGATTTAAACAGTTAACATTAAAAAAACAAAAACAAAAAAAAAAACAACAGAAAATGCAACATATTTGGCCACATGGAAAAACTTATGATGGGTATTTTACACCGCACTGGCCACCTGTCCAGGCTGCATCCCTGCTTTTTTCCCCTTTGTCAGCTGGGATGAACTTCAGCAGACCCCTATGACCCTGAGATGAATTGAAGCAGACACAGATAATGGATGGATAGATGGATTTTCCACGATTGTCTCACATTTCATAAATTGTCAGACGGAAGTAGAAATGAACCTCCATTACTACTGGCAGCATCTCTCAGTGCCTGCATATCTCTGTTTATGGCACTGGAATATGTGCAAAGGATTTTTTTCTTTTGTCTGGAAAGCAGGGAATCTTGCCATTAAAAATAAATATTTAACCAAGTTTGTCCCATCCATAACCAATGCAGAGGTTCAAAAGGGAGCCTAAAGGAGCCATTTGTCATTTCCAAGCACAAAATTGAAATCTAAGAAAACAAACCTGCAGGGATCATGTTCACTCCTGTGTGAGAACTCTGACCTGTGTGTAAACAACTTGGAGAGATGGGGAATGGACACCAATCATGAAGCAAAGTGAGGACTCACAATCTTGAATTTCACTGATAACTGCAGACCTTGGTAGCAAGGTGTGGATTGGTTTGTTTGGTTGTTTTAAACATAAAACTGTAGCAACACATTTACTTTTTGCAGGAAGAATCCACCATAGCTAAATGGCAGAATGGGGAACCAAGTAATCAGGGACTACAAATAATTCCTGGGCTGTAGTTTTCTAATTTTTGTGCCATAAAAGAAAATGTTTTGTTTTTTTGTCTTGGTCAGTGTTCATGAGATGCTTTGCTTTGCTCAGTCAGGCTTAAAAGTGTCTGAGAAGAAAATGGGAAATGAGCCTGAATGACATGATTGACATTCCGAGAGGACTGGGATTTATAAAGCAGCTTTTGGCTCAAGATGTGCATATGTGTATAACTTTGATAGAATTTTGGCAACATCACTTTGAGCTTTTACACACAACATTTAGTGTGAGTAATGGTATGACAGCTGGAGGGCCACAATGCATGAACTTTACAGATGCAATCCACAACATAATTTATTACCAGGCAGTGGATCACGGAAGACAGACAAGAGACAAAATATTAAATCCTAAGAACCATGCAAACAGGAATATTTAAGTGGAGACAAAAATCAAAAACCAGAGGGTAATAAACAATAAGAACTAAATAAAAAATTCTTAAAAAATGGGGTAAATGAGTACTGAAACTGCTGTTTGGATATGTCAGAAAAGTCATGATGAACACCAAATAAGCCCAGTCTGAACAGAGCAATGGAATAATTAATTAATTACAAGGGAGGTTTGAAGCAAATGTAGCACATGATTGAATTAATATGGGAAAAATCAGTTTCAATATAATAAAATTCTCTAATAAATTCTCTAATAAAGCACTTATTATTTTTTATTTCACTTAATATTTCTGCATAGCAAGCCATCATGCACATGCACTTGTCTGTCTGTTCTCTAGGTCACCATGCTGCTAAATTTGTCAGAACCATGTTTGAATCACAAAAAAATTGCATATTGATGGTATGCACAATTTTGTTGTTGTTGTTCTCCCAAACTGTAAGAAAACTGCATGTGCTGACTCTGACTGGTCATGTTAAAAAGGCCATCTGGTTTAACATTATATATTGTTAAAAATATCAAACATATATGCAGCAATTGCAGCTGGAAAGAGACATTTTTTGACAGAAACCTGAGAGCGGTCAACACCTACATACTCCGGAATGCTGTAGTTCTGGCAGGTCAGTCTGTTTGACACCGACCCAGTTCAGCACATAGATCCAAGAGCACTGATCTTGCAGCCAGTAATAATCAAGGCATCTTGGTGGCCCCTAAAACTCTCTCCATTCTGATCCATTAATCCTCCAGGAGTGCCAGCACATATATGCAACATTACTCATGAGTTCCTTCAAACTGTTTATGTTTACTCAGCGATTAGAGTGATTGATACGCACCTTTTCACAATTAATGCATCAAACAGTGCTATCAACCAATATAGAATATAATTTGAATATTGAAGTATGATATATGAATGCACTTTGCCAAGTGCTGATGAAATAATAATGGATCACTGTAGGGACACATCAATGATACTGTAGGCTTGGCTGTTTATCAATATGTGGCTCTACAAGTCTGATCTGAACTGGGATTTAATGAATGAGATGAACCTGGCTTCAATTAGCCACCTCACCATCTGGGTCGCTAGTTTCCCCCATCTCCAAAATTTTGGTCTGCGAAGCAAAGAAATTACATTGAGGTGTGCACATTGTGCCCTCGTGTTTTTTTTTGTTTTTTTGTTTGTTTGTTTTTTTTTTATATTCTTTTATTTTTTATTTTTTTTCTTGTTTGTTTTTTTTGTTTTTTTGTTTTTCATAGATGACAATCTTGACATGCACAGCTTTCGGGCCATGTTCTGTGCCTGCTAAGTATTCATTTTGTTTGTTATTTTGTGAAATTCCAAATCAAAAGTCAATATCAAATCAGTTGAACTTGTGAACTCAATCTGTTTCACTTCCTGTAGGTCAACAGAGTTTGAAAGCCTTTATTTGATTCATGTCATATTTGAAGGATAACATTGGACACACATATTTACGTGCATGTGTGTTTTTAAAGTGTCCAGAACTTAATCTGTAAAATCTTTTTCTTTGCCTCATTACATGGTTTCCTTCACTTCTGCTGCTGTTCTTCTCACCATCTTGTCAATCCTTCAGTGTGCTGTTTTTCTGTCTCTCTCTGCCCTAGTCCTCTTCAGAGCTTGGGTCACCTGTGATGATTTACTGTCAAATCTTCTAGGATTATTCGTAATCCAACAGCACTAAAATCTGTTTACTGACAGATGTGCTCCTACTAACAGTCACTGTTTCCTCTATACACATTGTTCTATACCCAGATTTCCTTTTCAGAAGGGAAAAATAACAAAACATACATTTCCACATCAATGAATTGCACTTGACAATATTTTCCTCCCACTTTGTGTGGTATTTTGTTGTGTTGGACTAAACCAATTGCTACTTTGATGGATTATAGGTTGGTGTGAATTTATGGTGGGTAAAGGGTACGTTGTTCAGTTTATTCTCTCAGGAATATGAATCCTCCCTTGGGCTTTCACTCTGAATTGACAAAGGCTGTAATTTTTGCGTATTATAAGGAATGACTCATGGATAATTTACCCATCACTTCTCACACCTCACTCTATCAGTAGTTCTTCAATCGAACAGAAATACGCTTACAATCTCCTTTTCATCACAAATAAATTGGAGCAGAAATAGAAAATCACTGAGACAAACAAACCCTAAAAGATATTAGTTTTATTGATCCAGCTGTCCTCAATTCTGCAAAATGTAATACCAGAGTGTGATCCTATAATACCACAGTTTGCAAGAGAAAGTGCATTTCATTTAAAAATAAATTATATTGCTGCCCTATAAGATTATCTACTGCAGTAACAAGTGATGAATTCTAAATATAAGAATGATATAAAAAAAAATTATCTTATAAATGGTTCAAATTTATGATCATCTCAGCTTTTTAATAGCATGCACTAGAAGTCTTACTTGTATATTCTCCGTAGGTGGTGTATAAGAACAACGACATCCGGCTGGAGCTCTCCCGCCTTGCCCGCATTGTTGACCCCAAGATGAAACTCCAAGGTGATGTGGTATTCAAGTGTGAAAATGTTCCCACTCTGGACCCCATCAACTTTGAGACCCCAGACTCCTACCTTGCCCTGCCAAAGTGGAACACTAAACGTGTGGGCTCCATCTCCTTTGATTTCCGCACCACTGAACCCAACGGACTGATACTCTTCACCCACGGTATGCCTCAGGATCGACGGGATGTGAGGGGCCAGAAGAACAACAAAGTGGATTTCTTTGCAGTGGAGCTGCTGGATGGGGGGCTGTACCTGCTGCTAGACATGGGATCTGGAACCATCAAAGTCAAAGCCACCCAGGCTAAAGTCAATGATGGCGCCTGGCACCATGTAGACATCCAGAGGGATGGTCGCTCAGGTAAGGATGAGACGTTCAAGCCCATTAGATATTTTCAGAAGTCAGTTTTCTTGTTAAAATGTTTAAAACCATTGCCACAACTTGTAGAAGCTGTTAAATGTCAGAGTTTAACAGACCCAAAAAAATTTAAAAAAGATTCAATCAACACAGTGTACTTATGGCTCAGTTAGGTATTTGTTGCCTTTGGCAAACACCACATTATACCAACTGAAATATGCTCTCTACAGTGAAAAAGACAATTAAATCATCCAAAAACAAAATTTGAAAAGCAAAAGGGGAAAAAAGTGCCATTAATTTGTTTTTTATTGCATTTATTATATTCTTGTTAAAGATTTTGATAACTGTAGTTATATCTTACTGCCTTAGAATAAGTGTTATTAAATGAAACGATATTTGGACTTAAAAGCAGAAAAAAAAAATGTAAATCTAAACTGATAGGTTACTGGAATATGTTTGGATGTCCAAGGCTCATACAATATTGATAATATAAATGGTTGTCCTATAATTATATTACGTCAGTCACTGAAATTAAAATGAAACAGTAGTAATGAAAGTTATGCCAGCTGCAACAGTTACAGATGTAGTGGTATTTGTATTCTAGCATATTTTAGCTTTCCCTACGTTATAACCAGAGGATGATGTTAATTTCCTCAATATTGTCATTCTAACAATGATTTATTTTAGAGTCAAACTCATTGTAGCATTGAATCCATTTCCCCTGGCTCTGTTCCACCTGTATGTCCTTCAGCCTTAAAGCATGGCCAAAATACAGAGAAATTATTTGAAGAAGATTATATTAAAGAAAAGGGTTAGAAGCTTCTTTTGCCTTGAGCGCCAAATCCAATGCAATCTCTGCATTAGGTGAGATCCTCCTGAGAACACGGTTGTGTTGGTTGACGCTACAGCCCGTTTTATATATCAGAGCAGCCAATTTAGCTGTGTGTCAGAGCTCGCTGCTTTGATTAATCGCCATTGCAGCCCCCAAGTGCAATAGCAGAGGAGAAAGTGAGTTTTTTTTCACAGGGAAAAAGAGGAATGAGACAGATAAATGGATACCAGACTGAAAGATGGTTAAGAACTGAAATAATCACACTTGTGGCTGGAGTGAAATGTTAATAGGAGTTGTGCCGGAATTAAATTTAGTGTCCACAAAGAGCTCAAGTTTGGATCCTCCATTCTGGCTGCAAGGTGAATCTAACATAATAAGTGAGAACTCAAATTTAACAGTTTTCATTCAAGCTAAATTTGAGCTGTGAGGACAAATGGATCTTTTTATCTGCTATATTAATACATGACCTCATATACTGCTGATGAGGAGATGCAGAGACATACTAGTAATTCAAGGTTGTTTGAGGAAACATAAGAGAAATATTCACCATGATAGTATTGGGTCTACAGACAGTGAAAGACAGGATTCCCCAACTTTTCAACTCGGAATTACAACTTCAAGCCGGGTTCAAAGTTGAAATTTCCCACTCAGAACTCCAAAATCCCGACTTCCCAGTACTAATGGAACGCAGTACAACAGTTCTAGCGGTTTCTGTGCTCACTGCAACATGCTTTGCATTGAGATGGTACCGTAGGGTTGAAGTGCTTTGGTGGTATGCAAACTCTTTTTTGCACAAATTGCACAAAACCACGCTTTTACCAAGGCTTCTATCACTTAGTTTTTTTAATCATATTTGCCTTTTACCATTCCTTGCAACGTGTTTTCACCCGATTCCTCCTGTAATAAGTGTACCAGGAAAAAGTGGACAAAAGTTCAGCATTGTTTGGAATACAGACTGCAATTAAATGCATTTTTTTTTTTTAACGCATTAATTTTTTGTAATTGATTAATCGTAATTAACACACTAAAGTCTCAGCCCTAATATGGCCCTATATATTTATATCTTCTGGCACAGATTTTCTTTCTCTTTTTTGTGACTCAAACAGAGATTCCCTGAAGAGAATGTTACAAGCTCAGCGATCTACAGCAATTTAGAGAGCCAAACATAGATTTGCACCTCCACCAACTCACATCACATTTTCGCATCATGGTGTGTGCGTGCTATCAGCCTCTTCCACAACCGTGGTGGCGGTGCAACACCGCTTTGTCAGAGCTTTTTAGTACAACATCTATCATTTTCACCTCCATCCTTACTTTGATGACAGAAGTAGAGCTGCAACAGTTTTTAGTTGTGTTTTGAACCACAGGCATCTTTTCTTGGAGGCTTCCTTTTCTTTGCCCTCTCCATTTCCACTTCTGGAGTTCAGCAGAGTTCTGGGGGAAATATTTGAAACCGCTGGGCTTAGTCGGCAGTGCAGAATTCTCTGCATGGAAATTAGCATATGGCTAATTATCATATTGATACAAAAGCACATTCCCCAAGGCTATTTGAAACTAGTGTTTCATAATATACACACAGTAACTCGAATTAATAAAGCCAGTGAACTCACCAATATCTGTAAAAGCCCTCAAACTATATCCCTGCAATTAGATGCTCACAAAGAGAGGTTGTGGCTAGGTCTTCAAGGCTTTTTAATTCAAGGTCTGAATAGGAGCTGAGCGATTTAAAAAAAAAAAAGAAAAAGTCTGAACTGTGTAAATGCGTACCAAATGAGAGATTTAGGAGTTGATACAGCTCAGACACAGTTCCTGGTTTCACGTCATGCACAGCATCCACAGCATTCTAGTGAGGATCAACGTTTCACACTTCAACAGACTTTGTCTCATCTTCCCTGTTCGTTAGATCTCAGTGAAAATGACAAATGCTTTTGGCTAAAGTAGTCTTTCAACTTCTTAAACGACACCCCAGGGTGAGTTCCTGGTGCTGATGGTCAAAATGTACTTTTTCAAAAATTAAAGGTACTCTATAGAATACTAACACTGTACAATAAGATACATGAAATGTTAATTACCACTTAATTATTGCTTGATTATCAGAAAACAAACCATGAACTTACCACTACTTCATCATGAGTTAATCATTTACTTCTAGAGTGGGTTTTATGCAAGGTTCACAAAGTTTGATTTTGGCTATCTCAGACAAAAGGGGAAAATTGGCCATCATAAACCAAAAACCTAGATCTTAGGTCATAGACAGGAGCAAAAATTAAAGATACAACCATCTTTTAAGAATATAAAAATGCTACAGTGTGAACCTGACATTAAGGAAAGTAATTTTTACTTAATGGTCAGAAGTTGCGTCGTGGTGAATTCCTCATTTGTTTCCCAATAATTAAGTGGTAAGTTAGCAACATTTTGTGTACCTTATGGCAAAGTGTTACCCTGTATTTAGATTTTCATTTCAAGAATTTGGCAGAAGTAACTGGCAATTTTCAGCAGCAAGAAAAGCATGTTAATACGAAATGCAATTATCAAAAAACAAGTTCACTGGTTGTTTTTTTTTCTTTTTCTTTCTAAATTACATGACATGATGTTGACATGTATATTTTCTGGAGTGTGGCATTTGGTAATAATTGCTTTTTCTCCCTCCAGGAATCATCTCAGTAAACAGCCGCAGGACTCCTTTCACAGCCAGTGGAGAAAATGAGATCTTAGACCTGGAAGGTGACCTTTATTTGGGTGGTCTGCCCAACAACCGGGTGGCTTTGGTGCTCCCCACCGAGCTCTGGACTGCTATGCTGAACTACGGCTATGTGGGCTGTATTCGGGATCTGTTCATCGACGGACGCAGCAAGGACATCCGGCAGATAGCACAGTCTCAAAATGTGACAGGTGTCAAGTATTCGTGCACAAAGATGACAGGAAAACAGTGCGACAGCAAGCCCTGCAAGAACAATGGGGCATGCAAAGAGGGATGGAACCGATTCATCTGCGACTGTACAGGAACAGGCTTCTGGGACAGCACCTGTGAAAGAGGTGAGTGCCATTTTTAATCATGTTTGTGTGATTTCTTTTACTGAAGGAAAGAAGACAAAGCAACGGCTTTCAAATCATGAGGGCAGTTTTATGAGTGTGTTAATAAGGAATTGTGATATGTTGCTTTTGAACAATATGTGATGAAAAATGATGAAAAATGTTGACGGTGAAGTTTAATGACTTGAAACATTTTTCTTGCTTTCCCGGATACGGTGGAAAAGTGACAGTGATGTAGGGTGTTCTCTGCTAACAATAACTTTTTAAGGGATGTGGACAGTGCTCTGTTTTAGCTGACAGAGGAAAGCATGACTTGGGATATTTCCCCTCACATTATTTATGGAATCTTTGCTGAAAGATTTAATAGGATTTCACTTTACTGCCAAGTGGAAGCTCTTTTTTTTCCCATATTGTTGTTGCTGGGGAAGCTTCTGGAGAGAAATTGGACTTCCAGCTGGAGAAATGGGCTCTCTTTTTTGAGTTTATAAAGATTGGCTGCATAAAGTTTTTATGAGACTGAGGAGAAAAGGACACTCCAAGCTGTGGGAGAGTATGTTATCTATTGTTCAGATTGTTCTTGGCTTTTTCACAACTTTACAAAGATTTTCACCGTTCAGCAGAGGGTTTTAAGATCTTGGCGCAGCATTTGTGTGAGAGATAATAAAAAAAAGATGTCAATAGAGACATCAGTAAAGAAGAGTGTAAGAGAAGAAATGAGAATGTGTCATTAGCAAAGCCAAATCAAAATATCAAGGCACACATTACATTAAACAATGTTTGCCAGGTAATCTCAAAATAACTCATCTTCAGTTCATTTTGGGAGCTGGCTGTGTCTGACAGACATGACCTTTTCTTAGACTGCTTATTTAAATGTGTTCTCCAGTGATGTTTTATTTAGAGAGAAGTGGAAAAGACGGTAGATATGTCTTGGCTTTCAAGCATACAAACAGTGCCGGTGTGTCACATGTTCCACCTACAGGAAAAACTTTAAGCTGCATGCCCATATCAATCTCTGCCCTCACATCAAGCTTTTATTTGTTCTATTCCACTTTTTTTTTTTCTTTTTTGTCCCATGCATTTACACATCAGCATTCAGTGACTGCTGTTGCAGGACATCAGGCCTGGCCTCTTCTTCTGCAGCTGTAGAATAAAGCGTCAGTGTGTTCAGCAGTAAAAATCCTCTCTCCACTGTAAGAACTGCTGTGGGATACAATGTGCTCATGTTGTCAGTGCTGAATACAAGCCTTTGGATTTTAGGTTCTGACTTCAAACACTGTAATAATGATACAATTCCATCCTTTAAGTGTTTTATATGCAACAACACATTTACACAGCACAGGGTTTTGTTGATAGCCAGGCAAACAGAAATTCAATCTGCAATAACCACAACTGATACTAGCAGATTAGATTAAGAAAACATACACATGAAAACAGGTGTGGCCAAACGTTTTATGGCTATGGAGTAACCAAAGCTGGATTAAATAGATTTAACTGTGTTAGGAGATAATTTAAATAATCTAGTTTTGTTCAGTGCTAAGCTGCTTCTTTGTATTTATAATTTCACATAGCCCACAAATAACAATATCTCAGTATAACTGTTTAACATATGACATGAGGATGTTTGAAACTATAACATGAATGAAACTGTCTACATCTCTCTACATTTATATAATACATTTGTATCTGAAGCTCTGTATGCTTACATAAAAGCGGTTTATTCCCAGGAAGCTTGCAGGGTTATAAGAACGAGCAACCCAAAGGTCCTCTAGAGTATGGTTACAGAAACAAGATGAAGTCTGCTGCCAAAGGTGGAGCTGCAAGCTGCTGAATCAGAGTATTCTTAGCCCTTCACAGACCTCCTCTGCATTTTTGTTCAGGTTTTGTTTAATAAATAATGCATAAATAATGCATTTTTTTTCACCAAATTCTATTCTGTTCTGTTGTGTTCAACTCAATAATACTATCCAGAGGGAAATTATACTGTTGCAGCCAATAATATAATATAATATAATATAATATAATATAATATAATATAATATAATATAATATAATATAATATAATATAAT
>JBAMYA010000017.1:1841857-1878616 GCA_037176975.1 Arrhamphus sclerolepis
ATAATATAATATAATATAATATAATATAATATAATATAATATAATATAATATAATATAATATAATATAATATAAATTAGTAATATTAGTATTAAAAAAAAATCACAACTGCTATTTTTGAAGGTTATGGCTGTATTTAGGAACAATCTCCTGCGTTGGTCTTTATTGCATTGAACCACAAACTCTTCACATAAGACACGCCATTGTCTAATTAATGAGTAGTGTCTCATTATTGGCATGCATCAAGCAAAGAAAACATCTAGGAGATTGCTGAAACTACTAAAAGTGGGTTAAAAAAGTGGGTTTTGACACTGGCTGCTGTATAGCCTAGTGGTTAAAGCAGGTGGCCCATATGCAGGGGCTCAGTCCTTGTGCAGCAATTGCGGGTTTGACTCCTGCCCCGTGACCTTTTATTGCTTGTCTCCCCCATTCTCTCTGCCCCACATTCCTGTCTCTACCCGACTGTCAATAAAGGCCACTAGTGCCAAAAAAAAAAGAACTGTCTGACGCATTATTAAAAACTGGAAGAGTAGTGGGGAATCACTATCTTTAAGGAACAAATGCAGTTGTAATAAATATTAAACACACTACAAACATTTCGTGAAATCAAATCGTATAAAAAGACAACAGTAGAAGTCACAGCTATAAGTATGAATATTTCCACTCAATAAATGTGAAGAGAACTCAAACTATTGGGACTAAACAGCTGTGTAGCCTTAAGAAAACCATTTATCAGTGAGGCTAATCAGGAAAAAGGTTTCAGCGTAAAGGTTGGACTCTGGAGCAATGGAAGATGCTCACGTGGTCTGATGAGTCCGGATTTAGCCTGTTCCACAGTGATGGGAGCATCAGGATAAGAAGAGAGGTGGATTAAGCACTGCACCCATCATGCCTGGTTGTCTACCATACAAGCCTGTGGAGGCACTGTTATGATCTGATGTTGCTACTGTTAGTCAGGTGTAGGTTCAGCGCCATTACGAGGTCAGCTGACTACCTGAATATACTGAATGTGCAGCTTGTTCTATCAATGGATTTGTTTTTTTCTTCCCTGATGGTATGTGCATATTCCAAGATGACAGTGCCAGAACTGATCAGGCTAGAATAGTGAAAGAGTGGTTCAGGGAGCATGAGACCTCATTTTCACACATGAATTGACCACCACAGAGTCCAGACCTAAACCTCATTGAAAATCTTTGGGATGAGCTGGAGAAGACTTTGTGCAGCGGTCTGACTCTCCTATCATCAATACAAGAGTATGAAGAAAGATTAATGCAACTCTGGATGGAAATAAATGTTGTGACATTGCAGAAGCTTATTGAGACAATGCCACGGTGAACATGTACCATAATCAAAGGCAGTCCAAGAAAAATATTAGTATGTGTGACCTTTTTTTTAGGGGTATGGGAAGTGTATATCAAGATTTACTCCTTTCTTCAGATTTATGGTGAGTTTTACAGTGACGAGCCTTTTAAAGAAGCAGGTTTTAGTGTTAACGCTGAAGTTAGACCATAATACCAAAGGAAATTGCCAAAGGAGCCAGTGTTCCATGGCCAGATAAACACATACAGAAAAAGAAGCCTTTATTTGTCAATGCTCCCTGAACCACTCTTTCATATTACTACACATACACAACAAAATTATAAATGATACTCAGAGAGCTCCGAGTCGCTGCCGCTCTGCACACCGCCACATAGGAACTTCTGAGTCACTGGAGAAAGCCCACGTAGACACAAGAAGAACATGCAGACTCCACACAGAAAGGGCCTGGGGTCCAGGTATTAAACCCAGAACTTTCTTGCTGTGAGGCAACAGTGCTAAACTCTGCGCCTCTGTGCCACTTATATACACAACTATAGAGAAAGGAAAGACAGTAACAAAGGGAGTTGGAAACGGTGAGGGAAGACAGACACAGCAGCCTGCTGCGATCTTGACAGTTTTATTTCTGCCAGTGCCTCCACTGAACTTTTAATTGAAGCTTTAATTGGCCTCCTTTTCGTAGGTTCTTTGGCTTCTCCTGAACCCCAGTTGCAGTCTGCATGCAGATAGACACAAGACTAATCAGCACATTATCTACAAGCAGCACATGGTCTGCATGTAAGCAAAATAAACTTGAAAATTAGTCTGACCCCATCTGTGGTTACTGTATGTTCAGGGACGATTACTTGCATTACTTTTGACACAATCTTGAGGTGTTTTTTTTGTTGTTGTTGTTTTATCCGCTAGGAATATTGTAGCCTGGGTGAATTCTTTGACTTGAAATTTTAGACTTGAAATCGCATGTGGTGTTTCAAAATGAATGTTCAGGACTTTGGAATGAATTAAACTGCATTAGTCATGCTGGCAGAAGAGTTTATTTGCTTTTAAGCGTGCCCCTGGAGCTCCCTGGTCACAATATCAAGCGATCACTGAGATGTATTCACACATGGCATTCACTATTGATCTGAAACACACTACACAGTACAGCAGAGATTTGTTCTTGTACGATGAGATGAGGATTGAAATGATAAAAGATCAGTACTTCCCCCAGTGAGTGCAAAAAAGACTGAATTTACATAATGTTTGACCTTTGTTGCTGGCTTTCTGTCTGGAAAGTAAATGTATTTTTTTTCTTTTTTCTTTTATTTTTTTCACAGGAGTTATATGAAAATAACCTTTCACTTATTTTGAGATATTATTTACTTCCAAAGGCTTTCATGGTATTAACTTGTTATGTTCTTTGTAGGAAAGTTCTATTACTATACATTTCTGATGTTTTAGTACCATTGGGGGAGTTTCATTTCTAATGCAATAATTCTATAAGGTGATAACATCATTAGTTAATGTCGTTATAGAGCTAATGGACATCTGCCTGTCAATAAAGTAATTGTTTATGGCTGAGGTCTCTCTACAGATCTGTATTGCCGAGAAAGTTTTAAAAAAAGGGTTTGACTGGCATAACAGAGAAATGTCTTTACTGAAAATATAAAGCAGACGTTGGATAAATGATATGGAAATAATATGTTTACCAGTTGATGGAACTGTGTTCGGTTTATTTCTGAAATCCCAGCTTCAGGCATTCATTTGTCTTCATATTTATAGTGATGACGTGTTCCACATCCTGCGTCCTCTGTCAGGAAGCGTTCTGGTATTTGTTATTCCTCTTCATGTTGTTAGTATGAACATGCCACAGTGATTTCACTGCAGCATTATTTAATAGTAAATGCTATAATTAGTTAAAGTGAGGCAGCTGGATTCTTTTAAGATCACGATCACAGGGGAAAAAAAAAAATCCTCTTGTTGGGCCCAGAGTTGTGTGTTTTTGGTTGAGAGTAAAGAATAGACATTTTTCAATGTTAACAGCACATAAAGCCAAGCAAAGAACAGAATTTAGAGAACTTTCAATGTCTGACTTTTTTCCCAGTTTGCTGCACTCCATCCATTTAACTACTCGAAGCAAGCCCACCATAGACAGAACATTTATTCAGTCACACTCCAATTATTATTTGAAAGTGCCTGCCTTTTTTCAAATAAAATAGTTTCTAAATATGGCTATCCTTGTTTTTCTTTGGAATAATCAATTTGGAGCATTAGAGCGACAATCCTCTTCAATTATGCACGTTCATACTTATAATAACATATGCCTGATGCATATTATTATTACCATTCCCTTCACTGTTTTATGAAGACCTTGTCTTTCTTTCTTTCTTCATAATAGAAACAATGCACTCATCAGAAATAGAGAAAGCTGTATTGAACAGAACACACTGCTGTGCGTGATTCTTTCTGTACCTCTGGGAGCTAAGTAGCTGACAATTTTCCCGCTCTGTTTTTCCAGAAACAAAATACATCATGACAAATATTTTAGACTGTTTTAGGGGATCAAAGATCGCACCAGGCGACAACTAACAGACACAACTGAGCTGTCTGCTCGTAGATTTCTACCTGATATCAGTGCCAGTTTTAGTACATGCACGATTCCTGTCTTCTGTCAGTTTTTTGCCTTTCTATTTTCTCTCCATACTTTTACTTGCTACATCTCCTTTTTCTTTTTTTTTCTTCTAATCCCTCCACCCCATCTCCCCTGACACACAAGCCGTCTGTTTGGCATGTCTTCTTAACCCCACCCAGGAGACATGACAGCACCCGTGATCAGAGGCCTGCCTTGGCATTGCACAAACAGATGCGGTGTCAGCATGGGAGCCAGGCTGTGTGTGGACGTGTGTGTGGGTGTGTGATTTTTTTTTTTTTTCTTGCACCTTCTGAATGCGACATGTAAAACAGAATGAATGTCATCCTCACAATCATCATTGTTTTTGTCTGTTTCGATGCAGTCATGATTGCGTTTTCCAAAATGACCACCACTTGCCCAACATTTGAGTGTGTTTATTTTCACACCAGCCAGTCACGCAGGTGCATAACACCCAAGCCGTGGCCCCGATGGACTCTCCTTGTCTGGATTGTGACCAGGAGCAGACCTCTGCTGAAAATGTGTCTTCTTGTGATCTGACTTTGGCTTTGTGCAACCCGAGAGACTCTCATGGCAACGAGAAAAAAGAAGCTGAATGCTTAAAATACAACCCTGAACAACTGCATTAACAGTGAAATCATAGCTCAAGCACATTTTTACTCTTAGGATGATCACTGAGTAGAATTGCTAATCATCACTTTATTTATTTTAGCAGTTTTACGCCCTTAATTCTTTTGCTAATGGGTGTGAAAGCAGTTTTTGTAACTTAGCCCCATCTGTGTGGGACATGTCTAATTTGGTTGCATCTGGTAGTTGGTTTAGCTCAGTGCAGTACTTAAGAGTTTTTTTAAGTAAAACTGGAAAAAAAATGATTTTCTTCGTGAATAGCCTGCAGTCAGATCCACAGAAAGCAAAGTGAGAGGAAGTCATTACTCTCCTGTAATGATAATGTTTCAAGGTGGGCTTTGTCCGCTCTCATCTTTAGGAGAGTGCTCCAGGCTTTATTTCCTTTTGATTGTTACATTCCATTACATGAAAAGGTTACTCAAATGTTATTCCCAGTAAAGAGAGCTCGACTACAACAGATTATTCAGGTCATATTTGACTCTCAGCTTGTAAGAGGTGACGTTAATTCAAGACTACAGGAAAGTTTTTTTGATGTCTCAGTCTGAGTCTGACAAGTGAAGGAAGTGCCATCATAGGACTTGTTTCAGCAAGCCAGTCACTCATTCAAACAGCCAATCAGTGAGCGAAGCTTTGTGTTTGTGTGCGGCTCAGTTCATGAGAGAGGGGAGCTTTTAGGGAGCTGGGGTGCTGTTGACAGCTTTGCATTGCAGAGGGTTTTGTAGCTGATAAAGTAGCACAGTTAATCAGGTAAATAGGCCTTTAATGAAGTGTGTTTGTCTGACGGTGTGCCAACCCATCACCAGGCAATCCCACTGAGACTCTCGTCTTTCTGGCTTTCTACTGCATATGCACACACCACCACCATCACATACACACACACACATCAACCCACAGGAGACAGATTGAATTGTGTCTAATGCATATTGCATTTTCCCTTACAAGATGCCACCGCCCACATACAGTAAGTGCCCATGTTTTCCCAACTGTCTTTGGGGAGGAGAAGTTTTGGCTCCAGGCCTGAGATGGTGTCTGGAAGTAAGCCCACCACAGATCACTGATGACATCTTTTGTTAGAGCTCTGACTTTTTCTGTCTTAACGTTTCCACTGCAGGTACAGCTCTTCTAAAACTACCGCTGGCTTCCACATTGTTTTATTCACTTAAATGAAATCCCACTTCTTACATGTCTCAATCCCATAAATTCTCACAAAGACTAAAATGCTGTTTCTCATAAATTGTGCACTTACCTGCTCACTTTGCTCAGTGTTCAATCATAATGGCAGTAAAATAATAGGTTGTCACACCACTTTCATAATTTAATCACAGGGTGTAATTACAGATTCGAGATCGTATAAATTCTTTTTTTTGTTTTGTTTTGTTTTATTTTCCAGGTGACTGGACTGGTTTCACTGAACCCATTGCCAAACTTTTATTTTCTCCAAAATGGAAAATGGAGACTTTTAGTAAATCTGAGGAAATTGGCCACTTTAATGCATTAATGTACAAAATATAAAGTGTCAATAACAATCCTGACCCATTGCATCTTATTTAGGTTCTTCTCAGTGTGCTCACTAATATGAACATAATGTGAGTAAGTGCTAAAGTCAGTTTCCATAAGGTTGAGATCTCCCAGTCAACCATCTCAAACCAGTTTGATACACTGTTAATTTTTCAAAGATCCCCTCCAAACTCGGTGGTGTTATGCTGACCTTGCTCCCTCAGATATGCTAAATGCCCGCTCCACCAAATATAAAATGCTTGTCTAAAGGCCATTTCCATCCACAATGGGAGGAAAACCTGATAGTTCTTAAAGTCTCCCTAAACCCCTGATCCCTTTAAATAGCCAATGCATAATTGATGCTCCATTTATGCAAATACATTTCTTATACTTCCAATTCTTGCTGTGTGGTATCTATTCTCAATGTCTAACTAGTCAAGTACCTCTTCAGTATTTTTTTACGAAATAAGACTCACGAGTTGGTTTTGTTCAGATATTTTACTCAGTTGCATATTTTGCTAACTTGTAAATATAGCACAGTATTATGTGCTTACATAACAACATCCAGTTAAAACTAAATCACCCATATGCTATACACAAACTACTATACATACCTTTAGCCTTAGAAGCTCTGTTATCAAAAATAATAAAGTAATTATAAAATATTAAATGCAACCATTCCTTATCAACTACTAGGTGGCATTTTAAGGCCACAAACATCGCTACTCATCCTCTTAGAAGTTAACAGCTTGGAACCTTTGGTATTCTGATTTTCTAAAATTCTTGGAAAATATTTGTCTTATTTTGCAGCAATTTTATGGAGATTGTGTTTCCCTCCCAAACCAGATTACCTTGTCAGAACTGAAGGTGCACAAAAATGCAAAACACAGGAAACATGTAAATAAACAAGCAAAAAAAACTGAATAAATGAAAAAATAAAATCTAAAAAATCTAAATGAAAAAAAGAAGTCAAATGATAGAGAAGCTGAACAATTGTGCAACCAATGGTGTAAAGTTGTTGTGTGGTGGAACCAGAGCAGTGGTAGAATCAGCGTAACTCAGAGCAGGTGTGGAGCAGGTAGCATAGACAGCTGAATTTACTTTGTTTTATGCCCAAAGGAGAAATACTTTCAAGTTAAGATAGGAAGTGAAGATATCCCATGAGAAAGAAGCGACAAACATCTTAACAAAAACATAAATGAAACCTCAGATCATGACTAAACTAAAGATGAAAAAAAATGGGTAGGTGTCCTTTCAAAATTTAAGATATCTGTATTAAACCTGCTATTAACCAAATATGTAGTTTAAACATTGGAGTATTTCTCCAGCACAGGAAAACAATAATGCTGAATGATGGATGATGTTGGCTTAAAAAAATGTGTATGTGTATCAGTGATTTATCTTGTGATTAAACTTAGAGCTGTAACAATTCTGAATTATTAAAGCCCTACAGGATGTTTGAGACATTAGCTGTATCCCAATTCAGAGGCCACATCCTTCAAAGGCCAGATTTGAAGGCCAATTACGTCACAGCAATGCGCCCAAGGCTGTCCCAATTCAAAGGCTCCTTCAAATGCCCACAAATGCATCCTCCTTTTCCCACGATTTGAAGGATGTGTCCGGTGTATCCGTCTCAGCCCACAATACCCCAAGATGCATTGCATGTGTAACAAAAAATTCTAGAGTAGCGAGGAACGGAGTAACAGCGTACACTTTTAAATGTGTAAAAATTAAAGGCCCAAAGCGGTTAACATAATAGGCTTCTGTCATTTGTATAGACATTTTTTGTATTATTGTTTTTGTCAGAAATCATCAGGACAACAAATGAGCTTGTACAGCGGGTCCCATAGTTCTTCAACTACGCAAAGCTTTTTTTTTTCTTTCTTTTTTTAGGAAGCAAGGAGCAGACAGAAGCTTTTATTAAGCTTAGAAAACAGAACAGCCACCTCTTCATGGACCACAATAAGGCTGTTGTAGTTCCTCTAAAACTTAACAAAATTTCAATCTTCATTCTCTCTGCGGTTCAGTGCTGTCACAGTTGCTAGGCAACAGGACATACGCTGAGGTAAGGGTAGGGGTAATCACAGCCGCTGACTTCCGGTCTACCTGGTCTTCGAAGGACCCGGCCTACGTTGGCCGGGCAGTCCAGGTCCTTCAAAGGATGCGACCGCTGAACTGCTATTTATTCAAACATTTCTGACTGCCACCGTGGTGATAATACAAAGCTCACATTGTACTACTTAAAGCTGTCAAATATCACTTAAAGGTTTGTAACCTTTGAGCTGGCTACTCCCGACTAAATAACAACTTTACTTTCAGGAGTTTTTTCTTTCTTTTGCTTTTTTAGAGATATGAATACTGAATGTAGCCACCCAGAAAAGGAAGAATTAGAAAGTTCTAAGACGCTACAAGCTAAGGATCCATTAATAAGCATGTTTTACTGGCCTCAGTCATGTCATTTGAAGTACATAAACATACTTTTCTTGTCTCACACTTCAAGACAGATGGAATTTCAAAAAACAAATAATTTTATTAAAAAAAAAAAAAAACACATCCACCATCATACAAAAACCACCAAAAGATCTCCAATGCTTCTCTTGCCATTTTCTCAGCCCTGCTTTTCACATCACATGGGTTATAAGCACCTTACCTGGGACATTTAGCCATGCAGACGGAGAAAAAGACACTTCAACATTCGCTTTGACTTACAGGGCAGCTAGAACATATGTACGTCACAGAAGACAAAAGAGGGGAGGATGGAAAACGGATAAGAGAATAAGGCTGAAAACATAAAATGGGGATGGTGAATAGGGTGAGTGACATCATGGTGACGGATGACTGGGCTACAGAAAATAATGGTTATGCATTTGGCCTTGCAAGACAATATGTTGGAGGACGTTATACTGCCTTGTAACTGACAGCTGCATCTCACATGCCTTGTTCTGCATGATAATTTTTGATAAGTCATACATTTTCAACTTTATTCACTCATTTTGCTTTGAAAGTGGTATTCTGAGTTTGCTGTCAACATGAAATAAATCAGTCTTCGATGTGGTAACTGACATGTTTCATGCAGCTGTGATGCCTTCATGGTGAATTGCAGCTGGTTCATATGATGCACCAGCATCAGCTACACCTGCAGTTCACCACTATGTCTAATATTACTCCCATATACTCAGCGTGCAGTGATGACAATACGATAAATCTGGGAGTGTTTGTGACAAGATACACAATGACACGTCACGTTTTCAGAGCATGCATATTCCACAAGATGAATCATTGGTCTTGTTCTTTCAACACAGGATGCATTTGTACATCTTCAGTGTGTAAACTAACTAGTGAAGTGTGAGAAACTAAACATGTCACTATATCAAGATATCAAGATGAGGAGAAATGATTAAAATTCTTTTACTACTCCAAAGGTAACAGTACTTGATGTGACACTAAGATGTGTTTAGTTTAGAATAAATGCGCCAAAATGCTCTGGTGCTCTACTTTCATTTCTTAGTTCATTCTGAGCTTTTGGAAACTGTAAATGCATGTTAGAACATACACTTCTGATGCTTCCTGGGTTTTCTGTCTAAGGCCTCTAAAAAATAAATAAATAGCAAATGTCAACATGAATCACGTAATGCACCAAAGGTTGTGCAAAAAATTACCTTCTGGGCATTTAAGTGAATGTGTCATCTTGTTAAGATTTTTATTATTATTATTATTATTATGCTGCATTCTACCTCCATTCATTCATTATTATTATTATTTATACATTTACTTATTTATTTGCATCAAATGCTACATAGATTACAGAAACATATGTATAGCCTGACTGAGATTTTCTGTGCCTGCGTTTGAGCCGTTTTGCAGCCTGCGGAGGCGTGCTAAATTAATCCTTTTTCATTTGAAGCTCAAGCGTGCTCTTATTGTGCTGGATGCAGAAAGTGCCTGGGCTTGCATTTTTAAGAATATTTCCTAGTTCCAAAAACAGCCATCTATTCATCTCCCATCTCAGCTTTGTCTTTGCACTTACCTCACAAGGACTTTATTTTTTTGTAAGTGAGCACAGTAATAGTTTAGGCATCTTCTACATTATCAAGCATGTACATGCTTTCTCAAGTGGGATTGTGTTGCTCAGTTTTGGACAGAAATCCTAAAATAGTGTTTATTCTAATTTCTTATCCTCTTATTTTTCACATTTCCTGAAACCCGAGAGATTGAGGTCATGTAGATGGGTTTTTAATTCTTGTGGTTTCCAGCTGTGGTAATTTCCCTGAAAACATGAAATGGAAATGGAGTGAAAAGTCCTTTCCTCTCTTTTCCTACTGAGAAGTTTTGAGTTGTCTGCCAATAAAACTGCTGTTCTCCTGTCTCTGGTGCCAGAAGATAGACTCATGGTGAGGGGACAGTTGGCCTTGTGTGCTCAAACACTTTGCCTGATGTAACTCTACTGCACAAAATAATAAGAGGAACAGGAAGAGTGTGAGGTAATGGTGGGTAGGTGGAGAAAGAAGTGCAAATTGTTGTTAAAAAAATGGCAATGAAACAATGGTGAAGTGCAGACTTGTTTGACAGTGTTTACCGAAGAAAAGATCAGATCCTCCTGCAGTTTAGAACAATCTGTTTTTGTTTTGCTTTTTTTTTTCTACTTGGAACATTATGCTGTTGATCCCTAATCCCCATTTGTAATTAAATGTGTGCTTAGGAAGTGTGCTGGGTTATGTAAAGCCAGAGTCTCACTATGACACATTGTGCAGAATGCGCCTGTATTTATCTTCCTTTGTTTGTTCCCTGTACCTTGTGTCTAACTTACATTTGCTCTGTTTTGTTTTTCTCTGCAACACATATTCATAGGGAACCTGTTACCTTTTGGAGGATTTTTTTTTTTGGTCCTCTTCCCTCTCACTTTTTCACATATAATGTAGAAAGAGAGGGAGCGTGAACACACAGCTGAAATCAAGCCTTCAGTGTTTGACCATCTGAAAAATTGCCAATTCTCCAAACATCTTCCAGATACATGGTGGATAAATCCCAGAGAGACTCATTTTTGAGGAAAAGGTCGAAAGAATACAAAATATTCCATGCTTGTGATGCAGAAAGGAACTTAAATTACGACTTTTGTAGGATTATTTGGCAAATTTGGTATAGCATGATATTGATATTGTCTAATAATATAGTAGAGCAACAAAAGATGTATTTTGTATCATGAAAAATAGTATATAAATGGATTTGAATTTCACAAAGCAAATGGGTAGAGGCTGCAACTGGAGAGGTGCTGCAATGATTATAATATTTTTGCTTATAACAAGTTATTTATCCCTAAATGATGGAGTGAGAAGCTTCTCATTCCTGAAAGGTCCCATAAACTGCATTAATCAACTAATTAAATTTGTTTTCTGAGGTCTCTAAATATGGAATGTAATGTTGTTTTTAAAGAAAATTGCCTATGTGCATTTTTACCCAAAGGACCTACATTCCTTTTGGTTATCTGATGAATGAGCTGCACTCCAACTGGTAGGTTTACCATGAAGCTATGCCAGCAGAAGAGTGTATCAGAGTGTATTGTGACATGGAGCATATTTATGATTGTATAATGGACTCGATGAGCAAACAAACTCAGTTCAAAGCTGGTGAATGAAGATAACAGTGACAGCTACATTGTAGTTATTCTAAAAGCAGTGATTATTCCCTCCTCCTCAGCTGATGCCCGCAGAGAGTTAAAATAGCAGCAATGAGACAGAAGTTCAAAGAAAACACTGGACTCACCATTTCTCTGAGAAAATCTAATGTTCTCGAGATCCAGCATTCAATAATGCAAACTTGGTGGAGCCAGCAAGACTGCGAGGCAGGTGCTCGGCTGTTTGAGTGTCAGCTGCTGAGCAAAGTCTTCTTTAAAAAAACAAAACAAAGAAAAGCAGCACCATGGTTGGAGAAGCAGTCTGGAGTGAAGAAAAACATATTTTTCATCTTTAAAACAAACCTTCTTTGTATCCATACAAGTGAACTGAGCCTCAGACTCAGGTTATGTCCTTGAAGTCCAGCAGAAAGTGGACTGGTCTTTGTTTATGTTGGAGGAGGATCCATGTAAAGTGTTACTTAACACATTGCAGGTTTTCAGATTGTATCTTGTTTCATCTGAATATTTAAGTTGTGAAATTTACATATGAAGGAGGTGACAATAGGATATGAAGTTCACTGTATGTCTATTTGATTTGCCAAACTAACTTGATTTAACTATGGTTAAATCAAGTGTGGTAAAACCAAACTGAAACTTTAAACAACCACACAGGAGGACACATGGAAAAATGCTGCTCTTTTATCCAAACTCTTCCATGATGTTGTACTGCTGCACTCAATGTGACTCATGTCCTATATCACCACTCACAGCCAGCTAACTCTCTCTTGCATCACTTCCTCCAAGGAACAGGCACGTGTTGTAGTTTAGCAGGATTTAATGCAAAAAAAGTGTGAAACTGAAATTATACAAAACACAAAGACGCTTTTAGTGACATTTCAAATGAAACATAAACAAATTACATTGTTCAGAAAGTCTAACAATCATATGAAATGCCTGAACTTACTCACATTGCCACTGGAAAAGAATGGATGGCTTGAATGAAGGACGAAACACACCGCTATTCTCTTGTGCGGATATGGAAAAGAAGAAGTTCCTATGACAATAATAATACTGAGACAAATGGAAAACCTATGCTGAGGCCTGAAAGAACTATATTATAAGAACAGTTCCAGTACAGATGTCACCCATTGGTCTCTGAAGAGTGGTTTTGAAGCCCAGTTGTGTGAGCTCTGGTTGTCACCATTTTGTCAGGACCTGATATGGTCCAAGCCCCAGTTAGTCCAAAAATGAGAGAATGTGTGGAGCAAATGAACAGTTGGTTGAAACATGGCCACCTTATCTCAGTTACCACTAGCTAGCTATTTTAGCTTTGTTTTGCTATGATTCTAACTAATTTTACTCTACATTCATCCTGTTCAAATCCATCTATTCAGACAAAATGAGGATTGCTGGATGTGAAAGCTCCAGCCTGGGCTGTTGCCAAAAGTACACCTGCACTGTTGTAGGAGCTGGCCAAGTTTTGACTTGTGTACTTGATAGTTGGCATATTTGACTCAGGAAAATGTTCTTTGGACATATTTTTCCAAGCAAAGAATCCCCCAGTCTGAGACAGAACTCTAGACATTTTGGTCCCCCACGGTGGACAGTGTAGGACAGGTTCAGGGCCACTGTCAATCAATTAGTGAGAAACAATAAGGAGGGTTGTTGTTTTTCTTTTCCTTCATTTTTTTTCTTTCTTTCTTTTCTCTTTTTCTTTTTTAAGACAGAGCACAAGGAAATGGGTACAAGTTGTGACTTTCCCTCAACTCTAGGTGCCTGCTATATGGCCCATGCTAAGACCTGCCTCTGGTCTGAGCAATTAAAAGTCTATCCTGTGCTTTTGAAATAATATTTGTAATAATGATAATGATAAAAATAAAAAAAAAATAAAAAAGTAATCAGTGACTTTCTCTCTCTGTGACTCTCAAACTAATGGCAGTGCTATGTCAGATATTGCCCAGAAGTGTATTGCTCAAAGTTTGACATAGGACGACTGCAAGACACAAAATTCTTGCTCTTTAGAATCTTATTCTTCATCCCTGATGGGTTTATTCTAAGATGTCAAAGCCAGTATTCATTGGGGTCACATTATGAAAGAACTGTTCAGGGAGCATGAGATGTTATTTTCACACATGCTTGTCTGACACAGAGTCCAGACTTGAACCCCTTTGAGAATGTTTGGGATGTGCTGGCGAAGACTTCAGTTCTCCATCATCACATGCACTCTGGATGAAAATAATTTCTATGATGTTGCTGAAGGTTATCGCAACAATGCCACATCAAACATGTATTACAGACAAGCCTACAGTGGGCATAACGTTTTTCCTTTTTCTCCCTTTTGGCAAGGCAGAGTATGTTGTCTGTTATTCTTGCACAGTGACTGACCTAAATGTAATTCTTTTTAATTCTCTACTCCACGAGTGTGTTTTCACCCTTCTCATTTCCACCTGGTTCTTTTCCTGACAAGTCAAAAGCTGTTGAGTGTTTGTCTGTGACTTTGCTGCCCCCTGATGGTGCCGCGCTTCACTGCTTCTGTGTGCATGCACGCGTGCAAGCGGCAAATGTGTTTTCCCGTATGTGTGAAGGCTTTTCATTGTAGTGATGAGTGTTGAGGCTGGTGCTGGGTTTGTTGAAACATTATGAAGGGAAATTTGTTACAGGTACAGTGGTGGTCCGACTGTGTTTGGAAAGGCATCAGGCAGCTGCAGGAGAGAATTTTTATCCACTAGAACTGTAAAAATAACAATGAAGGTAGCTGGTGTGCAGTGAATTTGCAAACTCTGTTGCATAAACAAACAGTAAACAGGCAGTATAACTTAGTATAACAGATGTGACTAGACTTCATATCAGTACAATTTATTTTAATCCGCTGCTCACCATCTGAATAATCTTTATGTATAATTCAAATCTGACAGTGTAGATTATTGGGTATAGGGCTGCAGCTACTGATTATATTCATGCTTAACTCATCTGCATATAGCTTATGAAAGAGCTTCCTTATGTTCAAATTGCTGCCTTTTAATGTCTTTTTTTCATTTGCACACAGAGGTTAACTATATAACATAATATGAACTGAACAAAGTGGGAAATCTTAAAACTCCAATTTACTTTAGGATTTCTGCTTTGATGATTACTTACATTACTTTATATACTGTAAATCATCATGTTTTATCTAAATAGTTGGCTCTTAGTTTTCTGTACATTGATATAGCAATTATTTGTTTCCTGCTTGTCTTACAATTACCCACTCTGCCATGTTTTCCTTTCTGTCAGACATCTTGTAATGTAAAAAGGTGTCCTAATGGCAGATTTAGGTTCAACTGAAACATTCATCGTCCCTGTAGTCGACATGACACCTCCTTATTACTTTCCATTGAACGTTACATTGTCCATTTCCATCCTGATAAAATTTTAATGTAAGGTTCTGAGAGTTTGTAAACTGTTTTTTTTTTTTTCAGATCAGTACTCATGTGACCATTTGTGTAGTGTGTTTCTCATTTAAGTCATCACAAGCTGTCCTTCAAGCACCATGGGAAATGGCACTCTGTGATGTGTTTTATAAAGTTTTATCTTAATGTATAGATGCTTGTTTCAGATATATGAGTTATCTTTAACATGCTGATTAAGCTCTAAAAAATCCTTATACCAGTGTATAGTACAGAACTGCTTACTGTTCCATAAGAAGTCTTCTTCACTTCTTTGTGCTGATAGATTGCTCCCCGTCTTCCTGGGTCGAGCCTCTGAAAGTATACTTACCTCATCCTGTCCTGGGTCTTGCTGTCTGATCGGTATGTCATTCTTCAAAGTGCACAGCATGCACTACTTCTTTAATCTGCTTTTAGACTCAGCAACATTGTATTTACCAGTTTAAGGTGTTTCTGTAAGTTCCTGCTTGTCGGAGAGGGAAATTGTGTAATAATATATGATTAAAATAGTGGTGCTGATCTCTCTCTGATCTTTTTTTTTTTTCATTCAAATTGTATCATTTTTCTATGCATTCATTTACATTCTCTAAAACATCAGTGTATTTGATTAGAAGTTGCATGAGACAAAATGATAATGGCTTTTATTTTAAGTAAAACTTTATAGCCTTTTTATACGTTATCTAGTTATAGCATTCAGTCAATCAGACATTGGTGTCTTTTAATTCAATTAAATTTAATGTTACTTATATAGCATCTATCACAACACAAGTTGTCTTCACAGAAACTCAGAGCATGACCCCGAGGTCATGGCAAGATCAACAGTGACAAGAATTAACTCTCTCGGGAAGAAACCTTGAGCAGGACCCTGCTCACTGGGGTGACCGTCCTGCTGAAGGCCAGTCGAGAAAGGAAGAAAGTAGGAGGGAGACAGGACAGGGAGAGGAGACGCACAAAAATATATGAACATGTGGTGGTCAAAGGATCGGACTGCAGGTCAACCATGTTAGCTGGTGTCAGTGGCATCTAGTAGACAGGCATAGGGAAACACTGGAATGGTCAGGAGATGGAAGATGGATGGAAGATGCTTTTATGGTAGACTAAGGTCTCTCATGCTTCAGACATGATTAAAATGACCAGGTACTAAAGTATCCATGTCCTAGTTTCCATTTGTGTCACTTTGGATGGTCCGTCATTTCGCCAAAGTCCTTGTGAGAGCTGTTTTCTTACAAACACATCATATTACTAGAACGATTCATATTACAATGTCAATAAAACTCACCGTGGCACTGAGAAAGCAGCGAAAATATTCCCTTACAACATTTATTATTTATCATTATTCTTTATTTAGACAGATTAGTCTCAATTTTGACACAGGGTCTCATTTTGAAGAGAGAACTGTTTACACAATAAAACATTGTGTTTAAAAACATGCTTATGAATAAGCACATCTATGAATGAATCTGAGTGGCTTCTTACTTGAGTGTTTTAGTGCAGCAGGGAACATGTGCCAAAAGCTTGTAAAATTGGATTTTTACACTAGCAGGGTTTCCATCATTAAGTGTATGTGCAACTGAGAAAAAGCAGATAGGAATTGAAAATATATTTTTGATTAAAAAAAATAATAATAATAAAGTGGTAAATTTGTGTCCTTTTTGTTTTTGTTCCTTCTTCGAAAAAGAGTTTATTTTATCAAACGCCTGAGTATTCCCCCCTTCCCAAAGTTTAACTGGCTGTGCTTACCTTAGCTAGTTTATCAGAACCAGTGATCGTAAAATAATTTCATTTAATTCACTAAAAGAAAAAGGGCCTAGAATAATAAGAGCAACAGAAGAGCAACAGTTGAAATTAGAGACCTGATGTGTGATGGTAGTGTTTATCAGCAACCAAAAAGAACATCCTGGATGTCTATTACTGTGTGAGCAAAGAAATAAGAAAAGGCTTTGCTGACTTCAGAGTTCGTGTGAGTCGTATCTGTGACTCAGGTTTGGGAGCAATTCACTTTAGAGAGATTGATGTGCCAGAGGGAAGATGGGAAATCTTAATATGAAGCATGTAGAGAAGCTGCGTACATGAGAGCAGAGGCTGCAGCTGCTGCTCAGATGGTGTCGTAAACAATAAGCATCTAGTTTCTGTTTGTTGATTTAGTTAAGATGCTTTAAAGAAGCAGCATGGTGCTTCAGCTAATCATTTCCCTTGTGTAACAGTTTTATATCCTTCAAGTGGTAAAAATAAATTTGAAGTAGATTTCTGCTTTACATGCAAAACGCACAGTGCAGGGATTGATAATGAAACAATTAATATTAACGCAAATTGATCTGTTATATGTCAGTGATATGTTAGTGTTGTTTTGTGCTTTGGTGATGAGAGCATTATTATGAGGCATATTTAAGGTATATTTAGAGAGGGCTGAGAATTGAAGTCCCTGGGCTTCACTTTTGCAGATTGCTGTAACATTTGAAAGCTTCACACTTCATCTAACTTCAACAATTATAATGTCTCCTATGTATACACTGTGTAATATTTGCTTCCCCCTCTTCATATTTAAAGTGCATTTCTCTGTGTCTCAGTTAAGTGCTTTTTTCCACAGGAGGTTTGGCTTATTTGAATAAAGAATGCCCTTAAAAGTAAAGTGTGGTCTGGTGGGATATTTTTGGCCATTTTGATGGTCCTGTGTTGTAGCAGCACTTTTCTGTGCAGTTTATTTATTTATTTTTTTCTTTTTTTAAGTGTATGTGTGTTAGCGCATGTGTCTCAAGAGTGCTATCAAGTGGGGAGGATTACAGTGGATAACGCCAATAGCCAAGAGCCTCTACTTTCTAGCACAGGCACCTTCTGCTGCTGTAGTATGTGCACTCATACGCTGGAGAAACAAGGACACATGAGCACACTGTACATCCACACCAAAGACATACTTGGTATCTTTATCAGTATCTTTGTACTTGTAGTCAGGAAGGTGCTCTACTCTGTTTCACTCTGTTTCCTTAAAAAAATAAATAAATAATAGCTTAGATCATTCTGCACATTTGCAACTGAAGCACAATGTGAGCACTGAGAGAGGAAAAACATACGGAGGGAAATAAACTGAAAAGCCGGAGTATGATTGACTTACTTCTCCTCTGTGCCCACAATATTTGTGAAGCTTTTCACTTAATTACTTCCCTCCTCCTCTATCTTCTGCTTGAGTTGGACTGCAAATTACTGCTAAAGGAGGGTTCAGTGGAAAATACACACGTTTATGCCACACACACCAACACACTAGGAATGACAAGTAGCAGCTTAATTAAATTGAAAATAACATCCTCAGTGTTGCTGATAACTCTCTTAAGAAATGTCAAATTACAGAGAAGCACATTCTGACAATGCAGTATTCCTAGTGTGTTGTGTGATTCAGAGAAGTTGGAAAGTGTATTCACATAACTTTAAGCACAAGGGTGCTGTGGCGCGTTCATTTTGCATTCATGTCATCAGCTTTTCACCGTAAGGTTTTTATTGAAGGTTCACAGCAGCAGTTCACTATATGCAGAGCTCAATGGTTATGGCTTTACAAATAAAGTGAATATTGGTTCAGCTATTTTGCTCCTTTTGGTTCTTTACTCCTCTGGCATTAAGGGAATAGTTATTAAGCTTAGGCACAGATTTCGTTGAATTACCGTTACGCTTTAGATAAGTAAGCAGCAGGAGACATTTAAACTTAATCCTTTGTCAAAAGGGAATTTTGATTTCATAGATCCTTGGTCTTGGTTTAATATTTTTGAACTATAATTGCCTTTGGAATGATGAAAACTGTATTTACATTGGTGAAGATCTAGGATGTAAACTTGTTAAAAGTAGTCTGATGGTCAAGAAACAGAAATAGTCATGTGGTCATGAATATGACATCATTATATATATGAAAATATGAGGTGACATGAACCAGAACCTGCACTTTCTGGACCAGGGTCCTCGTGTACAGGCTTGGATTTCATACCAATACTGTGTGTATGCACAAAGCTGGAAATCTACGTATGTGCAAAAGAAAAAAAGAAAAAAAAAATCAGATGTACAAAACTCAAACATTTTCCTCAAACATTCTTTAGGTAGGGCAGCATAGTGGCTTGGTGGTCAGCACTGTTGCCTCACAGCAAGAAGGTTCCTGGTTTGAGCCTCCACAGGGGCCTTTCTGTGTGGAGTTTGCATGTTCTCCCTGTGCTTGTGTGGGTTTTCCGGCTTCCTCCCACAGTCCAAAGACATGCTCCTTAGATTGATTGGTGTTCCTAAATTGTCCCTAGGTGTGAATGGTTGTATGTGGCCCCTGCCTTTTGCCCGGAGTGAGCTGGGATAAGCTCCAGCAGACCCCCATGACCCTGCACAGGAAATAGCGGGCATATATGGAAGGCATTGAGACAGATAACATACATGCCTTGTATTTGTTCTTGTTTTTTTTTTGCACTGATGGTAATTATTGTTCATTTTTGCATTACTGTAATTATTATGACATCTTTGATGAGAGAGAAGTGGAAAGCAAAGAAGGGATTCTGTCCTGTCAATCATTAATATTCAGTTGTCTTGTAAATTTAAGTTTTAAGAGTTTTTTTTTTCTCTCTCTTTCCTGTTGAACCTGTTCTCAGTGGCCTAGCCTTCCTTCTTCAATCTTTCTGGCTTTCAGAACAGCAAAGTACAATTAGTGGGAATGAAAAATCTCTAAACTTCAGTTGACAAAAAAATAAAAAATAAAAGTCTCCTGTTAGAAAACAATTTTCAGTACAACCCATGGATCCAAGCTGAGACTGGTTGCTGGTC
This sequence comes from Arrhamphus sclerolepis, assembly GCA_037176975.1. Classification (NCBI taxonomy): domain Eukaryota; kingdom Metazoa; phylum Chordata; class Actinopteri; order Beloniformes; family Hemiramphidae; genus Arrhamphus; species Arrhamphus sclerolepis. The sequence continues at coordinate 1,861,742 of JBAMYA010000017.1, forward strand.
AGTAATGATGGTGATTACTCTGCCACAAAAGGACTGCATGTAATGAAAGCTCCTAAACAAAATGTCACTGTATTGCAATGTGCTTTGTTTTAAAAACCACAGCAGCGCTGGTGGTGCAGTCACAGAGATAGGTTTACGCTTCATTCTGGCACCTTACCCAAGGTGATCGGTCAATTTTGGATCTGCAGGTCAGCTGGGTGGTCTTTGCTGCATTCACTGAACTGTTACAGAGCAGTTTTTGAACTATGACTTGGCACATTGTAGTTTTGGGGAGAGGCAGGTGTTGTTAGGGACAGTCCTTGTTTTAATAAAATCTATATAAGTCTGAGGACTGAAGGTTTCCTAGTAAAGCATTGCATTGTAATGATCAAATCATTTCAGTTTTCAGTGGTTGTGCTCTGATTTGCTAGTGTCCTGTATATCTGCAACCTGCTGGCTCCCAGTGGCTTTCAGGGTTTTATTATCCCAACCACTGGAGCAGTAAAAACAATTACAATACATGAATGTTAAATTTTAAGCCCAGCTGAAGGCTGTCTCAGACCTCACAATAAAAAAAAGAAAGTGTTGTGATTTTAGATGTGACATTACTAGTATTAGTAAAGGTTTAGCTGAGTTCCCACTAGTCATCCCTCTAAAGAAGCTGATTATTATTTGATTGATGATATCCAGAAGGAAGTGGTCATATCAATATGTCTCATAGGTTATTAAGGTTTCAAGCAGCAAATCTGCTGGAACCCTGTTGTTTTTGTAAGGTTTATTATTATTATTACTCATTATTTCTGCTCTAAAACTGTCCAGCAGCAAAAACTGAATTGTTCAGGTATCGAACCTGATAGATTCAGATCCCCTAAAGGTAACTGACAATTATAATAACCTTAGCAGGTGTTTAGGTGGCACTATAAGAGTTATGAACGTGTTTGCTGGTTTTCTCCATGACTCTTTTCAACCATTATTATTGTCCATTAGGGGACACTCTAATTAGCAAATTTCGAATTTGCATTAATCTAAGGAGCTTTGTAAAATTTTTACTTTCTTTGATTCCATGTATTTTGGCAAATCAAATAGCTTTAATATGTTTCTGCTCCTTTTGTCTGTAATTACAGGTACAATTTATTTATTTATTTTATTTATTTATTTTTTCAAAGAAAAGAAGTGGAAAAGTCTTCCATCATCTTGCTGTGCTTTATCTGCAGTATCATTGATGGAAAGTTTTCTAGAGTTATGATTTGTCAAACTTTTTCAAAGACACAGTGACACGTCAAGGCTCTATGGCTGTTATTTTGTGATGTTAAACTCAATTCATCATTCCGGTATTCTTTTGATGTCTGCCAAAATTGGTGAAATTTCATCCTTGGGGAGCATTTCTGAAACCATTCAACCATAAGTTGCTATTGCTGAAAATCTGCTTGCACCCTGATGATCACCGCTTACAGCTATTCTAGTTTTTCTTTTTCTTCCTCGTGTCTTTGAGTGTGGTTGGCCACAGATTTATTCTCACTGACTCTACGCATGCCTCTGTCAGTTAGGAGAGCCGTTTATGAGGAGAGAAGACACATGAAGCAAAAGGCTCCATGCAATTCAAAATTGAATAGAACAATGGTGAGCCAAGGTTTGATTATCCTGCAGGCTTCTAGTCACACACTGGAAAGCTTGTTCTTAGAATGGGTCTCGCAGTAGCACATTTTGTGTTTTTTTTTTTTTTTTTTTCCTAGCTGTGGACTGCATGGCAAGGTAAATGACTAAGCAATTCCACATTTCTTTTATATGATTTTTACTCCCTGCCACACAAATTGTGACAATGAAGTGACACAAGTCTTATATTATGTATAATGTGTGAGTATTCCCTCCTCTCTACAAATCCGTCTGGAAATAATGCTAACTTTTTGTGCAGGTTACAAGACGTGATGTTTCACAGTTTACCTGTACAACTTGGCTCCTGTGTGATGCTTCAGAACTTCTCACCTACAGCCTCGGCATTTCCTCACAACCAGCCAAATGGCAGTGCATTACTGAGGCCACAAGGCTAATTTTTCTTTCAAAAGCCGAGGTGTCCAATCACGTATTTCATGGTTGGATACCCTTTTTAATCTGTCTTGCGCTCCCCAAGAGGCTGCAATCTGCTGACAGTCTTCCTTGTTTTAGCTTGAAAGAATTGATCAGATCAGCCTGACCCAGGAGCCTCCATAGCCCCATGATATATCACTTTGTACTGCCTTATGATGCACTGTGAAAAGCTTATTTTGTATTTCATTAGAGCATGAATGTATGTGCATATATGGTAATGATAATGGCTCTACCTTCCATCTATAAAACAGAGTTGCTAAGGAGAAGAGGAAATAAATCTATGATTGAATTTTTTGCACTCCACATGTTTGTGCAACAGCAGCCTGAGCTCCCAGACTTGTCACTCGATGACACAGCTGAATCCAGGCATGTGGGGCATGTACGCGTGTGTGTTTCCCATTAATAAAATATGAGGGACATGTAAGCATTCATGTTCCAATTTTCAAGCGGGTTCGTTTTTGCTCACTGAGCACATGCGGGTACGCGTTTGCTTTTATCTTATTGGAAGCTTCAGTAGCGTAAACAAAACTGTCAGATGGATGAAGTATGTGCAGTTTATTTTCCACTGTTATGGTGGTGTCTCATGTTTATTCATACATACAAGTGGAAATGCCCCCTCTCTCTTCTCCCTCATAACTATTTAACTTGTGCAATATATTCAACTTTATTTTTCTTTTCCTTGCAGAGTCATCAATCCTGTCTTATGATGGCAGTATGTACATGAAGGTGGTGATTCCAAACGTCATGCACACCGAGGCTGAAGATGTCTCCCTCCGTTTCATGTCCCAGCGAGCATTTGGCCTGCTCATGGCCGCCACGTCCCGAGAGTCAGCAGACACTCTGCGGCTCGAGCTGGACAGTGGGAGGGTCAAACTGACAGTCAACCTAGGTAACGTATAAGCCGCCACTGTTGGCTCACCTCCCCTCAACTCAGAGTTGAGGCCTTTTGTCCTGATGGTCTTTTGAAATCTTTATTTTTTTGCCGAAACATCATATTAGACCTAACATCCTGTTCTAGGCTCATTTTATAGTTTGTCTTTGTGGTTGCATGTTCCACTTTTGACTTGCCTGGACTGTAAGTTTTTTCTGCTTTGATGCTTAGATGTTGTAGAATTCTGTATGCGACAATCTAACACATTAAAAAGTTACCCGTGCTCTGCAGTGCATCTTTTGAACAGACTGTAGATCATTTTAGTCATGCTTATTGTTGTGTATGAATAGATTATTCTTTTCCACCAGTAATAGATGGCATGTCATCAGTGTAAACAGCAACTTTTTAGATGATATTTTTGCCATCTATTCAGAACTGAAAGTAGGCTTGTCTACATTTTAGTGCCACACTGACCATTTGCTTGATCTGGTGGATTCATTCTTGTGGTTTTTATTCTTTTTCTCATGTTAGAAGGTTTATGCCTCTTTCTTCCTCATTAGTAACCTTTGGTGTAGCTGGCATTTACATTGCCTTGTTCAAAGATGGCACTCACCCCTTCAAAGGCCCAGAGCCTGCGGCCCGACTGGCACACAGCCCGATGCCATAGCACCCAGCACGCCTGCAGATGGTGGTATGAGTGGTAGCATTAGAGTAGAGTTCAGGCATTCATAACAGTAAGTGACTGAAAACACTTTTTGAGATTATGCAAAATATAATATTATCAAAATATATACTCAACTGTCGTTGCTGCAGAGAAAGTTTAACATCTGTCTCCAATGTGGTCTTTTACCCAAATAATAATGTACAGATATTTATTTACTTATTTCAAAAAATAATGAGTAGAATTCATAAAGATGACACAGGATTCCCCTGAGAGGGACTTTTTAGACCTCTGTGGTGTTGGTGCTGCATGGCTCGAGACTGTTTGCCCCCACTTTTCTGTTGCGGTTGACGGCACATGACCAGCCGGGCCATATTGATCTTAACTTGCAGCAGAGCCTTCATGGACCCACCTTTTTATCTTACACATAGCTTATGATGCCAAAATTTGTAAAGTCCTATTATTCTGATACATATGTCATAAAAATATATGCAGCTGTGGACGAGTAAAATATTTTGGCTTCAATGCAAAATCGATGTGGTCTTTGAACTGCAAGTGACCATTTTGAAATTTAACAGCTGAACATGTAGCATGACTCCATGAGACCAATGACAATCTGATATTACAAATGTAATTGTAACAGTATGGCTTTTGCTTAAACACTTGAGATTGTTTATTCAATGCATTAATAATAACCACTACTGGTGCAGCACTATTGAATACATAATAGTGATTAAATTGATTTGGCTTGGATTACATTTCCAATATTGCAATAGTATCGTTGACAACAAGGAGCCAAACAGGCTAAAATGGCCGCTGGTGTCATGTGTCCGTCCCCGGAAGGTGGCTTTTTTTGCTTTTGGATGTCTGCAGCTGTAACCTTGAAGGATGCGATTTCATCTGTCACTTATTCTCCCCTCCCCATCTAGACTGTGTCAGGATAAACTGTAACACCAGTAAGTCAACACTCTTCTTCTGCAGCCTTCCTCCTTCAGACAATGTTTGATTGTAGTTTGTGTGCTAGGTGTAAGGGCAGAAATGTGTGAATTCAGGGGGACTGATAAGAGGATTGCTTAGATAAGAGGGGAAAATGTAATAGCCAGAGATCAAAGTTATACAAATCTGACTTAATGCACTCTATATATTATAAATGGCACATTCTGAAATTAATTCAGGCAAGTACTTTAAATCTTTTTCCTCTGTGCCTATAGCTACGCACTGAACATTTGCACTTTCAAGACTATTTTTGATATGACATCATACATTACTACAGTATGTTTAACATGCTGTGTTTTATAAAAAAAAAACAAAAAAAAAAACAAAAACAAATAAATACTGCAATTTTTTTGAACAAATTTTCTAACCTACAAATTGGGCTCGATTAAATATGCTGAAGTCCTCAAAGCTCTGGGAAGTAGAGAAAGTGAACAAAAATCAGAGGGGTTCCAGGAATGCCTTTAATGAAGTGACACACAGTAGATGTCTGTTCATTTCCCTTCTAAAGAAGATGATTATCATTTGATTGATGACTGTGCATTATGTCACATCACAGTAAATTAATTTTATTGAGATTAGTCTCTGAAATCTCATCACTGACACATGCACAAGTCAGGTAAAGCTTGATGTTGATTAATCAGACATGTTTATCATATTTATATATAAGAGGCCTCTCAGCCTGTATTCTGGACAAGAACTCAGCCTTGATTTTATTTTCATATTGCCAATTCAAGATTTTCAAAGAAACAAGTCTCGAAGACGTTTGATGAAGTCTATGAGGCTGTCATGCCCTCTAGTGGTGTCATAAATGGCTTAACCTTACAAGACATGCTTCAAAGACCACAGGAAGAGTATCTTTTGTGACTGTCTGCCTCATGTATTAAACTAATATCCTGAAACAGCCTGTATTTAAATGAAATGCAAGTATGGCTTGCTAGGATCAACCACACTACCAATCAATGTGATATAAGCACACTAAGAACATCTCTTGTATGTTTGAGTTTAGTTTTAAGTCAGATTTTCAGTCTCTTGTTCTTTTTCCTCTGTTGTCAAAAACAAATCAAATCTTTGCTTCAAAAGGGAGAAAATGTCCTAAATCTAAGCACCTCCATATTATCATCACTTAAATCTACATTGTAAGGGACAACCCTGGATGCTATTTGCTTGATTGATGTTGCAAAAGACAAAGATTTGGTTTGTTTTTAGCTTTTTCCTTCCCCATCCCTCAACTAACTGACCCTCATCTTCAGGCAAGGGCCCTGAGGTTCTTTATGCCGGACAAAAGCTCAACGACAATGAGTGGCACTCAGTGCGAGTAGTCCGCCGTGGTAAAAACTTCAGACTCATTGTGGATGATGACGTGGCTGAAGGTACTTCAATTTAATTTCACATTTCAGATATTCATGATGTGCAAGTTGCTGTCTTTCCTTGCTTGTTTGAATTATTGTATTGTATGAATTACTATGTAGAAAATGAGTTATTATTAAAATATAAATTCAGCATTTCAAAGTCGGTCTTTTCTCCAGTTCATTGAGGATTCAGTTCCTTCCTATTGGCTGATGCTGTATTCACTGTACCGTTGGTGAGATGTCAGAAAATGCCCTTTTCCAGATTAATTAAAGTTCTAAATTAGGGAAATTAAACAGATTGTGTCACAACAGTTGGGTTCTAAGAAAAGATGAGTCCTGTAGAAAGCTGCTGGATTGACATTTTAAGTCAAAGTATGGAGTCACTTTCATGTTATATATTCAGAGTTTAATTAAACATTCTCATGAGCAATTTATATCATAACTGCAGACAAATACTTGCAGTTTTCGAAAGAGCAAAATGGACCTTTGCAGATGGAAGAGCTCCTGTCTAGCATGCTCAGGGCCTCTCAATGCATGTAAGATGTTCTTCTCAGCCACTGCTGCAGGACATTTATGACCTCTCTTGCAACTCTGCACTTGGAATTAATTTTCTCACATGATGCAAATGATGGAGAGTTATTGACTGCACCTAGCATTTTGCATACAGTATACTGGCTAAGTGCATGGCTGTTTTTTACCCTTTGATCACTTAAATGCAAAACTGCAAATGCTGAACCTGTTCATGAGAACAATATGCATGATTTATGTACTCAAATTTGCTCAGTTTGAAATAAATGTGACTCCATAAGTTTGCAGCTCGATAATAGGGAGGATTGACTTATGGATTAGGTCTGCGTTTGTAATATATTCTGCACACTAATCCGCTAAACTAACTGCGAGCACTGATAGGAGCTTTACACCAGCATGACACCAAGTGACAAAAGTGTAACTTTACTTTGTAGGTTTAGGCTGCAATCTCTGTCTTTCCTCTCCTCCAGCTCATTCTTCCTTCTCTTCTCCTTTTCACTCCCTCTCAGGTCAGATGGCAGGTGATCACACCCGCCTGGAGTTCAACAATGTAGAGACGGGGATCTTGACCGAGAAACGCTTTGTTTCATCTGCACCTTCACCGTTTATTGGCCACCTTCAGGTATTAGGATTGACATTTTCTCTTCCTTTCTTTCTTTTGTTTTTGCTAGTTTATTTTTGTGTTTTTATTGAAAAACAGACATATTTACCTGTTCAAGCACATTGTTTCCTGGTAGTTTTTGATGATATGGTATAACTACAAAACAAAACATTGCTGGTTTTGGCAACTAACTGTTGATTTGATTTAAAATAAGTCGATATGCTCCATAGTCTTTGTCAATGCCTCTCTCCTCAGAGCCTCAAGTTCAATGGTATGCAGTACATTGATATGTGTAAGAATGGAGACATCGACTTCTGCGAGCTCAATGCCCACTTTGGCATGCGCTTCATTGTGGCGGACCCTGTTACCTTCAAGACGAAGGGCAGCTACCTGGGCCTGGCCACCCTACAAGCCTATACCACAATGCACCTGTTCTTTCAGTTCAAAACCACATCACCTGATGGCTTCATCATCTTCAACAGTGGAGATGGCAACGACTTTATTGCTGTGGAGTTGGTCAAAGGGTGAGTGCGATGCAGATGCTAATGAAAATATTTCTTTGAAAAGCTGGATTCCTGAGATAATTATTTTAAAATTGCTGTGCTGATGTGGGTTGAGATTAATTTATCTATTGATTCTGAATCTCTTGTGCACTTTTTCCAAAAACATGCATCATTTCACTGCAGAGAAAATAGCTTTTTGTTTTCTTATTAGTGTCAGAACCTGCATAGCTTTTGAAAGTTTCTCTTTTAAACTAATCAGTACTGTGAGATAAAAACAGGCAGGCAAACATATGCAGCTAAGTCCTGAAGTCCTCATCTACTGCTACTTCCTTGCCAGGTTTATCCACTATGTGTTTGACTTGGGGAATGGGCCCAGTCTGTTGAAAGGAAACAGTGACAGCCCACTGAATGATAACCAGTGGCACAATGTGGTCATCACACGAGATGCTTCCAACACGCACACCCTCAAAGTAGACACAAAGTCAGTCACCCAGAATGTCAACGGAGCCAAGAACCTGGATCTAAAAGGTACCTTGACAGTATAAAAAGTCAGAGTATCAGTAATCTATAGCCTCTCATTCTTTAAGGGCTCATTGCTCTAAATGTGGTGTGTCTTTATACTTCATACTCTTTGCGTCCCATCAGGTGACCTCTTCATTGGAGGTTTGGGACCCAATATGTATCAGAATCTCCCTAAGCTGGTGGTTTCCCGGGAGGGCTTCCAGGGCTGCTTGGCCTCCGTCGACCTCAACGGCCGCCTGCCAGACCTCATCAGCGATGCCCTTTTCCGCAGCGGGCAGATTGACCGAGGCTGTGAAGGTACAGATGGCCAGCAGCGTCTAAGAATCATGACCCGCTGCGTGAGATTTATGAGCCTAATTAGAAGGCTCCTTCATAGGCTCTTGCAGCATCATTAATTCTCATTTCCTTCTAGGTATTTGTCACCTTATTGAATAATACTTCAAAATTTGTTATTCTGTTGCTCTGGCATATTTTCTAAAAGATGAAATTGCTCGAGCTATAAAAGCAAAATCATTGTGTATACTCAAAATTTGGAATGAAAGAACAATGAGTTCTTTAATTCACATATTATTTTGAAGTATAAAAATGTAATTAATAAATAAATAGATAGATAAGAGTGTTACACATCTCCTGTAAAGCTTCACAATATAATGTTCAAGAGATTAAATGTTTTGAAATGCAGACTATATTCCCTGGTTATGAGGTGGATTGGACATGTGTCCTCTAGAGGGCAGCAGAAGATCATCATAGGATTTAAAATGCTCAGACTAAGTAAAGAGGACAAAAAAAAAACACTCTTGAACATATATCCAATTAAGGATTTAAAGAAACAGCTTTTAATACATTTTATAGGTAATTTTCAAATCAGCATTGTTCCCATGTTGCTTGACTGACAAAACTGAACACAACGTTTAAAGAACGGTAACGTTGCTTTTCTCTGACTAACTTTTACTTTTCTTCCTGCTCTGCTCTGTTCTGTTTGTTATTTTCTTTCTGCACCAACAAAGTCTCTTTCACCAAAGCCGACCTGCAAGGTAGAGGGCTAAACTTTGCCTCTTGAAGGCTCGCTCGCCTGAAACTCTGCTGTGTGCAATGCATTGTGGGTGTCACCATGGCAGTAATGTCTCCCAGGTGTTGCAGCGCTGGTTTGCTTTCTGAGAGGAAAAAATAATATGAAAGAGAGAACAAAGAGGAAACAAACTGTAATTAGTCAGAAAGAAAATTATTGAATGTAAATTTAACATTTAAGCGTCACATTCTAGCAAATTTAAATGCTTGAAGCTGTGCCTGTTTTTTTTTTTTTTTGCTCTATGAACCACAAAGCTGCATCTGAAAATATCTAATTATGAATAAACTTGCACAAATTCGCATTATAATTAACAAGGGTCAATAAATCAGGTCAAATGAGTGATGTGGTTCTCATGTATGTAGGCTAAAAGCAGTAGAAAAAGGCAGACGCATGCAGCTTGTGTGAGTTCTGTGTTCCAGCGATGACACAGAAAGAGGCAGTCACTGCACATCTAAACTGTCAGCATGTTGCTGCTGTGGCAGGCCCTTACTTCTTTATTTTTTTTCTGACAAATCAAATGCATCGTATATTTTATCTTTTGGATTTCGGACTTTTTCTTGTTTTGTTTTTTTTCCTCCAGAGAACAAGCAATTTCTTGCTGCAACACTGGGAACAAAGTGAAATCCTCCTCTGCTCACTCTGACAGATGAGTGCCAGTGTGTCAATGTGTACCTTAAGTTTGCATTGATTACATACTGTACATACATGTACACAATGTCTGGGATGCCTGGTTGACCACTGCTACTGTACATTACACAGTAAATGCATTTTCAGCTGGCAAACTTAATCTTTTCGAAACTTCAAGTGTTTTCTCTTCTCGTAGTCTTGCAAAAGACAATTTCTCTTCAACTATGTTTGTGCATTTGTCGATCACATACTGTATATGGACTGTATTTGATTATTTTACTTTATTTCCTTTGGTTCGTTTCCTACTGTGTATGTAGTAATTAGAAACATTACTTTCAAGGATTTTCTCCTTCGTCTGTTTAGAATCTAATGTGGGATTGTTATTTTTGTTATTTATGCTGTGTTCTTTTTTGCTTTCTTCTTTTATCTGCATTCCCTCTCACTATAAGTATTCAAAATTAAGAGCCATGTGTGGTGTGAAGCAGTGGTTCCCAACCTTTTTTTTTTTTTTCTCCCTGGAAGTAGCCCTAACTTGTATTTACAAAAAATGCTGCAGCTGCACCCCTGCCGCCAAGCTTGAAAGAAAAATGCTGAAATACAAATCAATAAAGGATGGTCCGGCAGCTACTTAGTCCTGAAAACATGAAGCTGCAAGCTTGATCAGTCTGGTTGTAGCAGCAAGTTCTCGCATGTATTCTACTGTCATTTTTCCAGCTTGAAAGTAAGCAGCTCATTTTCCCGTCTGGGGTATTAAATGTAGTCGAAGCTGAAATTCAGAGGTCCATCACTTTCCTTAATGAGTCAACATCAATAAAGAAATGCTTAATTTCCTCCAGAAGCATTTTCATATGCTGAGTAAATTGATGTATCAGAGCACCTGCACAGTCCCACTGAAGTGTCTCATCTGCAGTTTTATGCTGTGCCTCTGCTTTCAACATATTTCCGACTATAAACTATGTGCATGAAAAGTGTCTTTGCTCTGCATGACATCTGCCCTGCACCTGCTTGTTGGGCTCATTGTAGATGTCGAAGGTTTTCATGAGTTAAGCTGTCTTTATTAAAAATGCATTAAACACCTTTTTAGTGTTGAATTTTAGAAGCATTCCTTTAACATTTATGGACCTCTGTCCTTGTAAAAGCTAATGTAACTCTGTTACAGCAGTATCTGATGACTTTCAGTAATCCAGTAAATGTGATATGATTTTGTCCTTGTGCCCGTTTAATTTTAGTAACCTCTGTGCAGTGAAAACATTGGGCTCCCATGATGAATTAAAGAGTTTTAGACACCCAGGTTGGGTACCACTGGTGTGATTCTTAGTAACCACATATTCAGTTTGACTTTGAATACACTTTTTTGGTTCGTGTCAGACTTGGTTGCATATACATGAGGATATGCACAAGGCGTATTCAAGTGCTCTGTGTTTCTTATCTCCTCCTCATGACTGCCGTCTGTCTAGTGTACTAGTGTTCGCCGTGTATTTTCACACAAATTTTTCTTTTGAACTTTACCAACGCTACCTTTATGGCATTTGGAAATGGGTGTTAGTTGTTTCTGTTTGTTTTGTTTTTTTTCATAAGTTTTTTGGTAGATTATTTTTTTTATGTCTTGTCCTGATTGTTCACAGAGGGAATGCAGCGTGTCAAGTTTTACTCCGATAAAACTTTTTCTTTTTTTTTTTCTTTTTTTTTTAAACATGTTGGAATGATAAAATTGCATGCAAGTCCACTTGCACAAACTGTCAAGTAGAATGAGAATAAAGGGGGTAGACAGTGTCACCACATCAGCCAAGCTGGAATCCTGGTCTTCTGCTGAAGCAGCTACTATGTGATACACTATTTTAAAGAAGAGGTTTTAGTGTATTTAACATGAAGTATATGCTCATGTATGCTCTGCCCAAAAGCATGCTGTGGAGCCTGTGGAAGCCTGGTGCTTCTGCTTTGACTTGCCAGCTTGATTACAGCTTTACCCAGCATGCATTGGGATTCCTCAGACAGTTGTTTAAGTGTGATGCACTCCAGGTCAGGTCTCCTGTGGTGGTACTGTTTGCTCCTTTTGCTTTCTTTTGAGCCCACATGGTGTAGAGATTTATTTCTAGAGTGCATTTCTTCTGCATGGCTACTGTTTTGAGCTGGAGTAGCTTTTAGTGTTGCCTAATTGCATACCTGTGGAATCTTTTTTCTTTTTTTTTTTTTAATTTTCTTATCAGGCCCTAGTACTACCTGCCAAGAGGACTCGTGTGCCAACATGGGTGTGTGCATCCAGCAGTGGGAGAACTTCACATGCGACTGCTCCATGACATCTTACACGGGGAACCACTGCAATGACCGTGAGTACTACTGATATTATTAAAAGGGGGATGCTCTTCCAGCCCATTTGATATTTGAGGGGTTAATTTAAACATTTTTTAAGAATCCTGATGGAGGTTTGAGAGGAATTACTTGCAACAAAATGTTTCATATTAATTAATATGATCATAATTAATTATGTGACTGGGAACACTCATTAGCTACCTCACAAGGAGTTAAAAATTGACACATAAAACATAATTTTACCTTTTCAGCTCAGAGAAAATGCAGTGCTCCAATGACACTTTTGGACAACAAACACAGAGTCTCTGCTTCAATAAATCAGACTACATATTAAGTGTACATAAGTATACATATCTATATATATATAGAGAGAGATACCAATTACATAGTAAATAATAAAAGCTCACATTTACATTTTTATCATTGTGTGGAGCAGTTTTACATCCAAGCACCGTAGAAATACAGTATTTTTCTCTATTCAACCATATCCTTCACTCAAGGATTTCATGGCGGTTTCCCTCATCCTTATGAAAATGTCTTCTAAGTGTTTTTTGGATTTTCTCTCTCATTTTTTGCCATTCAACAGGATATTTCTCAGGGAATATTTACTTAAAGTCTCAGGCTTTTATATTTCAAGCTTCAGCATGAGTGGCCGCTGATGTGTAAAATACCCACTTCTACCTCAATCGCCTTTTCATAATTGTGCGTCTAAAAGCTATCACAGAAGTCGAAGTGCAGGTTTGTGTGTGTGTGTGTGTGGATCTGCTATCTCCACGATGACAGGGGACTTCCCCTCAGTAATCACGATTGGCGGTGTTTCATTTAACATTTAATAGAGGAGGTATAGTGCTGCTGGGCCAGACTAATGAGGTGGTGGAGGCTGTTAGCAGGGCTGCTATCTGTGAGCGCCAGCATCCCCTAATTATCCAGACCTTTCTCATGTCAGACCTGGTTGCTAAATGCTTTCATATTTCGCAAATCCCAGTTTTGTTTTCTTTCTCTCTTATTTTCTCATCAGATGCAAGCTTTCTACCAAAGAGCAAAAAGTGACTGAAACTCTCGGTTGGTGTTGGTGTCTCAGTGTTTATGTGTTAATTAGTGATGAGTGGCCCTCATTAATTCACCCCCTGGTGCTGCCAGTGGTGACATAGAAGGAGGTTTTATTGATTTCTTATCGGCACAAACGTAATTCTTCTTGAACTGCAGGAGCTTAGGTAGTCACTTGTTTTAGATCTTTGTGACATTGCAGCTTTAAATCTTAGTTCCCACATTTTTGTTTTGAAGATGGATGTTCGCTAATATTGACTGTCCAAGCATAAAGCAGTGTTGTTAACTGAGTGGTATTGATTTTAATGGGAGATTTGTTGTTTATTTCAAGTTGTTTCCCTTTATTTCCTATGCTAGAGGCAGTAAAGATAATAAAAAAAGGCAAAGTCAAACAAAAAAGTATTTGCTTCAGGAGTGCTTCTTACATTTAAGCTGTGCTCACATTTTGAAAAACAAGCATTGGTTGTACACATATGTTACATTCTATTGTATTTTTCTCTTTCAAAGGATTAAACCAGTCCTCAAATGTTGATTTAGGTAAATGTCTGTGCTATTTTAACGCCATGAATGCAGCGGTGCAGTCTTGTACCACCAGGTGGCAGTAAATCCATTAGTTAGACCGCACACTTGGCAGCCATGCAGGGAGAAAATGAGATGCAATCCCCCGAGCATGAAATCAGCTTTCCTGTTATTTTCCTCCACTGCTTTACCTCTTATAGCTCCCTTTGTCTTTACATCTTCCTGTACAAATGAAGAGTCCATTCAATGACTGTAGTTATTGATCAGTGAGAAAATATTGCACGATCTCCTGAACAATGCAAAATCCAATGTGTTATTGTGCAGCCATACTGCCAACAGTTTTTATTGCTCGGCTGAAGTAACTTGATGAAAATGAAAACCCTTTGCTCATGCTTTCACGTGTCCTCAGTACAACTGTGTGACTTATTTTACACCGTGCAGAAGGAGAGTTTCAAATTAACAATGTGGAAATGGAGCCTCTATCTTCCTTGTTCTTGGTCTCTTGCGCTCTCTCCCCTTCTCTGATAGCTGACAGCAAATGTCAGAAATTGTCTGCTTCTTTACCTCTGTCATTGTCCAAATGAAAGAACTTCAGCAAAGTAAAGTGAACACTTCTGCCTGTAATGCAGCTGGAAGAATCCTCTGTGTTGGTTGTTAGCACTGAGCCTGTGTGCCCTCACCTGCACTTCTCCATTGTAGCCAACAGGTCTCTGGTGATGGTTCGCTCTGGGGGGAGGGGGTCTCTTGCCTTCAACAGTCAAAGACTATCTATTCAACTTCCATTTCTTTTCATCATTTTTTGTGTACCTCTGCAGCCTGCACATTGTGATTTGTCCTCCTCAAGGAAACATCCATCCATCCATTATCTATACCCGCTATTTCCTGTTCAGGGTCACAGGGGTCTGCTAGAGCCTATCCCAGCTCACTTCAGGCGAAAGGCAGGGGTACACCCTGGACAGGTCGCCAGTCCATCGCAGGGCCACATATAGACAAACAACCATTCACACACTCACTCATACCTAGGGACAATTTAGGAATTCCAATCAACCTAACATGCATGTCTTTGGACTGTGGGAGGAAGCCGGAGTACCCGGTAAGAACCCACGCAAGCACGGGGAGAACATGCAAACTCCACACAGAAAGACCCCTGTAGAGGTACAAAATATAATTAAAAATTTATTCATTTGTTTATTTTGTTTTCAGTTACTTTTAAATTAAGACGACATGTGTAAAATATAGCTGCGAAAAGCAGAAGCTGCAACTACAGCTCGAAGACTTTAAATCAGCTTTTTCTCACTCATTCGTCTCAGATAATCTGAATAAACAATTTGCAGTGAATGACTACTGGTAAAAACCATTGGAGGACCAAAGAAAGATACTCAGAAATAACAAAGCACATCTTCAGTGGCCACCACATTCATGAGAAGCCATGCATGCTGCAGAATCCATTGTTTTCAGTTCATTGATCTCGTTTGGAGAGTTTGATTGACATGAGAAGAGACACATTAGAATGCTTTGCAATGTGATGTGAAACTGTCGCTAGATATATTTTATACAATGGTGACATTTAAATTCAGTATTTCAGCCTCGGTGGACTGTGGTATTTGTCTTAGTTGGTCTCATCTGCCCTTTCACCTTCAGTCAACCAGATTGGGTCCTGGAATCAACTCCCCATTCGTGACTAGATCTCCAGATACGCACACATACGCCGAGTGTTCCACACTTTAAAACTCTCATGACATTTTCCTCTCAAGGAGAGGTATGAAGTCCACCTCTGCCAATTCCCTGAGCATGATGTTGATCTTTGGCCCACACTCTGACTCAGCGTGCCTGTCTGAGCACTCTTAATCGCTCTGCCAGCATCACTGTCGCCCTGCTACTGTCCTGTCCTCGCTCTGCTGTATGTGTCCTGCCTGTGATGTATCACGCTGGCACCATCCCTAGATAGAAAGCTGTGGTGCTCATTAAGATAGGGACAGATAGCAAAAATGGAAAAAAGGCAGGGAAGGAGAAGGGAACGCGATAAAGCTTGTGCCTGTTGGATTTGTTCCACTTCATTGTTTCTGTATTTTGCTGCCCAACCCTCTCCGACCCAGTCTTTATTGTGCGATTCTGTGGTATACAATACAGAAGCAGAGCTGTGCTGTCCTTGGACAGGTTGTTCCATTTACTGTAACCACTCTTGTTCTTCATATTACAGTCCACCATTTACAGTCTCGTGCAATAGTCATAACCCCCTCTTGTAATCCTATGCTTTTGTGTAAAAAAATTATGTTTATATATAAGGGCAATACTAAGTAACCCCTTAACATGTCCATAGAATCAAACCCTATTTTTTTCTGGATACTGTCTAAAATTCATCTGGATCACGGAAGAAAATTGAACTTTTAATCTCTGCCTAATTCATCTGGGAATTAATAAAGTAATTTCTGATTCTTAAATGAGTGTTAAAGTAGATACTACTAAAGTGAACCTGTTTTAACACAGGTATGATTAGATAGAACCAGCAAATGTGCCCTTATGGGTATGTCACGTCACGGAATGTGTTATTTGACCTTTCTCAGGTACCAGACTGGAAAAGATATTATATTTTACTGATATATCACTATGGTTATTAATTCTATGCAGATACAAATGTTTCTGACTCATTATGAAAAATGTTCCCATTCAAATAAGACCATAGAATGTAATATTTGGCTGCTAACATAGTAATGATACCTACATCTAAATGGGACATATGCTGAAAAATAACAAATCTACTTAACATACCCCCCCGTCAGCTTAAAATAAGGAGTACTAACTTTAGAGCACAAGATAGAAATACACATTAACCTGAAGGCTTTGATGGAGGTAAAAGACTATACAACCCCAGTTTCATGTATTTATTAAGTGCCTTGCTCAAACTTGAAGCCATAGACTCTAAAAAACTGCCAGCTTGGAGTTGTGGTTCAAGAACTACTGATGTATGAAGGCTCTGTATTTGTGCCCTTGCGGGGGGATCTGTCTCACACTGGCAAAAGAAGCAACTATGTCAGATAAGACGGGGATGAAACATGCCAGAGCTGGTCACAAGTGGCCATCAGCAATTTTACAGCTGCAGTAATCTGTGTTCAGGAGTCTGTGTTGCTGAGAAAAAAAAAAGAAAAAAAAGTGAACTCTGAGTAACAGAAGCTTCGACTAAAACCTCACAGCCTGTCAATCTGTGTTG
>JBAMYA010000017.1:1878716-1889078 GCA_037176975.1 Arrhamphus sclerolepis
GCTGGGATAGGCTCCAGCAGACCCCCGTGACCCTGAACAGGAAATAGCGGGTATAGATAATGGATGGATGGATAAATCCTGTTTTTCTTTTTTTGGATAAACAGAAATTGGTGGAGTCAAGTTTTCTGATTATTGACTATGATGATGCATTATACATGAGCGCGCTGTCTTCACGTGCTGGATAGCGTGTATCATGCTCGTTTGAGGTTTATTACAAATTATGGAGCCCTAACTCATCATTGTCTCTTGTTTGCTAAGGTAAAATGTCCATCTCTGCATGTCCGCTGTCCCATTGGTATGTTTTGATTTACAAGGCTATTCTTAAGTTGACAGTACCTTATCTTTAATCTTTGTCATCTTTAAACAACAGGGCCTGCACCCTCCGGTCTCAAGTTTTTCTAAATTTTCGTCTACCTCACGTAGAAAAGAGAAGGGGCAAGAAAGCTTTTAGCTTTTCTGCTCCAACCTCATTGAACAGTTTGCAACCAGAGCTGAAATTTAGCACACTAGTATCTCTGAATGTATTGGAGACCATGATAGATCCCATCACGTTTAAGTTGCAGAAGTGCGTCTTTTGCATGTGTTTTACTGAAAGTGTTTTTCCTCTCTCTCTGTATGCTGCCAGTCTTGGCCAGGTCTCTCATGTAAAAGAGATCTTTTGATCTCATTGGGACAAACTGGTTAAATAAAGGCTATTATTATTATTATGAACAGTGTGAAGAGTCGTAAAACTAGTTGTACACTTTGATTGTCAGCTGGAAGGCGTGTCTTCCTGAATGCGGGTCAACGTACATCATCCTGATGCAGGTGATGCAGATGTGCTCATGCTTTGGAGGAAGTTCTGAGTGGTCTGGATTGTCTCCTCAGATTTAACGGCATGCTCTACATCGACTTGTGCAAGAACGGCGACATCGAATACTGCGAACTCAACGCTCGCTTCGGGGTCCGCTCCATCATCGCCGACCCCGTCACCTTCAAGACAAAGAGCAGCTACCTGAGCCTGGCCACCCTGCAGGCCTACACCTCCATGCACCTGTTCTTCCAGTTCAAGACCACGTCCCCCGATGGCTTCATCCTCTTCAACTCCGGAGACGGGAATGACTTCATTGCTGTGGAGCTGGTCAAAGGGTGAGTTTTAATTCGTATACATAAAACAGGGCCATAAACGAGCCATAAGGGACTGAAGAAGTCCAGATCAGATGGTTGTACAAGGTGACTGCTTGATTTACCTTTTGGGTTTCCATCCACGGACCGAGCTCCGGTCGGTAAGTCTTGATGGTTTTCTCTCGCAGGTACATCCACTATGTTTTCGATCTTGGAAACGGGCCGAACCTCATCAAGGGCAAAAGTGAAAGGGCGCTGAACGACAACCAGTGGCACAACGTGGCCATCACCCGGGACAACAGCAACACCCACACACTGAAAGTTGACGCTATGGCCACCAGCCAGAGCATCAACGGGGCCAAGAACCTGGACCTGAAAGGTACGCTCAGATACCACACCTGTCCCAGCCAAACCAGACCGGCCTGGAAGCAGAGTCAAGGCAGAAGGAGTGTCTGTTTTTTTTTACTGTGTAGTTTTACTTCCTTTACAACTGCTGTTACCTTTAGTCACAGATTCAGTTTTACGTGACCTTCAGCAACCTTTAGCATTGTCTCTCAGTGTTCACTCCTTCATCTTTGTGCTGTTTGATATCTTAAGATGTCTACAGTCGATCTTTCCAGAGAATCAGTTCATTTAAAAAAAAAAAAAGTTCTTAAATTATGTTTAAGTCTGGTTTTCAGTTTGGCATTGATCCTGGATTGAATGGATCTGATTCTGGCAGTTTGTCTTTTGGATGTCCTCTTTAGGAAAGACAGACGGACTAAATTTTTAAGACTACTGGCCAAGCTAGCTAAGAGGCGCTAGTTGTGAAAACTAAACATAACAATGCAGTTGTTTGCTGGTGGTTCATCTTGAATCAAAGCAGTTAGACGTCCTTTTCTTGGTTTCTCCTGACAGTAGATCATCAGGTGGAAGTGAGTCGGATGGACAGTGAAAATGTCTTCAAGAACAAAGAAAAGAAAGTCCAGTTGCCTTTGATTCAAACCTTTGAGGATTACCATGACCTGGATGACTGGGAATCTACAATCTACACCAGCATCCCCAACATACGTCCAAGTTAGTTGTAACATGATCCTCAAACTGAGGATCATCTGAGGTCATCTTAAGACAATAGATGAGAAGTTGGAACTCATTGTCTTCTCAATCAGTCAATCAAACTTTATTTATAAAGTGCTTTCACATATCATAACGTAATCAAAGCGCTGCACAGCTGGAAAAAGAAATACCACAAAAAAAATCACAGAATAATAATAAAAGCGGTAAGAAACAAGAATAAAATAAACAATAAAAGCAAAAGACAAGGACTGGCCTCCTGATCATGCTCTCTGGAGTGGAGATCTGTGAAAAGATCAGGTTTTAAAAGAGATTTCAATTCATTCACAGTTCTGGTAGACCTCACTGAAAGGGGACACCGTTCCCTAGTTCAGGAGCTCTGACTCCCCGAGTCACCAGTCGTGTCCTCGGAACCACCAGTCGCCTTTGATCTTCAGATCTCAGATCTCCACAAGGACGATGACCGTGTAGGAGCTCAGGAAGATAAAGAGGTGCCACACCATTTAAACATTAGAAACCAAGAGTATAATTTTAAAAACAATTCTAAAAGAAACAAGCAGCCAGTGAAGAGAACGCAGTGCTGGGGTCATGTCTTGTCCCCGTTGACAGACGGGCAGCTGAAAGTCTGTGGTGCCTCAACATCACAGAATCTACACTCCGAACATGCGTCCAAGGTAGTTGCAGAAGGATCCTCAAATGGCTGAAGGTAAAAAGGTCTTCAAGAACCAAAAAAAGGGAGTCCAACTACCCTGATTCACGCCTTTAAGGATTATCTTGACCTGGATCACTGAGAACCTCCATGAGCAGACTTTGAAAGTGGTTTTAGGGCAAAAACGTCAAGATGTTGGAGGAACAAACATCTGACCACAATCTTGTAGAAATTTTTTGGATGAGACTAAAAAGTCCCTCAGACTGGTCTGAAACTACCAGTTCAGCCACTAGAGGTGAGCTCGAGGAGATCTAGCTGAAACGTTTGAGCCAAGTTAAACAGTTTAAGGCTTTTCTGCCAAACCCCATCTATGTTTACGTGAATCAGGAATCTGATTGATATATATATATATATATACATACATACATATATATAAATATGTTGACTGGGCCTGTTTCTCTGCAGGCGATCTGTTCATCGCAGGACTCGGTCCCGGCATGTATGGCAGCCTTCCCAAGCTGGTGGCCTCCAGAGAAGGCTTCCAGGGGTGTCTGGCCTCAGTGGACCTGAATGGCCGCCTGCCCGACCTCATGAGCGACGCCTTGTTCCGCAGCGGGCAGATCGAGCGTGGATGCGAAGGTACCCCGTCCCTCAGATCTCAACCAGATTTAGACTACTACACCACAAACGTCAGCTCCAACTCCAGCTCCGGCAGCCTGCTCAATGCTAACAGCAGCTCTGCGGCGCTGCAGCCGCATGGGGGTCACTTCATCCTGTTAACGGTCCTCGCCGCCTCACTCACCCACCACTAAAGTCATCAACACTTCCTCATCTGCTCCATCACATCTTATGGGCCACATTGGCCACCCACCGGCAGTGCCGTCAGTCACACTGTGCAGCAACATTAACGACCAGCGGCTACTGCATTTTTATGTTCTCAAATGCATTTATAAACATTGTTGTTGTTGTTTTTCTGAATGATTGGAATGCTAAAAGTCTTCAAAAGGTACAATAAATGAGGAAAAGAACCTTCTATGGATGTCTGTTTCAGATGTCACAAACCACATCTGAAGCTAAAATCTGCTTTCTTAGCTGACCGTTCACTAAGCCCCGCCCTCCATGTCTTCCTGTAAACTTGATTTACAAAAAAATGATTCCCTCCTTGAAGTTAGAGAACGAAACAAGCACCATAGTCAGAATTTATGTTGGAATTTTATATCAAAACTTGAGTTGGATTTCAAGAAACTATGCCGTTAGTGGCTAAAGTCAATCACTTGATCAATCACATGATCAAAACAATCCCATACAGACCACAGATAAGTCTGGGTCTAACCTGGAGACTATGAACCAGTCCAAACCTGGGTTCCAGCATGTTTAAGGGCCCCGACCTTTACCATTTTTAAGTTTTCTTCAGGAGGCCAGATTTTACAACAAAAATGTGTGATTTTTCTGAAAGTAGATTTTTAGATGACAAAGTTGTGATTTTTAAGTTAAAAAGTTGGCAAAATGTTGGTTATAAGACATAAATTTGCAGTTATTATGTTATAAAGTTGTAATTTTTATGTTAAAGATTTTGCGACCTAAAATCGTATATTTATTATTATATACTATTATATATATTATTATTTTTTATATTTATATTATCAATTTGTAATTTTTTTCTGTGACGAATAAGGATAAAATTGTAATTTTGCTAATTCTTTGGTTTTACAGCAAAATGTTGCAATTGTCCAAGAAACGCCTGTTTTTGGAAAAATGGCACCATCTTGTGTTTTATTTGAGTATCGTATGTTATCCATCAATCATCTAGTTCGCGTTTTCCTCTGCAGGGTACGATTTTATTCTGTAATGCGGCTGACTCGTACTAATGCTCTACGTATTTGAAATAAAATTGTTGTAGCGCCCTCTGTTGACCAACCGCTGTGGCTGCAGTGGACACCTCAACTGTATGGCCTCCAGGAAACTAATCTGGGTTCACGTCACTGATTGGACAGTTTAAAGTCGAGGTTTGGTGAATGGTCAACAGGAACACGGAATAAGAGTCCTGAGTTGATGAATATGGCTGGACCAGGTCAGACCTGGACTCCAGAACACTGGTCAGACCTGGACTCCAGTAGGCAGGTCACTCCAGGAGTCCAGACCTGGACTCCAGGATGCAGTCATACCTGGACTCCAGTACACCGGTCCGACCTGGACTCCAGTAAGCCAGTCAGACCTGTACTCCAGGACGCCGGTCAGATCTGGACTCCGGAACATTGGTCAGAGTTGGACTCCAGGTCATACTTGCCAGTCAGACCTGGACTCCAGGACACCGGTCAGACCTGGACTGCAGTACGCTGTTCAGACTTAGACTCCAGGACGCCGGTCAGACGGTCAAAACTTGCCAAAGGTTTTCATATGCTTCATGTTACGTTCCAGTTGTCTTTTTGGAGCTAGCTACATGGAAACTGGCTGCTGAAACATTTTGTACGAACTTTCAAACGTCACCATGAACAAAATGTTTCTATGTTTCTGTGCTTTTATTTTTTTGTGTTGGTTTTTTTCATCTTTGAAGGTTCTGGCTCGTCCTCCACAACCTCCTTCTGTCTGCATGGACTCTAACATTGATTGTATTTTCCATGTCGGGCCTCTGAATGCTCGCTAACATCTCATTCCAGTCGAGGCCGAAGATCACTGTTTGGTTTTGTTTCATGTGAAGACCCAAACGGGCTTGATAACCATGTTCTTCATTGTACTGAATGTCAGAACGTGATGCTCAATTTATTTTTCCAAATAAAATCTCATCAATCACAGTTGGTTGTCCATGTCATTCTAATGTTTCATTTCATGAGTGCTTTTATTATTTTTTACTCTTGTTTTCGGCAGTGCATCATGATCAGCTGTTAAAATCATCCTAAATTCTATTTTTATGTGCCATTAAACTTTCACATGAAGCCATCCATCAAATCCATTAAAGCTGCAATAAACTATACGGCCACCAGGTGGTGCTAACAACCCCTGAATAATGTAGTCATATTCGATCAGCAGCAGTACACAATACCACCACCAGGTGGTAGTAAACAACTTTTAAAGTCTTTTCTAACTACATGCTGCTGAACCTCTGCAAAGAAAAAAAAACATTTTAATTTTACAAGATTATTTATCAGTTTTGGTTTTCTTCAGAAGTTGATATCTGATTATAATTTTATAGAGGAATATTTAATTTATTTAATCTCCAACCTCTGGATTATTTTAACCCAGAAAAACGTAAAAAAAATTCAAAATGGAAAGTTATAACTATATAACATATTCAGAATTAAAATAACATACCTACAACTTTTAAATCTTAAAATAAATTAGTAATATATAAACAAGAAATTAAATAAACAGGTAGGTAGAAGAAGGAGAGAAAGAATAAATAAAACTAACATAAAAACACGGGTAAATAAAAACATTTAAAAATAAATAGAAACAAGTCAAATAACAAAATTATAAAATGTATTGAGAATTAAAATAATTTGAAATAAATAAATATGTATATTATTAAATATAAAAAATTATAAACTTGGTTAAATCTTATATGCGTAAATGCGTTTATTTACGTAAAGGCTCATAAAAAAATACAGTCAAAAATTGGTCTTAAGTAGCTTTTTAAAAGCATCCAGAGTCTCAGCAGGTCTCAAAACTTCTAGATGTTTCCAAAAGGCCATAAAATAAAATACATGAAATGAAATATATTGTAGTATTCAGGTGTTTTAGTTCTCAGAATCTTTTAGTTCTCCAAATGTTGTAGTTCTCCAGATGTTTTAGTTCTCCAGATGTTTTAGTTCTCAGAATCTTTTAGTTCTCCAAATGTTGTAGTTCTCCAGATGTTTTAGTTCTCCAGATGTTGTAGTTCTCCAGATGTTTTAGTTCTCCAAACGTTGTAGTTCTCCAGATGTTTTAGTTCTCCAGATGTTTTAGTTCTCCAAACGTTGTAGTTCTCCAGATGTTTTAGTTCTACAGATGTTTTAGTTCTACAGATGTTTTAGTTCTCCAGATGTTTTAGTTCTCCAGATGTTTTAGTTATCCAAACGTTGTAGTTCTCCAGATGTTTTAGTTCTACAGATGTTTTAGTTCTCCAGATGTTTTAGTTCTCCAGATTCTCCAGATCTCCAGATCACTCAGTCTGAGGACTGATAGCAGTTCCCACCATCACCTCTAAGTGTCGCCAAAGTAACAACAGCTGTAGAAACGAGCGTACGCCAGTCATGAAGTTGGCGTGAGGCACCGCACATTTCCACGTTCAGTTCACCTTTGATACATCTGGACTTTGGAAACCAGCAGACGCCACGTTTTTGTGTGTATGAACCTTTTATGAGGACCCTGGTCTTTCAATGATGATGATGATGATGTTGATTCTTTAAATGACCACACAGCCATACTGGTAGAATTTGTTTCCAGTACAGCTCTTTGGTTCAGGTTCCAGCATTAACTCTTAAACACAAAAACAAAGACATACATAAACACATTTGTTGATGCGTAGGGGCCATGCTGGTTCCTCAGTGTTCGGAGCTCATGATGTTTACAGCAACGGGTTAGAAACTGCTGTGATGGACTGGACACCTGTCCAGGTGGACCCCTGCCTTTCCCCCCAAGTGGGCTGGGATAGTCTCCAGCAGACCCCCGTGACCCTGCACATGGGTGGGAAAGAAACTGGTTTTGAAGTGGGTTGTTTTGGTGGCAAACGTCCTGTAGCGCCTCCCAGAGGCCAGTAGCTGGAAGGCGTGCAGGGTGAGTGGAAGCAGTGATGAGTTTTTGGGCTCTGAGCAGTGTCCGTTTGCGGTGAAGTGATTCGAGTGATGTAAAGGTGAGCCAATGATGCTGGATGCTGAGTGTGTGTTTAGACTGGCGAACCAGACTGTAATGGAGGAGGTGAGGACGCTTTCATGATGGACGTGTAGAAGAGGAGCAGGAGATGAACCTTGACTCTGAACTCTTTAAGCTGTCGGAAATGGAAAAGTCTTTGCTGGGCTTTTTTGTAGATGTGTTCAGAAGTTATTTTCCATTTGAGGTTGTTGCTGATGTGGGTTCTGAGGAACTTGAAAGTGTCAGTGATGGAGACGGATTCACCTCTGATGAGCACCGGAGCTTTGGGGGATGGTTGGAGTCTGAGGGCAACGATGACTTCTTTTGTTTTTGATGTGTTGAGTTAGAAGTTGTTGTCTGTGCAGGTCACTGCTTGGTTGGTCTGTGCAGGGTATTCTGTTCCTCGATTGTTGGTCATGAGTCCTACGATGGTTGAATCGTCCACAAACTTGTACAGTTTGACACTAGTGTGGAGTGATGTGAGCTGGTTGGTACAGAGGGAGAACAGCCAGGGCGAGAGGACGCAGCCCTGGGGTGCACCTGCACCGGGGGCCAGAGGGGAGGATGTGGAATCGCTGATCTTGCAGGTGAGTAGGTTCTGGTCTGAGAATCAGATGAAGTTCCTGAGGTGGTTCTGGTTCAGAAACCTTCATGAACTCTTTCCTTCCGTCTCCTCCCATCGTTTTCCTGACATCTCACAAAGCTCCACATCTGGGACCGTGAGCATGCTGATGATTGACGGGCCCTCAGGGGCCCCGAACCAGCAACTGTGGTTGGTGGTTTGGCTGCGGGAGGACGTACGCAGGATGCAGCCGTCCACCGCAGGAGACGTCCCTGAACTTCAGTCCGCTGAGACGAGACAGACAGCTCAATGAAGGACACCAACGACCAACACAGTGCAGAACTAAATTTAAATTTCTATTTTATTCATAACTATAAATGTTTCTGTTGTGAATCTGTGAATTTGGAGAAAAATCTGCGAGTTTAAAGGTTTTTAAAATCAGTTTAAAAGCAAGTTTAAACTGATTAAAAGAGTTTGAAATGCCAGGAATAGAGTTTCAAAAGTCACAAATTAGTTAATAAAAGTTAATAAAAAGCATAAAGTTAAATAATTTGACTTTAAAACTATAATTTATTTTAGATTTGCTCATCTTTTCTCCAAAACTCAGAATTTTTTGTCATAAATTGTAGCTTTTTAAAATTTAAAATATTTGTTTTGGTTCATCTGTGAGTTTGTAAAGTCAGAATTTTTTTTCATTTATGTATATTTTTCTCTTCTTTGTAAATCTGTGACTCTGTAAAGTCCAGACTTCTGAGTTCTGATCTGAGGTTCATGAAGTTGGACGCTCGTTAAAGAGGAGAAGAATTGCAATAATAAAGTTTATTTAAATTAGAAAAAGCTCCCCAGCTGGACAGAAGCAGAAACAACGGATCTGGACCATCCACATGGAGATCCACAGATCCATCTATTTATAGATCCACACATTTTAAATAAATCTAGATAGATCTGCAGACTTAGCCTGTTTTTTTTTTTAAGTCTTACACATTAATGTGTCTCCAGTAATCATCTTAAAGGGTCTGAACTCTCTTGAACAGGGACCCTCAGGGGCCCTCAGGTCCCCCCAGAACACATGTGGATTATTGCTGGACAAGTTGGACAGTTTAAATGGGTAGAACACATCAACCTTTGTCCAATTTGTCATAAAGTTACGACTTCATTTTGACTAACTCTAACTTTTTGTGTTTGAATGGAAAAGTTTAAAAGATCACAACTCGTGGAAAACTTAAAAGGTTTCAAATTTCACAGATGCAAAAAAATTAACTGAAAATAGATGGAGGAGAATTATAAAATAATAAACTAAAAACCATTTAAACATAAGTAAAACAAAATTAATTATATTGGAATGTATAAGAAAAGAATAAATTATTTGTTTCACAGATTTCAGTATAAATACTCATTTCACATTTATATTTTTTATTGTATGAGCTGATGTTTGCAGTTCTGTATATAGAATATAAACCCAACAATTAAAGTGGATTTTATATAATGTCAGGAGAAACATGATTTTTGCAGTGAAATCTAAAAGCTGGAACTCTTGTTTTTAGCAGTAACTGTAAATAAACAACCTGATCTTTATTTCAGTTCTCTTGGTTTGGAGATGCAACTGAAAACGTTCTGCATCTCAACTCCATGAAGATACAGAATAAAAATAAATGTTTCTAAATCAGTTATTAAATCATTCACAGTTCTGGGTCAGTCAGACCGAACATCCAGAACCAACAAGTTTGTTTTATCGTAAGTGATCTTGTCTTCATCAAATCTCCTTCTGCGTCTTTAATTAGCGTTAATTACGTATTTCTGGGGGTAAAGTTGCTAAAGTTGGAATTTGTTGTTTTATTTAACAGTTTAGAGATTTTATCCTTTGACCAAAGTGCTAAAAAAATCTAACATTTAACCTGAAGATTTACTCACTCTTGGTGCCAGCCTCTAGTGGTCTGTAGATAAACTGCAGCCTCTAGTGGTCTGTAGAGGAACTGCAGCTTCTAGTGGTCTGTAGATAAACTGCAGCCTCTAGTGGTCAGTAGAGGAACTGCAGCTTCTAGTGGTCTGTCGATAAACTGCAGCCTCTAGTGGTCAGTGGAGGAACGGCGGCCTCTAGTGGTCTGTAGATAAACTGCAGCCTCTAGTGGTCTGTAGAGGAACTGCAGCTTCTAGTGGTCTGTAGATA
>JBAMYA010000017.1:1889178-1903333 GCA_037176975.1 Arrhamphus sclerolepis
GCCCCTGTGGAGGCTCGAACCAGGAACCTTCTTGCTGTGAGGCAACAGTGCTAACCATTAAGCCACCGTGCTGCCCCTCAAGGAAACAAGTTATAAGAAATTTGCAGTTTATTTTTGCAACAAGCGAAGTGCGTTTTGGACAACCATGAGGCTCATGTTGCATCCAGTGCTGCATTAAAATAGGAAGGGATTCAGTATTGGACTTTTTTTTTTTTTTAACAACATTTTCAACCCATTAGGTTCTGTCTCATTGTTTTTATGCTCATTTCTCTCCTGTTAACCTTCTTTTTCTACACGTTATTTTTAAACCCTCCTCAATCTTCTGGTTAGGGTTCTGTTAGGGCCACGGTTCCATTTAATTCCAAGGGCATTCGAGCTTTGGGCCAGTCGGACACTCCTCCTCCAAATCGAGTACAATTACTCAACTTACATAATAGAATTATCTCTGCAAAGGTCACTGAGTCATGGTACACAAACACAGAGACGGATCGGAGATCAGAGGGGAAGGCTAGAGACAGGCTGCAGAATGTTGCAGTTCATTTGGGGAGTGACTTCAGTAATTGCATAAATGGATATGGGGATTTTACTACTGCTTAACCTGACAACCTTTATTTAGTTTTCAGTGCATATTCAGAGAGCTGCACTATCTGTCTTGCTGCTTACATAATTGACAACATGGCAGCAGTATTGCTCTTTTTTCACTGACTTTTGCTTCTGTAGTGTTTTCATCTTGAAATAAGGAGCGAAATGGGGGGGAAAAAAAGGAATAAAAGAACATTGCGTTCCCTCTTGTCCACAATGTTCTGCTGAAGAAACAATTAACTCTAATTCCCCCAGTATCGCCCTACTTTTGAGTGATGTGTCTGCTTGTTGGCATTGTACCAGGAGGATAAAAACAGACAGCTCCACAGCAGCGTTGTTCAGTTTGGCCTAACATTGGTGTAGAATGAAGGATTTTCAAATAAACAAGAATGTACATGCATATGTTTAATATTGTCAGATGTGAGAAAATCTGAATATTGAAAGGAATTTTCATTGGAAGAGTCGTCTTCCAATGAAAATTCAAATGTTGGAGCATTGAATAATTTAACTGAGTGTCTCTATAAATGGGATTAAGCAACATGAGCTGGCTGGAAGTGGTCATTGGGTTTTTAGTTGGGTGGGATACTTGGTACTTGGCTCCACATCAGCTGGACACAGATACGTGCCTTTATGTAAAATAATACTCAGTCAGCTTTCTTAACCAATAAATGCTATTCATGTTAGACTCTGCACTGACTCTGCAGAAAGTAAATAAATGCTTCCCTTCTTGGTTTTTCTTCTAGCAGCAGTTTACAATACATTTTGTGCAGGGTGTTTTGGCAAAAAGCACTGATAAGTAGAGCATTGCACTCTGAGAACATTTGCCTATAAATACCAGAGGTAGATAAAACTAAAATGGGCCAGAAGACTTCCACAGAGACTTATTTGTCTTCAGGGCACAACCTATTCCAAAAGCACACTTTGAAATAATCTAAATGTATTTGACAAAACGACCATGATGCAGAAATATGAATTGGTAGCTAAGTTAACAGCACATGTTGTTGCACTTGTATTGCTGAAGGGAATGTGTAATTGCCCAAAATCAATCATGTGGAATTGCCTTTAACACATATAAAGAAGAGAATGCATAATCAGTCTTTCCCTCCCCGTCATTACTTCTTAGCCTTATCATATCTGTACTATATCTGCAGCCGAGCCAGAATGACAACCAGTATCTGTACATGTGAAATATTGATACAGGTTCTGAAAAATATCTTAAAATATTGAATGTGTCTACTAATATTATTATACTAAACTAAAACTGTATGTTCAGCCCATGGGGGCGGGGGGTGGATAAGGCTAATGATGCTTGCCCAGCAGTGCATCATGTCGCCCTGATAAGACTGGGTTTACATTATGTCAATTCATGTGTCACCTTCCTTCTCAAAGCTAAGGCATGATTGGATATACGTGGAGCTGTGTAGCAGAAATTCCCCAGGGCCAGCAGGAAGACAATGTGAAAAAAGTAAAAGTATAAAAGAGAATAGTGTGAATTGTTCTCAGTAAAATCATACACTGGGAAAAATGTGCTGTTTGTCTTGTGTTTTTGGATCCTTTATATTTTTATTTCAGTAACTCTGAACCAAATGGATCCAAATGTGCCACTTTTTATCACAACAAACTACTCTTCTGCAGTTTCTCTTATTCTGCAAGATAATAATGAATATCTATATGCAACATTGGGTGTACGAGTGAGATGTAACACACATCTTTCAGTGTATCATTTGAAATGCATTTCTTGGTGAAACATAATGTGCATGTAAGCATAATGGTCATCTTCATTATTTTTCCTCTTTTTCTTCTGTATTTTTCTTTATTGAGTCAAGTGCATGAGTTTTAGTACATAAAATCAAACCTGCACAACAGCACAGTCACCATTCATTTTTAGAAATGAGTATTATGTTCTTTTTTTTTCCACTATATGTCCCATTTAATTGTTCTCCTCGTTTAGAATTAGTCCTCTTTAGACTAATCTTAAGAATTTTAATAACAATAGTAATGAAAAATAAAATAAAATCAAAAATTCAACCTAAATTTTGTTGTAGTTCTTGCAGCCTGGAAGAAATGTTGAATCTTGGTCAGTGTGATAAATAAAATCCTAACTATGACCGCTGTCTCTGCACACACACTGCAACTCAGACTCTCTGCAGGCTGCCTCCATGAGAGAGATGTAGCATGGAAAAGGAGCAGGAGGGAATGATTGAGCTGAACACATTACAGACGGTTACGATGAGGGGCATCCATCTGTTTTGGTGCCAGGCGGGTAACCTTGAGGCTGTCAGAGCGTTCCCAGCAACCCACCCTGGCCCCCGCAGGCCGAGAGCCCAGCCACAGACACATCCATCAGCACGTGCTCCCAGACACATTTCAGGAGCACCCGCAACACATACAAATCAGTCAATCGATACCTCCAAAGCCTCTTCTAGACTTCAGTGTTTTCAGGCAGGAACATTTGTTGAGTGCGAACACAAGTTTCACTTGAAGCTTATTTTTAATCCATTTGATCTTTGTCAGATGTTTTTTTTTCATTATTATTTTCTTATCATTTCTTTCTCATTATCTGCTATTTTAAAGAAGCAGCTTGTTTTAACCTTTGCTTTGTGGGATAATTTAATTTTTACATGAACTTGTTTTTGTGAAGACATTGCATTTTTTTAAACAGTGTTTTGTTTTGTTTTATTTGTTTTTTTTACAGATAAAATTAAATCATAGTTTCACATTAATCATATAGCCTGTATGTTATGTCACTATTCTGGTGCTTTTTTTTAAATATCTTTGTATTTTTGGGTCATTGTGACGTCCTTCTGACCTCGAGAGCTTTTCGTTCACGTGCCCCCTTTGTGCACAAATTGCAAGCGAGTTTTAGTTTATGCACATGGCCTCAACCCAGTTGCCCTTGCTGCTGTATTTAACTGTGAACAAAGAAGAGGCATCAATAGGCGACTTCTCATCAGTTTGTTTCATGGCTACTCTCAGTTGTGTACTTGTGCGGTGTGACGGATGTATTTGAAAGGCCACACTAATAAAAGTAATTTGTCATTGGCAGACAGCATTCCCACCCGGTGCTCAATTGCACCAGAAAATACATACAATAACTCTGTCTCAACCCCTTTGTATTCTTTAAAGCACCAGGGTAGGTGTAGGATTCAAAAAAGAGAAAAAGAAAAAAGAAACAAGGTGAGTTGGTCTCATTTGATTGCTCCATTGTTCTTGTTGCAGCCACCCTCATTTTGCGTTTTGTCTTTTGTCTCTCAGCAGTGAGGCTGATAGGTAGTCACCACTACTAGTAGGGAGACAAACCGCTTTAAAAAAAAAAAAGAATAAAATAGAGCTCTTCTTTCTATAGCACTTAAAGGGTGGCACTTCATCAGAAACAGAGAGTGCTGGATTTATCAGTCTGTTGGTGTTCATCTCTTATCAGAAGTCGAGATAAATGTGTCTCTGGCTGGTCATAAGCAAGTAACAGGCCTGGATAGATCAGGTAAGATTCCATTTGATACCCTCTATCAGGCACCATTAAGTTCTGCCTTACATAGAAGCTTTAGTTCTCATTTTCTCCTTTTTCCCAGCATCTAGTTTTACCATTTAAAGATATAGGTTCTCCAACAGGGCAGTCATGTCATTACCCGAGTTCAGTTGTCACAGCGAGGTCAGTTATTTATTGGAATGATGTGGGAGGAAGTCGTTTGGCACACAGGCAACAGGGGGGTAAAAAAAAAAAAAAAAGATGAGGGTACAGTGGTTGATGGCTTGCAGGCTTTAATTCTTACCATTAAAAGGCTCTCAACAAAAGAACCCTGTGGTGTATTTGAGGAGTACTGAGAAGGAGATCATAAAGCCCACTCTCCAACAGAAAAACTTACAGTATTCATCAAGAAAAAGTGATTTAAAAAGCAATTATCATGAATATTTTTAATTTCAAATGGTGAAGCCTGTTCTTTCTCATTCATTACACTGTCACTCACCAGATTTAAAAGCACACATTTACTTGACAACTGCTTCTACGACCTAACCATTTAGGGCAAGAACTTCCTTCCATTTAATGTAGCTTAGATAAAATGAGTCAAATGTCAAGAGCACAACAAAACATGCTCACATGCAACATATTTCTGCAGAGAAATTGCAGAAAAAAATTGCCATGAGTGGAAAAGATCCTTTTTTGGCTACTGAGGACTTCTCCATATGCCACCGCTGGAGGGCATTTGTGCCCTCTCGGTCTTATTCAGCTCTCAGTTAATTTCTGCTCACTTAAATCAGTTTGACTTTTGACAGTTTGGGGGTTGAAACCAATGAGTGTATTGACCAGCTTATGATTGGTCATTTTTTAGAGCAGTCACACCCACACTGATGTCCACCTTGACATTGATTGACAGATAACATTACAGGACGCCCAGAGTTGTGGCACCTTTTGAAGGATAAGCACTGGCAGCAGCAAATCATGAGCTGGTCAGTGCACTCATTGGTCTCCACCCCCAAACTGTCAAACATCAGATTGATTCAAGTAAGCAGCAATCAACTTCAGGAGCAGAGAAACCCGAGTGGGTGCAAATGCCCTCCAGCAGTGGTCAGACCAAATTCATGTGCATGTAGAAGGGCCTCTTACATGAAAGGTCATACAAAGGTCATAAACAGATGGATAAACTCAATTTTTTGGTCGTAAAGACCTATATTGCTGCAGAATATCACTAATTATTGTCTGAAGTGTCAATTTAATATTTGAAAAATGAATGCCACACATCCCTCCTCAGCTGTCAGTGAGTTTATCGTCATCTGTTCGGTTCTTGTCGTGTATTAAAAAACTCAGACAGGCTTAGAGAGCGCAAAGACACTTCTTTAATTGAATCAAACAAATATATACCCCCATGAAAACAACACATTCCATAACTTGCGTCATATCACCTCCTTTCCTGGTCAGACCCCCTGGAGCCTGAGTTTGTTCTTGGCTGGTCATCTTGTTCTGGTCATCTCTAAGATAACAACATTTCCCAGAACTCAACTAAACATCCTATTCCCCGAAACCTCTTTATCACATGTCCAACTAACGGTCTCAACATTCTCAGGTTCAGCTTCTTTTATTTGTCAACATTTATTGATAGAAGTACATTTCAATCCAGTGTAAATATCTGACATTTATAGATACTTAGGACTTTTTTTTTCTTTATTTTTATACAATAAAAGGTGTGGACTGAATGTCTATCCACATGACATATTGATTACATAATTTTCCAGATTCTTAGTTTGGTGATGATATTTATTGCTTTTTAGAATTTCACTCACACTCAAGCTGGGAGTGACTCATGGCCTGATTGTCATTGAGTACAGTGTTTAAAGCTAAGAAAGACCTCACGCTCAGTGCTTAATGTTCACCTCCTGCTAATTAGCAACCTCTCACTCAAGTTGTCGTTTTTTGTGGTGATGCCGTCTCTTCCAGTCACTTTACTTCCCACTCCTTTTTTTCAGCCTCATTGCTAAATGCCTGCAATTATTGTGTCAGCAGATTCCGAGTTCATCACTTAACCCCCCCACAGATAGCACTTGGAGACATCCATGGTTCAGTTTGTACTGACTTGCTCTTTGGAGCTCACATGACTTTCTCTCCTTGGTCTACTGTAGTCATCAAGGAGACAATATTGACCAACAGAGGCTTCATTTCAATTTTGAATGCATTCAATGTTGTACTCTCAATTCCTCATCCAAATTACATTTGAATTTAGCAAAGATAATTGACTTTGGACGAGATGTGTTGGACGAGATGTGTGCTGGTCCAAATTGGACCAGCACACATATTGCTGACTCTCTTTAATTGTTTAATGATGTCAGAGTAATATTATATACTGCAGCAAAAATGTCTGCTTAATTCTCAAATCAAAAAAGAAAACAAAAACTTCTATTGTCATCACTGGCTCTATTAACACGGTACAGTTGTGTTCAAAATAATAGCAGTGTATATAAATAAAGAGAGTGAAACTCAAAATCATATGACTGCATATTCTATTCCAAATCAAAATAAGAAAATTGTATCAAAACTGTTACTGAAGAAGGAATGTTTCAGCTGTTTCAAAAACATAGTAGTGTGGAGTTCAGTCAAAGAGGTTCTTTCTGTGAAAAAATACGTGTCAAGCAGGTGACTCTTATTTAAGGTCAAAGGCAGCAAATATTGTACATGTTGGTTATAATATATTTCTCTCTCGAAATCAGAGTATAATGAGTCATTTGACACAATGTTCAGAATAGCAGTGTATTTTGTTTACAAAGTTGATTGGAGAGAGGGAAACATATAAATAAATGCATAACTGGATAGATAGATGTTCAGCGAAAATACTCTCAAATGCTTTAAAATGGCAACCAAAAACAGGAAGTGGAAAGAAAATGGAAAACAACCATAAAATGAATGGAATAACCAAAATGGCAAGGACTTAGCCAATGATCTGTACCAGGGACATCAAAGAAGACCTAAAGTCACCTGTGAACGCTGGAACAATTAGAAGATGCCCATTTGAAGCAAAAATATCAACAAGAAGCCCTCCCACTGTTGAAAAAAAAAAAAAAAAAAAAAAACATGTGCTGAAGAGGTTACAATTTCTTTAAAAAAACCACACTAACTGGCCTAAAGAAAAATGGTGCAACATTTTATAGACTGATGAAAAAAAAAGATTGTTCTTTCTGGGTCTTGGGGCCACAGACAGTTTATTTGATGACCCAACACTGAATTCAAGCAACAGTGACACTGAAGCATGGTGGAGCAAGCATCATGATATGGGAATGTTTCTTATACTATGGTGTCTGATCTGTTTATTACATACCAGGAATCATGGATCAGTTTGAATATATCAAAATACTTTAAGAGGTCAAGTTGCCTTATGCCAAAGAGGAAATATTCTTGAAATGGATGTTTCATGTTTGTAAAGAAAAATGCTGACAC
This sequence comes from Arrhamphus sclerolepis, assembly GCA_037176975.1. Taxonomy (NCBI): domain Eukaryota; kingdom Metazoa; phylum Chordata; class Actinopteri; order Beloniformes; family Hemiramphidae; genus Arrhamphus; species Arrhamphus sclerolepis. Next base: position 1,896,683 of record JBAMYA010000017.1, read on the forward strand.
TACTATTTTTTTGAACTAACAGAACCAGCAACAGCTGCGACTCTAACTTTTCGTTTACCACTATTAAGCACGAGTCTGGTCCTCACCAGACTCTATGCACTTCATTTCATGCATATACAAAGATGTGGTGAAGTGAAATGAAATGGAACGGAATTACTAGTCTGGAGAGGACCGGGCTAATCAAGCACTGCACAGTTTAAAAAAACAAAAAACAAAAAAAACAACTCCCGTCCTTCAGATGCGTGTCCCATCTCCATGGCTTCATCAATCAATCACATGCCTACCTTAGCCCTAGACACATTCAAATGCTTCTCATACAGTCAGAAATCTCAATACATTTTGACAATAGTTTAAAATCATTACCTGAACAAAGCCCCAGAGTCACTTCACTATTAATCTACCCAGAGCTATTTCTATTGATTCACCAATTTACTTAATCTAGAATTTAGATAATTGAAAGCTGACTCAAGTTTTTCTGGTTAACAACAACCTCACTCAAACATAGTTTTTTTTTTCCCGGTTCATCAAACATCGCCATAAAGTTTTTTTTTTGTTTGTTTGTTTGTTTTTTTCATATTCTGACCACTTTAAATTTTAAAATTCAGATGGTAAGACCATTGGTTCACTATGGGTCCACTACTGAAACTATGCTAAACATGTTATTTGTTTTTTATTGAAGTTATTTCATGCTAATATATGGAATTATTTCAGTTGTCAGTTGAAAACGATCTTAATCCCTCTCCATCTCTCAAAAGAAGTTGATGCTGAGAGTGTTAGAGGTCAGTATGCAGGGACAGCGGAGAGACTTCTGTTGCTGAGGTCATGAAAGCTGTTGAGCAGTTATCAATGAAATTTGATTTTATAGCTCCTCATTTCAGGCTAAACACACTTTCAAACTGAAAATCCAAAATGCATGCTGAAATTAATATTTATTTTGAGTGGAGTCAGTTATAGAAACTGAAATACATTACTGTTTTAAAATCATAATCTATCAATCGCCTAAAATGCTCCAGAATGCAGGAAATTAATCTACTTTATTAAAAATTTCCTGGGGGAGGACCTCCAGACCCCCACCATTGTCCTGGTATGGTAAATGCAGAAACTGGAGCAGCCTTTATAATTATATCTACAAGAATCTGTTATTGCAGGCCTGTATATGCTTTGAGGTTCGAGTTTTAAAGTGCATCCAATCAATTAAAATGTATTAAGTCTTTGCACCACACAATTTCTATGTAATTACATTGTTCTAATGTCTGTTTAGGGCTAAATTTATGCAGAAGGGCTAAATGCTTTTTTCCCCATTGTTGAATATTTGTGTTGTTGTTCTGAGGAGCAGACAAGGGTGTTACACTAAAACCATAGAAAACTGCTGTTTTGATCCTCAGTATGTCTGCAATGTAGGATATTTTTTTGTAAAGGAGATGTTTTAACAGTGTCAAACTATAACTATAAATCAGTAAATATTTACTAGAGGGGGCCAAGAGCGCTTTCATTCACCCTGTAATGAGCCATTTAACCATCAAAGTAATGAGAAAGGAGATCAGAGGTGCAAATCAGAGACGAACTGCAAATGTTTGACTCAAAATGTAATTTAAAAAAACACAACACATTGGGTAAGATATTAGATAAAGGTTATAATAATAATAATAATAATAGATCAAACATTAGATACATATAACATTGCATGCAACATAACAGTGTTTAAACGTGTAATCACTTGGAAATTAAATAAATAATTTGGGCAGTCTAATGTAGTTTGTTGTAGTTTGTTGTCTACTATAAAAACAACCTTTATGAACTGTATACAAATTGTAAAAAAAAAAAAAAAAAATCCTTGGCACATCTTCAAATTTACATCCGGTCCAGCTGGGCTAAGCCCTGGTGATCCTTATGTTCTAGAAACACCCCTGGTGTTCCCAGTGCATTTGTGCAAGCTATCATCACAAGGATTTTGAGCTTTACAACAACAGTAGCCAATCTAGAGTTTCAATATGACTCTACATAACTATTTCCTGCCATATTATAAATCTCTTGCAATCTTATCTTTTATGGAAACAATAATAGAAACAACTTTTTACCCCAGCCACAACTTTTATTATTATTATTATTATTATTATTATTATTATTAGTAGTAGTAGTAGTAGTAGTATTAATAATAATAATAATAATAATAATAATAATAATAATAGTAATAATAATAATAATAATGCCGGAGAACTGGGCTGGCAATCGGTAGGTCGCCAGTTCAATCCCCGGCTGGTACCAATGGTGTGGGCGGGGTGAGTGCCTTAACAAGTGCTTCCCCATGTCCACATCCGTGGATGAGGTGCCCCAGAGCAAGGCACCTGAAACCCCCACCTGCTCCCCGGGTGTCGCACCATAGCAGCCCACCGCTCTGGGTCCAACAGCCCAGGGTCAAATGCAGAGAATGAATTTCCCCACGGGGATCAAAATAGTATATCAAAAAAATGAAAAAATAAAAATAAATTAATAAAACAGTCCCCTGTTTCATATTTGTCCTGTATTTCCACCAAAGTGGCTCATCTTGGGTCCACTTAAGAAAACATAAAAAGTAAGAAGGTCTTCTCTCTAAAGGTCATCATTTATATTCATTATACAATGACCTACATGAATATGTAATTCTGGTTTCCTCAAGGGCTGTTGATTAATTTCACATAACAGCACCAACACATGAGAGTAAGCCCTTTACTTAATTTGATGGGTTCAGAAAAGATTTTGTTAAGTATAGGACATTAATTTCATATTTGATTAATAGAATGGATTTGGAGATATTTTAGCTGCAATTTGGTTCTTGTCATTAATAACATTTCATGTTTAATTGACAGATCCTTAAATTGAATTGATATTCAACTATAACCTTTTGGAAAAATGTTTTTTGGATATATTATAAGAAACTACTACTAATATGGCTGGAATACTGATTAGGCTACTGCGTATATACTTTACATTTATTTGCATAACCTCAAATACATGTGTTGCTCTCTGTTTCTTCTTCTCTGTAATATGCGCTGACCATGGATCTACATCTCAACTGTGCTGGTCACTACACTTGGATCTTGTCTGATCATATTAACTGATACCAATATTTTAGCTGCTACTGTTTGAAAACCTCAAAATGTTGAGCTTGATATCTCCTCCTGCAGCTTTAGAACATATTGTTGAAGATGCAGGCGTGTATGACTTCTATGTGGTACTCAGATAAACAGACTTAGTTCAAACAAACATGCAATAATGCATTACAAGCACAATCTCCTTACAACTGAAATGACTATTCAGAAGCAATATCAATTAACTGTGCTTGTCCAAACAGTTGTCACACTTCATTTAAATGTGGGCTAACGACTTAGCTGTTAGCAATAACCAATTATTAACAGCCGCGTACCTTGACCAGCCTGAGGGAAAACTTAAAATAAGATTGAACTGGCTCACACAGTCTGTGTGATCTATACAAAATGGAAAATTAGAAGGGTTTGAACTGCCCGGTTAATAACTTTAGACTCTACTGTTTATTTTGTTTTGTTCTAAGATTTGGCCATGGCTGGACATTTGACTGTCAAAACTTTTCATCTGACGCGTCAACTTTCCCATCACTTCTGAGAATGAATTGAAGAGAGCTAAGTGGTACTTCAAGAATTCTCAGGGCCCATCAGAGGAAACTAGCACTCGCCACTTGCCAATCTTGTGTTATTTTTCGCCGTTGTGGATGACTTTGCTCAACCTACCTGACGGATCCAGGAACCGATTATTAAAATAGATATGAGTCATGCGATCATTTACATTCCAAAACTATAGGTTACACTGGCAATGCAGTAATGCACCACGACTTGTTTTGTTCCATAATCCAACAGGACACCATGAAAATAATGTGTCATTGCCATTACATGAGATAAAAGATATACAGAGCAAAACCCAAGGTGGAGAGATATGGAAAGGAAACTGCCCTTTTTTTTTTCTTTTTTTTTAATGAAAAATGGAGAATATTCTGCAACTGGTCAGTGTATGATGAAGCAAACCACACCCTGTTCTGTTTAGTGTACCTCAGAATGCTTCAGTATCGAAATGAAACAAACAACTTTATTGTAGGGAAAGAAAAACTGAAACTGGAGGTCATTAGATCTCATTACTGTGTAGAAATATACTCACAATCACCAAAAATGGGATGGCCTTTCATAGTTGCTATAAACAATTCATGTTTATAGCATTCTTTATCCAATGATATTTCATTTTACCCCTATATTTTAGAAATCTAAAACATGTTATGCATAAGTTTTAATAAAAATAAAACATCTCATATGTGTAAATAATTTTGCTTCAGTATCAGAGCATTTACTACACTACTTATTTCAAGCAGTTGCTGATGTTGGCTGGTAGAAATTGAGAACCATCTGCTAATGTGGCAGGTGGCCCAAGAAGTTAATTTCCACCCCTGGAGCTCATGCGTAAATAATAACAGGGATGAAGCTCAATGAAATGTCAAAATTGTGTGCGGTTGGTTATGATATTGCCACATAGAGAGAGAAATTTAAGTTAGTAAGGTTTTCGTTTTCAGTGTCTCCAAAATTATGTACATAAGTAATACAACATTTAAAATGAACACATTCTTATCATTTTTTTTCTTTTTTTTGTAGGATTTTATTGTTTAGCAAACAATAAAATCAGATGGACCTAGTGAACAAAACTTTCATCATTAAGGATTTCTTTACGTCCAGGAGTCTGGATTTTCTTTGTGTGACTGAATGTTGGTGAGTCCAGTTCTATCTCTAAACATGTATCTCACCATTGCTGCTATTTGAATTACCCACGGACATCTGGCCAAGGAGGATGAATAGCCACTGGAATAACTAAACATGTAGCTGTCACTATCATCTTCATTCACCCGCTTTGAATTGAGTTCTCATACAGTTAGTCATAAAGTCATAAATATGCTCCACGTCAGGATAAACTCTGCAACTTCTGCAAGCAACTCTATGGAGATGTTGCTTCACAGTAAACCAAAATCAGCATGTAGCTTATTCATCACAACAACAACCAGTCGTGAGTGTAGAGTACTTAATCATTAATGAACACAGCAAAACAGCTTTTTCATGACAGAGAGAATCCCAGAGATTTCATAGGTGGGTAAAAATGCACGTAGGCAACAACAACAACAATAACAACATTACATACCCTATTAGGAGACCTCAGAAAACAAAATTAATCACCAAATTAATACACTTTATGGGGCCTTTAAAATTTCCTGAGTAAATGAAAATATTTATGTCTTATAGGTACTATTTGAACCACATATTGAAAACAGCAGAAATAAAGGCCCTGTTGCTGTGTAGCTGAATGACAGCCTTGCACATCATTTGAACTCAATCTCTCACTTCCACTCTTAGAGTTGCTACACCTTCGTTTTATTCCATAGAACTCTTTTTCACACACATGAAGTAGGCCACTGATGCCATTTAGATCAGTGTCCCATGTGACCAATGCTGACATGAATTTGCTGGGTGACAGGGGACCCAATTACAGCGGAGGGCTGATTGTCCGTGGACCCTCCGTTTCAAATCGTCTCCCAAGCGTGAAGCAGGGAACAGGAAGATGTGTGATTGCGAAGGTGTTTGTACTCTATGTGTGTATTAGTGTGAATGTGTGTGCACAACTGTAACTGTGTTCCTGTCTGCTCACATCTTTCAGTGTGAAGTGAGGATAAACACGAGGGTCAAATACATCACTATAACAGTGACAGTTATGCAAATCGACTCTTGTAAGTCGCAAGGTGCTTGATCTCACACAGATCTTTACTTCTCTATCTTTGTGGGGACCTACCATTGACATAATCCACTCATTCAAGTAGTAAATCATCACAACTACTTGTCTCATGTTAACCAAAGTAACCAGATCAAAGAAATTAATCTAGCATTGACCCACTGATAGCCCTTTAAACATGTAGGGTTCATGAATTTATTCTTTCCAGAGCCGTCAGATGCTATATGTATAATAAAGCAAGTCCACACATACAAGCAATTCCACACTCTTTAGATGGTAGTGTGACAGTAGCACATTTACTTGCAATTTGCATCATCTTTTTTTACTGAAGGAAAGATTTAACTACTATAAAGGTTTAACTTTACCCTTAGATACACGAAAAAGACGTAAGAGGAAGATATGATTTCAACAAAAGCCAAAGACTATGTGGATGGACTATATTGTATAAAAAATAACATATTTCATTAGAGACAACACGAGATTGGAAGAGAGATTGGTAGTGTAAATATTATTGAAGGATTTTTTTGTCGTTGTTGTTGTTTAAAAAAAAATAGGTAATAGGGTATTAAGACATTATGTTTCTTACTCATTAAACCCTCGATACAGAATATAAAATTTTTTGAGAAAAAATTATATTTTTCATGCTTTTAATGCTAATAATCTTTTTATATTTTGTTTTCAAAAAGATGGCTATAATATTAAAAAAAAAAAGTTTTTCAGGTTATGAAGTCTTCACTTCAATCACAGAGACAAACAAACTTTTTCATGTCCTTTCTTTGTAGTGAAGGTTTTTGCAATGTGAAATGTACAATTTATATAATCTATAATTCATCTGTCTGTCTGTCATATATATAAGGATCATATATATGTGTATATATA
>JBAMYA010000017.1:1913566-1925169 GCA_037176975.1 Arrhamphus sclerolepis
TTTTTGAATTTTTTATGCCATTTTTGAATTTTTTATGCCATTTTTGAATTTTTTATGCCATTTTGGAATTTTTTAAATAGTCCCCTTGGTAGCTGCATGGTATTCTCTAACTGCTGCGTTCTTGGCAGATGTCATACTAAATCCTGCTGCTTCCAGCCACAGATGTTTCACACCAAGGAGGATTGTCTGTGTGTGTGTGTGTGTGTGTGTGGGTGGGTGGGTGTGTTTATTTGAGCTAATTTCATTGGTCACTGTGGTGAAGCAGTCTTTTCATTTCCAGCATGGAGCACCATTCCTGACATTTTAAGGCCTTTTCATACCATAATCATACTTTCTTGCTACAAATAATAGCTGCATGCTATGCTGTCCCTGCTGATCTGTAGTCATTCACTGTGGCCAAACAGAAAGAGAATTGTGTCGTCCTCGTGCATGCACATGCGAGTATGAAAAAAAATCAGACGTGTGACGAACAGTTTGAAGATGCAACAAAGGAACAAACAGTCTGGGGCAATTGACCTATGTGAAAACAAATAGCTGTTTCAAGCCTCTGAAAAGACTCAAAAAAGTCCCTCCACATAAATGGTAGTGTGGATAGTCACATAATAATATCATATAAACTGCTGTTGATAAGCTAAAGGAAGCATTTGTGGCCAATTTTCCCATAAATATCAGTACTGAGTTCCTGTACATTAATGGCTTAATTGCTTACAGATCTTTATTTGTGTGAAACAAAATGAAAATGAAAATTGGGCTTCTGTATTGTTAAAGTACTTTTCTGTTCTGCAGAAACCCTGGAAGTCCTCTGGGATTCCCCTTGCATTGTTACTCGGGTTGCATTCAGGAAGGCGTTGTGTGATAAAGGTCTTATCCGGTTTCACATTGCAAAGAAAAAAATTAATTTGTGGAATTTGTTTAATCAGTCGTTTTTAATAGATCCCTTCTGCAGAATTTTGTTTCTACAATGGTCACAATGATGTTGTCTTTCTGTGCTTCAGCCATCCATTTGTCTCCATGTATCTCCTCCATGTGTTTTTTTTTTTTGTAAGTATTTTTGTCATCTTTTTTCTGTTGGTTCTGCTGTTCACTTCAGTTTTGCTTAGACTCAACTTCAGTTGCTGTTGTCTGATCGAGGTTTCAGGCTTCATTCATAAGTAAACGTGGGTTGCTGCATTTTTAATCTTTCAAACAAATGGCCACATTTCAATTGCTGCTTGTCAGTTTTGATTTTATGATTCATTCATTATTAAGTGTGTTCGCCTTCAGTGCAGCACAGTAGATGGATCACTCGTCTTTAGCCATAGGTGGGGTATGAATCTAATGGGGAGAGGAGGTTAGGAGACGGGCATGTGCTGTCACGTGTGTGTGTTTTCATCTTTTTTTAAAGAAATATGACAGTTATGGTATAGCATTAAAAAAGGCTTTGTACATCAGTCCAAAGTAGTGGATAAATGATATATTTTTGAGTTGCATGATGCTGGTTGGCTCACGTTATAGGTTTGGTTTGTGCAGGTACTTAAAAAGTCTGTCCTGCACCTCAATGAACAGGAATAATCTGTCTCTTTATCTTCTCAGTGTCCTACTATCGACATGTCCTGCCTTCCATTAATCTGGTAGCAAATGAACGTGTCGCTGTCACGTCTAAACAAAAGCCCCCGGTGGTATTAACATTTTGTGACACTCATAACGCATAAATGACACAAGTCTGAACTACGTCACATTAACGGACAGACGTGCACAGCAGCGGTGGCTTCATTTGGTGTACGGTCCGCTGTGCAGAGTAATCTGGTGGCATTAAGTAAATAAATGGCAGCGCTTCCTAAACTTTGCTCCTGCTTTGTTTTACCTCCAATGATTTGCTGCAGCACCTGGTCATTTTCCTCAACATTTGAGCCAAATGAAGAGGGAAAAAAAAGTAAGTTCTTGAGCATCGTATGATGGTTATCCTCTTTGTCTTTTTCCTCGCACAAAGATTGAATTTTTCTTTATTTAATAACCACTGCTAGTGTGGTGGAATTAAACCCTCAGGAGTAAAATCTTTTTCTTTCTTTTTTTTAAATAACACCTACTGTTCAGTGAGCTAAATGTATAGAAATGTTCAGCTGCTTCCATCCACTGCTGCTGTGTTTTACTTAACTGCTGCACACTTGGTACTCACATTAGTACGTGAGGTTGGGAAACTGATTCTTTAAAAACTTTAGTGATACACCTGACCTGATTTACTGTACAGTTTCACTTGACAGATATATAAAAAAATAGCATATAAAATAAATAAAGCAAATATTGCACTTGCACCTTGACTTTCTGTCAATTTCATGAGATTGTTTGAATGAAGCCACAATGAAAATCAATACTAAACTGACCAATGCTTGAGTGGTTGAATGCTTTCAACCTAACAGACTAATGAAACCATTAATGTTGCATGATGTTCGTATGCAAACAGAGTGGTGACACTTGATGTAGAGCCTAATAAAACTGCAATGAGTAGCACAATCAGTTGCTAATTGTCTGTTATTGTATGCATGTTAGAGATTCCATTTATTTCTATTGTTACTTGATATACAATATTTTTAGCTTCAGGCACTGTAACCATATCTCTTCAGAACAAAAGGATCAATCGTTTTCCAATCTATATTGAGGATCAATTCCATCTTTTTGTTTCTGGTGCCTCATAACAAGGCTACATGAAAAGTGAATATGTGTGTTTGCTTCTGCCCATCAGTTTGCTGTTTCCATCAAACATTTAAACCTCTTAAGGCTGCAACTGGGATTATAGCAACATTCTTCATTTTAGCAGTGTTTGTTCCAAGTATATAGTGTGTCCCAAATTTTCTTAAGTAAAGTCTGTGTATTTTTTCAAAATACATTGTTCTTAATGTCTCTGACTTGGACGTAGAAAAGAGCTGCAGCATCAGAGCATGTGAACTGCTGAGTAGCAGATAAAACAGCACACACACGAGTATCTGGCTGGTGAGGAAGCTCACTTGAAAGATGGCTTCAAATGCTGTTTACTCTGCTGCAGTCGACGGAGACTTTTTTTTTTTTCTTTCTCCTTTTTCCACTTGGGAGTTCGTCTTGTATCTCCTGTGCCAGACTGTGATGCTCCAAGTGCCAGGCGACACTCTTTGTCCTCTGCCAATCTGCCTTTAAAGCCTGTCACTTCACAGAGGTAGAGGTTTGCAGCTGTTTGCGTGGGGTGCATGAACGCTGAAACATCCCACTCTAGCGGTTATTTTAGACTCACTGGAGGAAACTAGAGGGAGACCCTGAAGTGCACTTGATTAATCTGAGACAGGCCCTTTAATTTACCTTCCTCTTGAGAATCACAAAGCGAAAACAAGTGTTATTGTATCCAAAATATATAGAAAAATTGGTCAAATTAGTTTTTTTTATACTTTTCCCATCTTTGTCATTGATTTCATTTCATCTGTAATAAGCTTTTACTTTTGTTTCCACCCAACATAATGGGTTTAGTTTTTCTTTTTGCTGTATGTTTTGTTGCAGTCTTTAGTTGTGAATTGGGGGTTTTGAGGTTAAGAGAGTTAAGAGTTTCTATCCTCCTCTCCTCTCTGTCCCCTCCCTTCTGTAACATTAAGATGTTTTGCACTGTTTGCCTGCAAGCAGGGGGAACAGGAGAGACTTCATCTGTTACAGCAAGCTACCGCAGAGAAATCATAATGTAAAACGGTAATTAGCCTCGATCCTTACGAGGGTTCCTCACTGAGTCAGCATGAGACCGCACGCTCCCAAGATTCTCTTTGGTTGATGGGTTTGGAGCAAAAGATGCAGCATTTCACATTCAGGCACGGGATGGGGCTGTGCACCAGAAGATCAACTTTTTGCCTATTGTATGACATGTTTGCATGCGTACAGGTGGCTTGTTTGCTTATGCGTGAGTTTATGGTATGCAAATGAAGACATGGAAACTTGGTTGCCGAGCGGCCGTTGTGGACGAGCTCAAGCCTCCATCTGCAGTTGAAATAGCAAATATCTGTGTGTTGAAAGGCAGAGCACGCTCCTGGCTTGTTTCAACAATCACTGAGATAGTGCTATATTGTCTGCTTTTATTCTATAAAACAACTCTCATTTACTTGTAAACTGTGGAGATGGATTTCAGTGGTAGCATCTTTTTTTTTTTTTTTCCACATAAACCTGCCATGTATGCTGGTATTGGTGACCACCTATAAACATATTCTGCCAATCCTTTTTATCGCATTTGTTTCAAAAATCAGTCACCTTTTACGCTGCCATTGTGGTTTACGGAGGGGTGGTTTGGACATGATTTTACAGGTAGATGGCTCAAGAAGCAAGCGTAGAGATTATAGAAGGTCAATGAATCAATGCAACAGTTATAGCATTGTTTTTCCTGTCCCAGTTCAGTCTCCAGATGTCGGTATCAGATATGAAAGCAGAAGATGTGCATATGTTCGACCACTGAAACAGTGTTAGTTCTCATTAAGATGGAAGTGGCAATCTTAATTTAAAGTAGAGAGAGTAAATGAAACAATGAAACACTGTGGCATCCTTCATGACAAAACAAAACACAAAACAAAGAACGACTGACGCGTACAGATAATTTAGAAGGAACGTCAGCAGTGACATGATTCTTTGTTGGGTTGTCAGCTTTTATTAGGTCTCCCTCATCTAAGAGCAGACTGTCTGCATGAGAATGATGTCATCTTCCTACAAGCTGCAGTTAAACTCAAGCACCATCTTGACAAAGTAAATGAACAATCGTCCGCCCTATAATGTCCTCAGATTAACTTGACAACAGCATTGAGCAAATTAATTGTGATGTATTTTTCTCAGACTGCGCTACTGTGTTGATAATGTACATATATCATACCTGCCACTATAAAGAACAACACCACCATCACTAATAATTTAGCTTGAATCTGCACAAACACTTTGATAATTACATCTGCTTTTTAAAAAAAAAAATCTATATCAACACAATTGTCCTTGTGTATCTAGAACGTCATTCTCTACACACCTTTCACACATTCCCTCTGTTATACTGTTTAGTAACTAAGCTTGTTTTTCCTATTTGTATATAACCAATTTTAAAATATTTTTTCCTAAAAATTATTATAAATATATTATAAATATATAATATTAAAAATATGTACAGTGAAAATGAAAACCACAAAGAAATTAAAATATATTTTCACAAAATTAATGCAAAACCATTAATTCAAAATATAAATAGATTAAATTAACAAAAAAAGAAAAAAATGAAAAAAGCAACAACAAAAGAAATTTTTTTTTTTTTTTTTCCCACTTACTTGTTGTGGTATTTTGCCCAGAAGGTGTTACAGATGGCAGACCTACTTTCTGCTGCACAGTTAGTCATAGTGAAAACTAGCATAGCAGATTTGTGGACAGAAAACTGATGAATGTTCTGCTCTTATAAAACATATTATTCTAAAATTAGCTTTCATTAAGAAGCAAAAATATATCTTCCTATCACTATATTGATATATTTTCTCCCCATACAAGAACTTTCACAGTACACAAACCACAGGCCTTTTTAAACAAAGCCAATCAACGATGTACGTTTTATTAAACTTAATTTCATCAACTCTTTTTACATAAATGCTGGATGTCAGGATGTCCTCTCTCCTCTTGCTTTCATTTGCAAATGGCATGTACGTGCTCTGCACTCATAACAAACTCAGAAAAGATTGTGCCACCAGGTGTCTCAGATAAGGACTGCTCCTAAATGAAAAAAAAAATCACAAAGGGACAAATGCAACAAATAAATTAAAGCCGTGGCATGGCCTTGGACTCTAAAAGTAAGCAACGAGTCACGTATTAAAACTTTTACCTCTTTGAGCTTGCTGCCACTCAGCACTCATTCATTCTTCTTGCCATTTTGTAATATCTCAGCGTTGACACAAAAGGTCAGCAGCAAACGCCGAACGCTCCAGTCAAATCTAATTACAGCTTGAAAGCAAACATGATTAAACTGCAATTTGACTTTGAGTGTGTATTACTTCCAAGTCCCGGAGACAGTTCCCCTTTCCAGACAACAGACAGACTGACAAGCAGACTTGGCGCTTTTCTTTTTTGTTTGTAGAGTGGAAAGAAATTCAACCCTTTTAAAATTCACAAAATCTGCTCCTCTGCATTATGCATAGATTTATTTTGATCTATTTATTTATTTAGGTTCAGTTGGGTGGCTTCAATTGGCTTTTAGAAGCATCAAACAGGGAGAAGAGGTCACGTGCAGTTGCAGGCGTAATGGAAAAATGCTAGCCCAAGTTTGGTTTGAAATTGTGATTCCACAGAAACTAGGAGCACTACAATCATACGTGCCTTTCAGCATTTCCCTTATTCTCATACTTCTTTTTTTCTGCCACTCATTCTCTCAGTCTTTTCTTGTCTTCCCTCCCTCACATCTCCTCTCCCTGTGACTAAAGGCAGCCCACTCCTCTGCAGTGGCTGCCTGCCTTCCTGATTTGCTCGCTGCTCAGGAAGGATTTGCATAGACCTGGCCCACTTCCCTCCCCTCCTCCCCCTCCATCCCATCATCTCCGCTTAGTTTCACCTGAGCCCGCTCCCGTCCTCCTCCTTTCTCTTGCTTTTCACCATTCTCGCATTCTTGCCAGCTATCTGCGCCCCCCCCCGCTCCTCCCGCCTCTTTGCCCCCCACCCTTCCATCGGTCCCCCTCCCAACAGCTCTTCGTTTTCTCATCCTCTTCTCTTTCCGTGGCTTTTCTCTTTCTTTATCTGTCTGCAAATCTGTGTCGTTCTCTGGTGGACTAATACAAAGAGCTATCAGTCTTGGTCTCCCGGGTTAACAAGCCAGACCATTTCAATTCTGCAGGGGTGTAAAAAAAAGAAAAAAGAAAAAGAAGGAAGAGCTCCAGAAAGAGAAGGAGAGAAAGTTTCTGTTGCTGAACTATGTGAGGAGTGTGTTACTGCTGAGACGATAGAGAAACAGAGAATGACAGTTTTTCTGTGCTGGAGTGTATGGAGCTCCACATCTTTGTCGTTCCCTCCCTCTATCTCTCCCTCCTCCTCGGTTTCATAGCTGTGGCTTGACATAGCAGGAGCTGTGCAGAGCAGAGTGAAGCGGAGCAAGAGAGCGCTGCAGCCGCTTCTTCCCTCTCCCACCACTCTCTCTGCACCCGCAGGTGAGGAAGGGTGCACGGGGGACACGTTCCAGGTGTCACCCACAAACACTTTCACGAGCTGCTCGCACCCACGCACTCAAGCAGGCTATGTGGTCATCAAAGAAGCTGCCACAGGGTGATTCTACCCAGAAAAGAAAGTAAAGACATACTGGATCCTGGTTCAAAGAGCCAGCAAGTGGAGGAAAACCAGTGGGATATCTGGCGCCTTCCACCGAGTGGAGTCCACGAGACGAATCTGAGCCTGATCTTGTCTGGAGGGATCCTACAACATCAAGGAGCTTCTGTTCATTTCTCTCTACTATGGAGTTTGCTGCTAAATCCTGGTTGCAGCGAGGTCACTTTTTTTAAGATCCTCGCACATCTGCTTTACTCTCTTTTAAATATCCAGTGAGAAGGGAGGGGTGGGGGGGCGTGAGCCATGCTCCCCAAAGGAAAGCCCCAGGAGGGCCAGCTGCTCTGGATGTTGCTTCTGGTAGTGGGATGGATGGTACTGGGGTCTGCTTGGGGCTCCTCGTCCTCATCTTCAGATCTCCATCTTCTGTCACCTACCTCTGGTGCCCCTTTGCCCCCTGCCTTGCCCCGGCCTGATCACCCGCAGGGACCCAGGCACCACCAGCCACCTGTTCCCATATATCGCACCCCAACCTCACTACGAGCTGGCCACGGTGAGTCCTGTCACCACCTCCTTCACCTCATATGCTTCTCATTCTCCTGTCTGACTCACCCTCTCTCCGTCCATTTATCATCATGAATGATCCAAGTGAAAAGGAACCATCTGTAGCCACGTCTGATCATTTTTTTCTCCTCATAACTGGCTAGCTTCCTCCCCCCCAGTGTCCCCCTGTCTTAGTCTTTTTCCTCACTCTCCCTTTCACTTTTTCCTCCACCACAGCACAGAAAACTAATGATATTTGACAGCACCTCTGCATCATGGAGCTATATATCGTCTACAAAATTATAGGTTTAATTGTCAGTGAAAGGCCCTGACAAGCAAAACACCCACAGTGGCTCTATTAACTGCGTAGTAAGCAGTGGCTCAGGGTCCCACACGGATTAACACTCCTGTAATTGAAGATTGATAATGATTCCAGAACCGGAGATGTCATCTCCGATAAGTCTGGATCCAGTGAGTTCTTTTGTCACGACGTTTGTCGTCATTAACATCAGGGTTCTTTTTGACAACATCTGGGCTTTCTAAGCAGACTTAAAACTGAAAAGCCTTTTCAAAAGTCTGTGTGTAGGATTTGATGTTTCTGTTATCTGTTCTGACAGCGGCATGAGCAGTGTTCACACCAGGACGGGAAATTAGCACAGGTGGGCAGATGCTTTTTCAGTACTTACTTTTTGTGTTATGGGTCTTTCTCTTCGCACCTTTAACGCACAAATTGCATCTCACAGGGAATGTTTTGCTTGTCCAGCCGTGCAGCGTGAGCGTGCTTACTTTTCAGTGCATTTGCTGTCTTGTCACTTTCTGACCGTTGGTTTCAGAGACCACACAGTTTGTTGGAGTTTTAGAAATATGTGATGTGTTGTTACAAAGAAACAAATAGGCTATCAATACATTTGTCATATTAAAGTAAAAACCCCTAAAATATATATATTTTTAACAATACAGGAATATCAACAAACTGTTAAACCATGTGTAACTGTGGTCACGTATTCAGAAGCTGAGTTTAAAGTTTAAAGTAAAGTATACCAATTTTGAAGCCAAAGATGCATTTGAAAGGATGGCTGGACTAGGTAAAGTAACATACTGGATTCATATGGCATTTTGACTATGAGACAGTCTGTCCTGCAGTGTCACACTACATGTAGTTCCCGCTGAGGAGGTCTAATCAGTTTGAAAAAAGAAATCTTTTGGACACGAGTGGTACAGATGAGCCTCACAGACATCTGCATTACTAATTCAGCATGTACATGATGAGGCAATGGCAGGGTCTCAGCAATAAAATAATAATAATAATAATATTTATTCAGATGCAAATAAGCACAAAATTACTGGATTTTGTTTTTTTGAAGAATTACCCTCACCTAAAACATCTACCTAATCTACATTTATGTAATTAATGTTCACATTTATGAGTACTTTCTCATACTATTTGCTCTTCAGGCCCCTGTTATCCACCACATTACTGTTAGCCGTAGTTACAGAATTTTATAACTCTTTTTTTTGTTTTTGTTTTTGTTTTTTTTTTCGTTCAGATTGGTTCTGGTTGACTTTTGTGTAAATTTGCAAGCAGAATGTGGTGACTCAGTGCAGACTGCGATAAGGCAGGATAAAATCAGGAGATTAGGAGTGTGTGTGCGTGCATGTGTGTGTGTGTGTGTGTGTGCTGCATATTCACAGTTCAGCAGCAGCAGACTGACCCTGCTTTTTGACATGATTGTAATTACAGATTCAGAGAAAATGTATAGACACAACCTACGTGACATGAAGAAGGCACGGACTCTCAAGGATAAGAATTATTTACTGTATGTGTTCACAATTTTTCTCTGCGTGTGTGGACTCATAATTAGAGCCATGAAATGATCCTGTTCCAGGGCAAAACAAAGCAGTGACTTTTAGGCCTTCATGGGTTATCTTTGTATATTATTAATGATTATAATAATCATTTTCATTTTACCGTCCATCAGCAGGCATTAATTGGGCAGTTGCTTCGAAGAAGGTGCATACAGACAAATGCCAGTGACACATTTCATTTAACGCTTGTGTTTTAGTTGAGACTGAACACACGACACCAAAGTCTCTGGCGATTTCACTTCATCCGTTGCGTCCCTCTCAGTGTGCATCAATATGGTTGTGTATTTTTAGTTGTGTTTATGATGTGAGTGGAGCTGACGCAAACAGTATCCATTGTGTTTTTTTTTCATGCTCCCTGTAGCGGCTTTAAAACAATGTTCGATCTGAGTTGGATGAAAATATCCCTGTTAAATTGCTTACATTATAATATGTAATCATTCCAGCAGAGCAGTACGTTCTTAGCAGATATATACGCTTTAACAAACACCGTGGGCTGCAGCTACATTAAACCGGATCGTATAGGCATTGTTGCTCTTCTATAAATTGAGCAGACATTGTTTAAAAGTGGAAGACTTGACTGAATAAAAATTGCGAGAGTGGTTTGACCTGCTTTGAAGCTTTACCCTCAGCACTTAGAGGGAATAAAAGAAAGGGTGAGGGAGTGTGTGTTGTTTGCGTATGTGTGGCGGTCGTTTGATGTGGGATCACCTTGAGGAGAGTGGCTTTGGCAGCACCATCTTCCACGCAGAACGGACCTCTGCAGTTCTGCAAGTCTTCAGAAGGTTAAAATGGAGGGAGAAAGGAAGAAAGGCAGGCAGAGACTGAGCTCTGGCTCTGTGATTTCAATAAAAAGCTGCGTCAAAACCTCTCTTTCTCTCACAAACTATCAAAAGACTGACATTAAGAATCTTTTTGCTATTTTTCTTCCTTTGGTCGATGGCATAGTGAAAAGGAAAGTGGCAGTTTAGAAGTTGATTATCATTGTAAAAACGACATAAAAAAAGAAAAGTGTGAGCAGTATCATGAAAATCTGACACTGAGATAACCGTTTTCTTTGCTTTCAGGTATTTCATGCAGCATGGGAACAGGACCCTGACATGAGTAATGTGCGCTTGAAACATGCTGACTTATTTAGGTTTCAGCCATGTTCCCTTCGTTCCACGACGTTGTTTGCAAGCAGCGTTCTTCTATAGACTGTCTATTTTGGCTTTGAATCTAATATTGTCATTCACTCAGAATTGACACTCAGATTTTTCTGAAGGGGAAGTTGTAATCACTTTGGCCATCATCTGGAGGATTAAATAGAGGCACAGTTTCCTAAATACAGTTAAGTCTAGTATGACGTTTATAAGCTATAAATTCATAAAGTAGTTGTGAAGCATGTAATAAATGTAGCTTTAGTGTGTAACACAATTCATCTTATAAATACACATAAAGTGGCTCTAATCATCTTGTATTCTAGTATTTTAAAATAGGGAACCAAAATTAAAATTAAACCCATCAACCACAAGTGACTGCTGTAAACCTCTTTGCCCTGTGAAACCAGCTCATTTTTTTTTTACCAGTCCATAGTTGTCACAGCCATGAACTGGTAAAGATATGAAATAACTATGAAAAATATATGTGGGTCCTTAGTTTTCAGTGGCATTTATCAGGCCAGGTGAGCTAGTAGCAGCATACCTTGTTCTGCATGTTTTACATTTATGAATTATTCCTGTGAATCAGGAGCACTGTGAGCTTTGAGCTGCTGTCAACCTGGAGCACGTGCATAAATGCTGACATACTACAGCGCATTTGAAGGCCTAAATGATATTGTGCTCTTGCTACTTATGATTGAACGCAGCATACAATTTAAAGATGGCGTGAAGGACAAGGGTGCTGAAGTTTGGAAGAATAAACTTCCAAAGACTTGCTTTTCCTCACGTCTCAACAAGCTGGGGTGTCAT
>JBAMYA010000017.1:1938330-1966145 GCA_037176975.1 Arrhamphus sclerolepis
TCCATGTCGTCACAAGCGATAAGTGCAAACAAATCATGAAGTCAATAGGTTATTATAGAATGAGTAATTCATTATATGCTTACAGCAGAGGTGGTGAATGGCACACAATCTAAGAGAAGCACAATTTCTCATGCAAATTAAAAAAAAATGACAAAATGACACAAGAGGCCAAAGATTAATGTTGTCTTTCAGCAAATACATATGTACATTTTCTTATGTGGGTCACTTTCTAATCTAATTGAAGAAAGCTTTACAAATCAGTTATGAACAGTTGGTGCTGAGCAGCCTGCGCTTTGACGCTGCACTGAACTGAAGTGCGTCTGTGATGGAATTGACATATTTAAATATGCGTATTTGTGTACATGGATGTCTGAGGGAATGGCTCACCTCAAGCTGAATCAAAGCTATGTGCTTCACTCAAGCCCGTTTGGTGTACAGCTTTGGCAGAAACAACATTGCAAAGTACAGATTATAGAGATTCTATAAAGTAAAGAAAGCTCCGTGTCATTACTATCCTGGTTCCATGTTGAGCTCTTAATGAGAAGTCAGAGAACTCTGTAGCAGACAGCAAGAAAGCTAAAGGCTGTTAACCCCTTTGCATTTTTGATGGTATTATAAAATGCAACACTCTTTTGATCCAACAGGTTATATCTAATCCTTTGGTCTTTAGTTTTTTTTTGTTTGTGTGATTGATTGTTTTTTCTGTTGGCAGGCTTATATCTTCAGTGATGTTTCGTTGGAATATGATCATAATGTTTTTTTTTTGTTTGTTTGTTTTTCCATTAAAACCTCTGTGACTCTAATCTCAAAGGAGACAGTTTGTCTGTTACAACTAAAGTGGCAACAAATTAAAATGAGCATGTCAGGCAACCCTCTGACAATTTAGCGGGTGCTTACATTTTTCGGTTTTTCATTTTGTCACGAATATGATGCAGAGCAGTGGCCATTAAAGTGTCGCTAGTTGTCTCGTTAAAGCTCCACGAATAGGAAGAAAAGAGCCTATCACTTTGCCCTTTTATCTACCTACTGTTCTCAAATGGAGTGGAGACATTCAATTTAAAGTCTGGGGCCTGGCAGAAGCCAGTGACTTCAATTAACTATGTCTCTCTGAAATAGTTGGCAAAGTATAGCATCATAGAACTTTTAATTATCCCAAGCTGCAATGACAAAGTGATGTAACTGAGGCCTCAAAAGTGATACAACAAGAGAGATGGAGGAAGAACGGCGGGTAAAGAGGTGAAAAAAATAGCAAGACAAGTGTGGATTATCAGCTGTAATATTGGCTGATATGCTTTATTCTGTCTCTTTTTGCTGTTGAAGGACCGTTGAGATTTTAAATTGCTTCCCTGCTTTCATTATCTGCCATTTGATTGGATTGTGGAGCCCTGCTGAGGTATGCCATTCAGAAATAATGAGCAGATCTCGTTGACGCCGTTATTTAATTTTGTTTCGGTCACTGTAGGTAGAATTCTACCTGCAAAACTGGAGCGTATTCACAGTAATTAAAACCTTTAGATAGTTAAGCCAAACTGGTCCATGACAGTGTGTATGAACACTTGTGCTATTTTAAATCCCTCTAAATGTTGTCAGGTGAAAGGGAACTGTGAAAATGAGGATTGTTAACTTTCCATATTGAATAAGAAAGAAAAAAGAAAACTAAGACAGAACACTTCATCTTTCTACTGTTTAGTGGGGCAGCCAAAAGTGATAGTGGGACAGACATTCAGACAAAGAGATGGAACAGAACCAGGTCTTTTGGGAGCTTGGCAGTAAAGGTCAGGGACGGGGACATGACTCCAGCTCAAAGACATAATTGTTGAGGTAGAGAGCCAGTTAAAGACACACACAGGCACAAAAAGGTATTATATAGGTTGCCTTCTGATGGGACTGAGACACACCCAAAAGAAGTCTGAAAGACATCCATCCATCCATTTTCTATACCCACTACTGCCTGTGCAGGGTCACGGGGGCCTGCTGGAGCCTATCCCAGCTCACTTCGGGCAAAAGGCAGGGAGCGAAAGACATCACTTTTTGGGGTGGGGGGTGGTGGTGGCTTGTGTGGGTTTTGTGCGCGACATCATCAGCATCATCAATTGTCTGCACAATTTGCATGCATTTTTCATCACTCACATTAAACTTGACAGGGTCAAACTGAAGAGACTCAAAAATATGTAAACTTCTGAGTCTTCGAGCAGATGATGAAATTAGTCATGGACCTTCTTTTTTTTCGCTTTACTGGAGCACAGTGCACGTCACGTCAGGGGTTATGTCATATTTCTGGAAAGCTTGTTTCAGTATGTAAAAGCAAATTTGATAAAACTGGGAATAGTGCTCTTGATGCAGTGAGCACCAAGTAAAATCCTTATCTTGTTGTGTGTATGCCCTTTTTAGTAGAATTAGATAGTGCTCCAAAAGGGTGTAATTGTTATACATCACACAATTAATCTATCAATGACGCTCAGTGATACACAGAAACGTGTTGTCTCCTAGTGCTGAGGTGACTCTGCTAGTTTTGGTGTGCACTGCATTGACAATTAGGTTTAATCAAATGTATAGATAGTTTTAGCTAGCACCAGCAGGCTCTCCTTTCTCAGGGGGTTTGCAAAATAATAGCTTTAGTAGCTTTAAGGAGATGTGGACTTACATCTCTCCTTTTCTTTTCCGTATATAGAAAGACGCTATAAAAAGACATGTAATCAGCCCCCAAATTAAATCCATGATCCTGTCCTTCATAATAGTGATCACTTCAATGACGTAGCAAAAAATAAGAAGAAGATTGGAGGTAAAGGCTCGATGTTAGATATAAATGTTCAACAAGAATGGAAAATCATGTAATATATAGTCTTGTAACATAAGTGAGTAAGAGGTAGTTGGGCAAGATTCAATGCAAAGTAAAAGGTCTGCTCAGGATATATTCTAAGAGGCAGGCTTTGTGTTCAGGAGAGTGAGAGTATCACCCAGTTAAACAATCCACAGCCGCTGATTCAATGTGACTGCTGTAAGTGGCCATAAGTAAGAAAATAGTCAAACTCTTAACGGCTAGTACTTGGAGATTGCTCTCTTAAACCTGCACATGTTTATAAGCTGTCAGCAGTTGAGTTTATTTGAGTACCCAAGGGTGCATTAATTGGACCCTCCTTCTTAGCAGTTTGGTGTGTTATTTAATGATACTACTATGTTGTCATAGTTTGTTTTGTTTTGTTTTTCCCCTTCTCCTTTCAGTCACCATTCGCTCTGGTCAGCCATTGAAATGTTTAAAAGAGAGTCATGTTATGCCACATTTTTTAAAGGTTAACACAAATTATTGAGGTCTTCATGCTTTAATTAAAATAAAACATGAATACAAAACCATTCTTATTGAACTAGAGTCAGCCACTTAACACCACCACCACCCCTCACCCCACCCCTTCTCTTTCGCAATCAAATTGATACCTTTACTCTACCAACTTCCAAGGTACCAATTAGCTTGATGTGAAGTCTGGAGAAGATGAAGATTTAAAGGCTGGATAATTCTCTTCTCGTCTGTGATGCCCCAGTATTCAGCAAACTGTGTCCCTCATGGAATAATTTCAACCCTAACAAAAGTGATAAAGTTTTGTTATGTCTGTGGTCACTTCAGACATCCAAATGAATGTTCTCAAGCACAGAAAAAAACAACTTATCATATGTGTCTTTTAAACCTGGTTCAAGAGAGATAGAAGGAAAAAGTCAAACAGAAGAAGCAAGATGACTCTTGTTTTAGAAGCCCCCTGCTTGATTGTCAACTTTCTCGTGGGAACTCTTTACATCAGCGTAATGTTTTATTGATTGATCAGCAACATGACAATGATCCATTTATCCCCCGTCTCAGAGAGAAATATGAATGCTGTTGATGTGTTCTGGCTGAATAATCCCGGTATTAGTCGAAGCCAAGGAGTGTCAAGATGAGGTGATTGGACTGTCGTAGAAGTGGCATCCAAATGAGGCAGCATTTAAGGATGGCAAATTTTTCTTCGTTTAAAAGCCGCCTTCATCATTTTTGTTGACTCTGTGAAAGCGAGAGTAAACTCTGAATATGCTGTAAAGGATATATTTATTTATTTATCAGCACAAAACAATATAAAATGGTTTATTGAGGAGGGATTGGGGTCACCTCTATGTGCTGTTGTTGTTGAAGAGGAGTTGAATGTGTCATTTCAAGGAGCCCTAAATGAAAACTAATTTGGAATAGCTTTAATTAAAACCTAGGCAGTGTTTTGGGGGCAGTAGATTAGCGTTAAAAGATCCAATTAAAGTGTTCGGTGAGCTAGTATCTCCAGAGCCTTTTGGGTTTCGTCTCTGATAGGTGAAATACCTTGCAGCCAAACCTGCTGGTGTTGATAGCATATAATGAAAAGACCCTTGGTGCCACACAAGGCTACAGGCAGCCACTGACTAAGGCTCCTGCTACTGATGCTTCCTGACTCTCCTGCCCTCCTTTTATTCTCAAGAAGTAGTCACATATACTTGTTGCGCTATCTCATAGCACAATCAGCAGTTTTGTGAGAAAAAGCTATGTAGAACCCTTCTCTCTCAATAAAGCTGGATTATCGTTCTATTTTCTGGAAAGATGCAGGAGAAAAACTACAATAAAGGCAGGGTATAGTTTTGCTTTGTTTGTTTGTTGGTATAATCTCTCCCACTTTGTTTTGTGAGCTCAGATAACTGTGATAAATCTTTTATTAGATTCTGAGGAAGCCACAGCAACAGCAGTCTTTATGTGATAAAATTGGGGATATTTAGAGTTTGACTAATGCTTTTTGTTCTAGTTATTCCGGTGCAAATTACTCCCCTAGAGTAATGCTTCTTTTTCACCAGTTTCTTCATACAGCAGCCGGTTAAAATGAACTGGGTGGTTAGTTGTGAGAGTTATGTGTAGAAAACATTTATATGTGAGAGTGCTGCAGTGAGTTGTGAGGCTTCACATGTTCCCATTTCTCACCAAATCTTTCTTTCCCTCTCTCAGACAAACACATTAACAATTTATTTCCCAACATTGCCCTTCTCACTCATGCCACTTTTAGTTACCAGTTGCTCCTGCTGCGTATCTCGCCTCACAGGCACCTGCACCACACCACAATTGAGAACTCAGCGTACTGTGATGTAAATATTTGCCCGTAGGCTGTTTTATAATGATTTATAACTCTGGATTTAAAACACTTGACGCCTGCATAGCTGGCATAGCATAGCATATTCTGCACAAAGACAGCTGAATATCCACGTAGAAACATAAACATGGTGGTAAGTCACTGACACTTGCCCACACTGAAGCACGGTTAACTTATTGCAACAGTACGAATGGTTTTATGCTGAGGAAAATAAATAGAAAAAGGTCTGGAAAAACTTCTTTGTACTCACCAGCAGTGTGCTTGTGTTGCACTTGATGGAACAAAATAAAAGTTTAAATTGATCAAGGTAATGTGAAATTTGTCAGAGCAAAACACTCCCCGTAACGGCTTTGATGTTTTCACTTTGTTTCAATGTTTGATGTCAGGGTTGCTCGCTGACTGGATGTAAACGTGCTCTGCAGTGGCAGAAAGATGCCTCCCAGTCCAATCTTCCATCCCTGCACTTCCGTGACATCTTTGGTTTTGTTTTGTTTTTTCTTTTCATTTAAAATTCCATTATTTTTTGTATCTTGGTTTTTAGAACAGAATCCATTTTGAAACAATGAGTAGAGTTGGAGTGTTTTTCATGGACTATAGTAGCACCAAAGATGCACCTAGTCTTTTCCCAAATTACCTCAACGCTTCGCTGAACTGCTTGGGTTCCATCATACGCGACTGTTGAACAGCACAATCACAAACTCGCTAACCTTCCAGTGGTGGTTCACCTATAGCTGGGCTAGTGGCCTTTCTGAGCTACCTATCAAATTCACAATCACAATCTGACAGTTACCATCTATAATGCTTGTCTCTCCATGCAGTTCCACTGCCTAGAATCAGTTTCAGACCTTTCACTGAGGATCTACTGTCTCGTTGATGGAGATTAAGGCCAGTGATGGGATTGAGGGAAGCCAGGTGCTGCACAAGATAAGAAATGGTTTGATTACGTGTGATTTTCAAACATCAAAAAGCATACCTGTAGATGTAGAGTGACACTTTTAAGAGCTGGGGATTTCTTCTTCACATCTTTTGTTGCTTCAAGCTGCTCTGAGTTCTGCTGAGGGTTAAATGAGGAGCTGAAAAAAGCTGCAGCTGACTTTTTAATCCGTTTTTTGTGAAGCAAATTAAGTTGCTGATCACATTGAACGTGTTATTATTCTACTCCTGCAGCATACAACATTATCTCAAGGTGAACAGTCCTCTCACTGTATATCATACAAACACATTTGTCCAAAGAACCATACAGGAGGCAATTTATGTAATATCAAAGCTTCTGAAAGGCTCCAGTCACCAACATGCAGAATAAAGAAAGCCATGTATGCTTTGGGTGTGCCTGAGTATATAGAAAATAAGCAATAGGCAAAGTTCAAACATTTTATTGCTCCCCTTGCTTAGTCTTTATTGCTATTCAGGTCCCCATTTACCATAGAGCCTCCCAATCAGTATTCATACCCAACACCGCTGTAAGATGAAGTCAGATTGTGAGACTCCGTGTGACTGTGGCACCTGTTGTCCTATCGGCTCAGCCTGCAGGTTTATCCCCCCTTTGATGAAACTAGAGCTTATGTCTAGACTGGACAGCGTTACCTGTCACTTTATCTCATTCGCCGCAACATATTTAAAGTGTACAAGTCACCAAGCATCTACAGTCTTTTTAACACTTCACTTTGGGTGCCTACATAGTTCACACAAGTAATTTTAAAAGAGTTATACTTTTTAATGAGTTTGGCTCCCCAGGGTGACAGAATAAATTTCTCAATTTGTCTTTGATCTTGGTGAAAACGGAAAAACCCAACTTTCCCAGAGCAGGAAGAGAAAAGGGAGTGCCAATAGATGGCCGAATGGTTTTTTTTTTTTTTTTTTTTTTTTGTATGTTTGTTTGTTTAAGGTCACTCATGACTGCTGCATGCAGATGTTTTGTCTTTGTTTTGCAGTCGTTCATTTTTATATGTTCAATGTGAGCCAAGAAATACATGAGCTAGGGCTGCAGGATCCAAGTTAGCTTTGTGTGGAGGCTTTGCCTTTAGTCCCTGTCCCTGTTACTATGCCTCTCCAACAATTCCCCACATGAAGTGGCAGATTTCTTTTTTGCTTTTCATGAGTTGTTCAAAGCTGCCATCTCTCACTTTAAATTTCTTGTCAGTTCAGCTAAGTAAGTCTTCAAAGACGGCAACGAACGACTGGCAGGGCTGAAGTTGAGGTGCATGAAAGAAACACTGAGAGAAAGGAGAATAAAAGGTTAGGAAGAATGAAAGATGACTTAGAAATGCACTTTTAAATCCAAAATAGGTTATTTATCTGATTCCTACAGATTTTATGAGGTTTTGAAAATTGATGGTGTAGAGAATAAAATCAGAACAAAGTCCTCTGGGTTATCAAATGAAAAAAGAAATCTTTTTCTTCTGTGTATTAAGAATCTCTTACAGCTACATTAACATTTATTGGCTAATACTTTGTGTGAGCGTTTTAGTACTTTAATATTACTCTGTTAGCAAGACTTTCAACTCTGCCATATCTGCTGTTATTTAACTATGCACCTTTAGATTTTTTTTTTTTTTTAGAAACATTAAACTTCTTCATGGGACAATGATGTAGAATATTTTTGAGACTTAATGGAAATTAACTGGCGTTGCTGTGGCCTAAAATGTACCTCACTTAAAACACATCTGTCTAAGCTGAAATGGCTTTGTGATAGTTTTTTTTCTTTAAGCTGTAATGTTTGTGAAGCCACAGTACAAATGACATGTAAGCCACGTCTTACCATCGGTAAACAATACCTGCAATAGGTATGAAATAATAAAGTAAAAGTTGGGTGTTTTGCAGTGTTTGCAAAGATTTAACTACAATGTCTTAATTGCACAAATGCCTTTATTTTGTTTGTTCAGGTGTATTGCCAAGTGATTAAAATGTACTTCAGTTCTGTCTTTTTACTTTGTTAAATTCATTTACTTCACTTTTTAATAATATAAATTATAAAGTTCAAATATATAGATTTACATATACTCAGTTAAATCTAAATCTGCACTTGGAATATACTAAATCCCCTTGAAACTTTAACAGTTTTTTTTTGTTTGTTTGTTTGTTTTTTTCTTTTTTTTATGTATGATGTTGTAAGAGTTTTGGGAGTGGGCATTGTCCAGGCAAGGTTTTGGGCAAGACAGAAAATAAATAAATGAATAAGAATCGTTTTTCAAACCCTAGGACATCAGCGGACACAATTTCAGCTGTGAGCACACGCTCTTGCTTACACATGGAGAATGGCAGCAACAGCACAGACAGCTTTTTGGCTAAGATTTTAATTAGGGCAACAATAAGAAACACTGAGAGGCCAGCATGTTCCATCGCGCTGCCCGCCAAACTCCCTCTGGCCCTCTCAAGCTCACCCCAGGCAAATTCAGCTAAGCCTTGGCCTCTGATCAGGGTAAACATCCGCAGACACATCCCTGTGGGCCCACTTCACATTCTCAGTGGATGCGCACAATCTTCTCGAACATGTGCTCACATGCTGTCTTTGTCTCACCCTCAGTCAGGCTGGCATATGCTGTCCTGCCTATCACTAATCCATAACACCCCTTAAAGGATTCTCTTAATTATAGCCTTCAAAAAGAGTCCTTTATCCTGCGTTTGTCCCTTCCTCCTCCCTTCTTATCGATTACAACTCCCCTTGTATGTTTGTAGATAGGCTGTGTGGCAGTGGCCCTATAAGCGTCTATCTCTGGTCTTTCCTCCCCTCTCCATCATCTCCTCCACCCAAAGCCTTTCTCTACCTTTAGATAACGGATTGGAAACAGATAACAAAAGAGATGGTGCACGACAGTCTTCACTGTGGCTTTGTGGGTAATCACTGAGAGGAGATAGATTGTGCGACCCCCCTCCTCCCACGATGGATTGAGTCACTGCTGGGTTTTGTCTCTGGCTCAGTGTCCTTGGAGTATTGGGCAGAACTACGAGCAAGAATCCACCAGGGTAGCTGGTCAATGGTGGAAGAAGAGGAGTTTGGACAAGGAGAATGGTCAGGAAAGAATGGGGGGATTGAAGAGAGTGAGGGCATTAATTATAAGGTTGACACATTCAATGGAGGGCTGAAGTCAAACCACCTGCCAGTGGGAATTGGAAAAGAGTAGCCAAAGAGTACCATTCCAATACTGGTACCCAGTTGCTGTGATAAAGACTGCCTCAGTCATTGAATGTGCCAGGAGTGTGTCTGTATGTGGGCCAATGAGGTTTTCAAGAGAAAACCACACAGTTTTGTGTGTATGCCTAAAATTATTATTTTATTATTTTATTAAGGGTATACACAGAAGGGTGGGAAAGTACAGAGAAAAAGCCAAATGAAATTCTATGGAAATATTACCGCGAAATAACAAAATAGTGTTTATTTATTGAAAATAGAGTTTTTATTATTATTAAATTATAACTATCCTTTTGGATGTCTCTCCTTGTTTGGCTGATATAATCAACAGATGTGACGTCACCCAGAAATCTCTTACCCTACCTTTAACTTATTTTTTTATTTTATTTTTTTTATTTAACCTCTATTTATCCTGGTAAACTGTTTGAGAACCACTTCTCATTTACAAACATGGTAAACTGCTGGTTTCCAAGTAGCAGGTTCTTTTGGATAATTAAAGTCCATTATTCAACATATGCTATTATGAATAAATTATGTCTCCCTCATCTTTTCTGACAATCTGTGAAGTTGGATTAGCAAGGTGTCAAGCTATGATGAGAAAGACTATAATGATTGTTTGCATATACATTTTTTTGTTTTCAAGTAGAGGGAAGAAGCCATGTTATCTGAAGATATTTACTTATTTGGATTTTATGATCATAATGGAGAACTTTGTCAAATTAGTCCTAGAGCTCTTATGCAATTTGGCTGTTTATTTCTCCTGCATTTCATCAACAAACTGTATTTTTTGTGCTATGTATACTGAAATGATTATCCAATTTGACGTGCATTTTTCTTTTTTTTTTATTTATCAGACTTCTTATGAATTCACTGTAATTGCTACTTGAAGTCTCACCCATACTTATCACCTACTATCAAATACCTGTACATGAACCTCCTGCTGCATGAAACAATGCAGAAGCAATAGCGTCAAAGTAAGTCAGTTATTTAGTGCTAAAGCCAAGAAAAGAGATGGATCCTGATTCGACTCCTTGAATGACCATTACCATGTTTCTATGGACTGATTGTTCCTATAAAAGAATGGCAGACTGCTGCTCTTAATGGTGGTCTATGTCCACCTTAGATGTCGCAATGTCAGTCAAACTGAAATTAGAGCTGCCTGTCAAATACAATCACTTCATCAAGGTTTCCACTGATGACAAGCTTCAGTTCAAGCTGGAGAGGTATATAGCAAGAACAGCAGGAATGTAGTGGCTTAAACGTTAGTGTGGAGTTGAAGCCATTGACAAGAAAAGGTTTCCAAGTAAACTATACCAACGTGCAGTCTGATTGCATTTAGAATATGTGGGAGGTGGTAATGCAAGGCACATTTAGGTATTTCTGTTCATTATTATTGCAGAGGACCTACTTGTGTGCGAGCAGTAACGTGCAAAGTTGTTTGATGTAGGCTAGGGCTGGAAACAATGTCATGTTTTGTCACAGACATCGGTGTCTAGGATGCGGGGTTGCTATGCCAACCACTGGCATATCTGTTCTCTCTTCAGAAAACACAGTGAACCTGTGTTTTAGCAGACAATTGTCAAATGCATCAAAAAGAGAGCACTGAGCAAACAGAAGTCATCAGGGAAAGTTTATTCACAGTTTGATTTTGAGCTTGTAAAGAGATATTTGTATTGTCACTTTAATTGTTTGTTTTACCTTGAAAGGAAAAGTCACACATGTTCAAGCATTTTTCTGCTTCTTATTATTTATATCAAAGAGAAGATTAGCCCTGCTTCATATGAGGCACTGATTACTCTTAATCCATCAAGCTCTCCAATCCAAATTCTTCAAAGGCAAGTGAACATCTGAACTCGAGATTTTCTACTCATTTGATGACTGTAACCCACCTGTAGATTTCTTCAGTGTGCTTTTTGTGATTTTCTAACATCTATATACTATTTTGATGCCAGATGTCTATATTGTATTTCATCTTCCAAAACAAGAAGCATTTTTAGAAGTCA
The DNA here is from genome assembly GCA_037176975.1 of Arrhamphus sclerolepis. Classification (NCBI taxonomy): domain Eukaryota; kingdom Metazoa; phylum Chordata; class Actinopteri; order Beloniformes; family Hemiramphidae; genus Arrhamphus; species Arrhamphus sclerolepis. Next base: position 1,949,589 of record JBAMYA010000017.1, read on the forward strand.
AAATCCCTAAAGTTTGGCCTTCTCCAGTCTTATTTTACTGCTAATTTGGCCTCTGATGTTAGAACATGTAACAATAAATCATCCACTCTATAGACTTCATGTTTTGATCTGGAACTGGTCTCAAATATGTAGGAAGAGATCTGAGAAGTCAAATCTGCACGTCTTTGTAGCCTCTTGCCCCCAGAACGGTGCTTCCAAAGGCTTACCAGTGAAAAAAAGAATATCTAAGACTGGTTGAGAGAGGCTGAAATGTGGCCAGTAAACAAATGATTCAAAGGTATTCCAACAGAGGTTCGGAGTATAAAAATAAACATGGGGATGTGCATAATAGTGACCTTTAAGCTACCAAACAAAGGACAAATACTGAGTGAGTTACTGGATTTTAACAAAATTGGCACCCAGTTGGACAGATACCCTATCCATCTTAACTCTTACATTCAGTACACAACTAGTGGCAAACAAACAGAATAAGCCAAATCCCTTTGTTGACATAATGTGAAATATAACTCTGCACCCTTACATGCTTCACTGGAACTGTCTGATTTTTATTCAGCCAGCATGCTTCAAAAGAAAGAACAGGACTTGGAGAAAAATGAAACAACAAGAAACTGCCAAAGAATTTTTCAGTTTTTAACCATCACAAAATCCAATTCTAGATTGTCTAAACCAGCCTCAACATTAGTGATTATCGTATGTGATTGATTATCGTATTGCAGTGCAGTATTCTGCTGGAGAACGTCTGGTATTTCTTCATGTAGATGTTACAGTATTTGTAAATGTACCACCCACCTCAACATTATTTTTGACTGATGTCAGTGTTTCAGGGTAGGCTGGTTTAATGCTGTGTCTGATTATTATTTACGCCCAGTCTTACCAACCAGAGCACTTTGTATTATTTCTAAAAATCTAACAATAATGTTGGGCTCAATTCCTTTCACGTCTATGAAACACGAACAAAGCAGATTATATTAGGCAGCGATCACATGCATATTTGCTCATTTGCAGTCATTGTATGGTACATAACTATTTGTATGTGTTGATGATTCAAACCTGAAGCTGCCCCACTCCAGTCATGCTGAGAGTGTGCAATGGCATTTTTTTTCACCTCTCTAGGATGCAAGCGTCATCATCAGACCTGAAAATCTCATGCTGTTTTCTGTTGAAGTTTCAGTCACATTATAATCATATCAATAGCAGTGAAAAACAATTTTGTTGTGAAATGTTTTACCAGCAAGTAGTTTTGTGTATCTCCTCTTCTGTCCTTCTTTTGTGATCCTATCTTTTGAGTATTTTTAGTGTTATTGAAGAAAATATTTAAATGTGCTCTGAAGCACAACAAACAACCAAAGCTGTAGTGTAGCATTTCCCTTTTCCAGTCCTTTTCCACAGTTTGTAGAAACTCAAAATTGTGTCCATCTGAACTTTGAGTCATAAAGGCCTTGGGATACTGAGGCTGCTGTGTTGAGTGTGAAGACCTTTCAGTTATTCCACAGAGGATGGGGCAGAGAGGTAGAGGAAGTCTGAGAGAGCGAGGGAGAGTTCGGGACTCTCTATGAAAAGCCAGACAGGCTGCATTATCCTCTGGGGAAGATTCAATTATAAATGATGCTTCCACCCGGAGCCATCTTGGAATCCCTTATTCTTTAGGAGATCTTCTTCACCTAATCCTCAGCAGAGTTTGGTGTGGCAAGCCTCTGAAGTGATATGCCTCACACACATTGTGCGTCATGCATTATGAATGATGGGAAGGAGACACTCCATGTCCTGATTTCGCTGAGAGCAGCATGAACATGAACATGAAGCTGACAGAATGCTAATTTTCACCATTGAGAGGCGCAGAACTGAGTCAGGGTTTACAGAGCTTTGGTGTGCAAGTGCCCCAGCTTTTTATTTATAACCTTTGTGTGTGTTCATGCCACGTCAGGCTAAATTTCCTCCCCGTTTTCTGCCCGTCTTTGTCTGTCGGCCTCCTCTTCTTTTACTAAGCATTCTTTTGCATCACTTCTACTGTACCTTGTAGCTCCTTTCCTTTCATCTTTCTGAGCTTTGCTCTCTCCTCTCTGACATTCTTTTGGTGGCAGCAAGCAGCATTAAAGTCAGCAGACAGGTCGTCTTTGTAGCCTAGAGTGGTGTGTAGATCTCAGCTGCAGCATCCCCCTCACCCTCTTTCCCTGCTCTCCTATCCTCAGAAATCCTCTTCAGACCCCCCTCCCGCTTCCTTTTCCTTTTCCAAGCGGAGAGAATAGGAGCTGACATCTCCAGAGAACCGAGAAAAAAATCATTTAAAGCCCTTCCTCTCTGTCCGCTTGCTTCTACAACAGAGAGGAGTGTCAGTAATGCAGCAGGAGTGGGGGACAAGAGATGGGGGGAGAAGGGGAGAGCGGGAGGGGGAGACTGGCTATCTGAGGTTCGCAGTAATGAGAGGGGAGTTGTTATGGCTCACCTTCTGTTGTTCGAGTCTGCGCCGGTGTGAGTATGTGCAGCCATTCTCACTTCTATGCACTCACATTTACGCCTTCGTGGTGCTACATGAAGCTGAAAGTGAGGGTACATGACTGCTTAGTAAATGGGCGTTTGTGAGTCGATCTGCCTGTTCATCTGTGGTGGTCCGAGGGTGATTTGGCATGCCTGTGAGTAAAGAGCCAATGTTACAGAGATTTCTCCACACACATGAGCGCAACTCCGCTGTCACATTACGCTTCCACGGTTCCCCACCTCTAACTCAGCACCACAGCACAGATGACAAGTCAAGCTGTTCTTCATCAAAATATATCATGTGAAGTACTACATGTTCCCTGTTAATGAAGGCTAACATCAACTTCCTTACTCAGCCCTGTTGAGCTCATTGTGTTGTTAGGATTTCTTTAAACTGGGTTCCAGTAATGACGTTCAGGGGCTGATTCTGAATCCTCCCAGCGTTGATCAGGTTTTGCAGGAGTCAAATACTGTACTTACCCAAGTTCAACCTAAATGGATCTCTTTAAATCATTAGAAACACACCTGCATGCATGAATATTGATGGAGTACTTGTTATTTGCAAAGAAAATTGTGGTCTTCAAAAATGTTTTCACGATGTCCTACGCCTGTCTCTGATTTTGTTTAGAATACATTTTTATTCTAAAATTAATGTAACTATTTTTTTCTTTAAGTAAGGATGAAAAAGTATGTAACTGTATTAGTTACAAATCAAAATGTTGCCAATTTTAAAAGCATCACATCCAAATATATTGTTATATTTAAGTCTGTTCAGACTTTTACGGGTGCTGTTGATAACACTCCATAATGGATATGACTCTAATGGAAACTCACTCTTTAAAATGTTTTTTTTTCTTTTCTTTTCTTTTCTTTTCACGTGCTTTGAAATGATAATAAACACTGATCAAAATTCAAATCTCTTTGTTAAACTCACATTAAAGAACTTTAATGAAAATTAATTGGTCAGGAATGCTCAGAGATTTTATTTATGAAAGGTTTTATGTTTTATCACCTAATTTAAAATAGTTCTAAGAAAATCAATAAATAAATCACGTTACTATTATCAATTGGTCAAAATAGTTGCATAAGTTGTGCTTCAAAAGTACTGATAGAATGTAGTTGATTTGATTGTTGCTGGATATGATATTGACCCAATTATAAATCAAAAAGAAAAGTGTTATTCTTGAATGCACATATCTGTAAAAAATAAATAAATAAATAAATAATCAGGTTCATTTGGACCATCTATAAATATGGCCTTAGAGAGATAGTGCATTGAAGTTGTTTGATCAATTTGTAACAGATCTGGTTGTAAACTACCTTTTTTGGGTTTGATTTTGTTTTGTTATTTTATTTTCTTGGCTCCAGCATGCCACAAATTAGTTTATGATACCTGCTTTTGCAAATGAGAGCTGTTTTGGAAAAAAATAATCACTAAGAAAATACCTATAATGAAAATATAAGTTCATTTTTAGCCATAACAAGGATTACCATTCTCCCATTTCATATTGCTATGGGTTGTTTCCTGTCCGTCACAGCCAGCTCTAACAAACGTAACCAAGCCAGCAGCAGAGACACGTTCATCGAGCACATGCTCGCATGCAAGGATTTCACCTCTTGGTTCTAAGGAACGGTGTCACTGTCCAGAGGCTCAGACTTCATCAACTTGGCTACCAGTGACACTTTGCAGCCCAAGTAGTAACAGAAGAGTCTTTCTGAGCCTCTGTGTCGCCTTGTTGCCTTTGTTAATGGGCTCTGGCTCATAAAATTCAAATATGACTCCAACAAATTGTTAAACAGTATAGAGTAAGCCATGCAGTCCTCTTGCATGCTGGGTAGATCTGGAAATAACTCACTAAGTTATTATCACAGACCGCATGAATTGTCATTTCGTTGCTTTTTTTTCTGTCAACCCTTGACATTAATTTACATTTTCTGTAGGTTTACACATGAAAGCTTCATTTCCCTGACGTAAATGAAGCAAGATAATGATATAACTTACAAAGAATTTGATAAGTCTGATGCGTGACAACTCTTGATATTGCTCTGGGCGAATCTTCAAGGAAAACAAGGCAAAAGTTTGTAGTAATCCCACTTAATGTGTTTTACAGTTTGTTGTTTGCACATATATCATAATATAGCTCTGGCTACCCTGGAAAAAAAACAACAAAAAAATCCCCCAACTTTTCACTTGGTGTACTCTGTTCGTTCTCTTTTCAGTTTTTTCCTCCAGTTCCATTACTCATGGTTTGTGGTGCGTAAATACATGTAGTGTGGTAATGCTACAACTTATTATAACGGGGAAACAGACAGTGTAAATCATTCAAGGCTTGCTGTTTTCTTTACACAGTCATTCTTCACCACACACTGCCCTTCATCAATCATGTTCTGCATTTTGCTCGGTGCAACCGATGAGAGCTGAGATACGCGGACCACCATCTGTGGTGACAACATGGAGACAACTGCATGCATTAAGTATTTTGTGTGTGCGTCAGTCATAGGGATGCATTCAGGTCTAAAAGCACACATGCACCAAAAAAAGACATTAATGTGTAGAATTTTAGCCATTTCCTCTGAACTTGCTTCTGGCAGCAGATTGAACATAAAGCCAGGGTAAAAAAAAAAGAGAGCGGATGTTCAGTCATCAATCCTTCTCACTCTCTCTCTCAAACCCAGAGGGGAGGCAACAGTTGGAAATATGAATTATGAAATGATAAGAGGTTGTAAAATGGAGATAAATCCCAGTGATTACACAGCTCAGTATCTCTCAATTTGATTCCACTGTCAATGAATCTTTATTGGAGTTGTGTGAAGGACAGCAAGCCTAATAATTTTCCATGTATAAAGCATGGCAGGGGAAAGTATTGTAATGACAGACTTCTTTTGAACATGATGGAGGAGGCAATTACATTTTGCATCTTGGTTTCATGATTGTTTTTTCTTTTTCTTTTTTTCCCCAAGGCTCCTCTATTTTTTTTTCCTCCTCATTCTCTGATGGCAGAAAATTTGACCACATCAAACCATGTTTGTCTTCTTTTCGCATCCCCTGGGGTTCCTGCACTGCAGAAAGCCCAAGAGATAACAAGAGGGAAGACATAAAAGCACATAAACAACACACGCAGTGCCAGTAAGGAGAAAAAAGAATAAGTCCTAGCAGATGTGTGTGTGAATCTTCAATTCAGACTCATACATATCTGATTGGCAGACTTGGTGTGTGTTGATGGTCTGTATGCAGAGGTTATGCAGACAATTTTCCTAATGCTGGTTATTAATTTGGTGCCTCATGGGGAGCTGGATGATCCACCCCTTCCTTGTGATGACCGCTCAGCACATACATGCTCATGCACACAATCCCATACAACTTCTACAGTGACAAGAAAAACAACACACTGGGGCACCAGATTCCATGTTTAGAGGGAACTTCAAGTTGTAATAAATTAAGAGCCACCTCTGTGCTGTCTTTGCAGTTGGACAGACAGGCCCAGTCTTTGACTGTTGACCTGCTACATCTAAACAGCAGCCTTTTATCACAGCATGGAGTGCATTCGGAACACGACCAATTACCCAGTTATATCAGACCCACAGCATGGCAGCTGCCATGCTTTTTTTCTCTCTCTGCTTCACGATAGTATTGTCGTCTTATTAAAAATAAAGCAAAGACTGTGTGAATATTGCAGTAAATAACTTAATCTTATTTGCTTATTGCATTTTTTTTCTTTCCTGTTTCAGAGAATTGAAAGCATTGACCTTCCATGATTTCTATACCTGCATTCCTTTTTTTCTTTTTTCTTTTTTTTTCTAAGTTTTTTATCTGGTTGGGTAATGTCATGTTATGGCCTGAAGGACATATCTGTCCTGCAGACAGGTGTCCTGACCTTCTGTGTGTACTGCCCAGCCTCAGGGGACCTCTGTGAAATGGAGGCCAAGGCTTTGACCTAGTCTCTCAGCTACTGTTTGTGTCTAAATGGAGCCAAGCAATGCTGTGGACGCAATGAATCAAAAACATGGGAGAGCGATGTATTGGTCCATTGCCTCTACTTCAGAACTAATCCCAGGTGTTTTTCAAGCTTTTTTTATTTCATTTTTTTTTTTTTTATAATAATCTATTGGCAACTATGAAAGCCCAGTAAAGGGAAAGTACTGTTGGTTGCATTTGCCCTGAAAGCTCCCTATCCCGCATCTTTTTACTCCCAACTCAATAGAGCGCCCTCACGCTACAATATCACTTCAGATGGCCCCCCTCCAGTACCCACTGGCCATTGCAAGATAGTGTTATTTAAAGATGTAGATGAAAGTCCCCTCTGATCCACCAAAATAACATCCTTTGCAGTAATCTGTTTAGATAGTTGATTTAATTCCTTTGATGATATTTTCCCCGCAGTTGGCCTGTCACCAGGCTTCTTTGCCATTAAAGCCAAACATATACTGATTCCATCATCTTCTGCTTTTTAATACCACAGAATTTGTCAAGCATCTAATGAATCCATGATTTCTACTGTTTAATACCACTTAATATCTTGGAAGCAATGATTGTAGTAAGTTATTGCTCATATCTGAAAGTAGGCCAGGAATCACCATCATGGCAGAGCAATAAATGCGCTAATTAAATGAGAGGAAGGACAGGAATATAGAGATGGTCGCAAAACCAAGCAAGCTGAACTTGAAGCAGGACTGTGGAATAATTGTGCTTTTACACTCTCGAGGACCCCTTACAGTTCGGGGTTGGTCCAGCACCATCGTAAATTGAGCCCAAGTCACAAATTGAGCCCTTGACACAGATAGTTGCCCATGTGGACTTGTCTACAGGCTGAAGGTGAGTATAACCGGTAAACAAGGTGACGCCTACGGAAATTACAGACTACTGAAGATTACTGTCAAAATTGCAATAGCGCACATGGTGAAAATTTCCTCTCTGATTGAGAGTAATTATTTGGATGACGGAAGTTTCGTCCAATTCCAAAACTATGAAACAACACCACACCACACCTCCTGAAGCTTAAAATGTCTCGTTCAACAAAACATTCAGACTGTTCAATGATAAACTCATATACTGCAAAAACAGCCCTTCTTGAGAAAACCCTAATATCCCTAAATCTAGTCAAACTGTCTAATATTAAGCAAAGAAAATCTGCCAATGGGGTAAGATAATTTTACATGGCTACAATTCTTAAAATTGGATATTAATTTTAAAATTAGATTTTTTATTCTTAATTAAAAAAAAAAATGCTTGAATACCTTATTTTTCTATTTAGAGGAAAAATAAGACTGATTTTCTTGAAACAAGGTTTTGGTTTGTGTTTTACTTTCTTAGAAATCCAACAATTTTGTATGACAATTATGCAGCTTCCCTATAATTATCTTCTCTAATACAAGAAAAACTGCTGTATTTTATTGTATCTCAGGAAATGGATAGCAGAAAACAAGGGATAAAATGGAGTGAAATTGCTCCCTCTATCTCTTTAAACCATCTGCCATGAATAGAAGCATGAAGACAATTGAAATGGGTCCTTTAATACTGTGTATCTAAAGTATTTTGACCAAATCATGTCAAAGACATGTCATTAAGACCTCGAGAAATATTCACTTCTTTTAAAAAAAAATGAGCCTAATATTGCCAGAGATGGAGTTTCTGCCATTATCTATATGCAAATAACAAACGATATTCAAATATATTCCCCTCTAACAAGCAAAATATGCAACATTGTACCTATAAGCCCACAAATATGTGACATCTCAATTGAACAGAAATAATTTATTACTGTATGTATTGAAAGAATGAATGCCATCCTTTCCTCCACTTTCAAATGGAAGCATATTTTCAAAAACCTTTGTTTATTAACCATTTGGGGCTCAGGTTAATGCCAAGGTGAAGACAGTTAAGGTAATTGAAAGTATTCATGCTAAAATCTCATGTAAGCCTTAAAATATTCCATAACTTGCCCTCATGCTGTCATTAGGCTTTTTGCAAAATAAGAGAAAAATAATTATTTGGTGCTCTATGCCTCAACCTGTGAGTGGAAAATCCCTGTTGCTTTGAAAAGCCCTCTGGTTGTAGTGAGGTTATTTAAATGAAATTCATGACCTTGTTTGTATATCCAGGTCTTTTAAAGTTTGAGCATTCCACACAATTCTATATTCATGTTTAAATCTTCATATGAGTGGTGGAGGCGATGCCTTATTCAGTACATGGACAGTCAAAGGCTGCATGAATTGGTATGCAGTGGAATTCCTGTCCGTTCGGAAATGCAGGCGGTGCAGTCTGGGCCCAGCAGGTTGCTCAGAAAATGTGCTACATGTCAGAGATCGCGGGTTCTCTGTCTTCTCTGTACATGTGCGGATAATCACTCACTTGTGTGATTGCATTTGAGAAGGCAGAAATACACACTTGTTTGCACGCTTTTATACTTGAGCATGGTGTTGTGCTTCCGTCATCGTGCGTGTGTATGTGTGCTTGTGTGTCAGATGGTTGTTGTGTGTGTGTGTGGCAGCTCGTATGTGTTTCATGCCAAACATTGTCTTCTTGAAACACTAGGCAAATCTTCTCAATGTGATAATTGGCTCCCTGGGGTGCGTGTATTTTTGCTGCTCATCATCGTCATCCCCTCAAGAAAAAAAAAAAAAAGTGTGTGTAAAGATGGGATAGGCAAAGTTTGCTTTTTTGTCAGGGAAACTGATCTCAAGTCTGCCTCAACACTTTTTTTTGCTGAAAAAGAAACAAAAAAGCATTTGAGAGAATCAGACAGCCGAGCCAGATCTGGTATGTCCTTCGTACAGCCTGCTTCTGTCCCTGTCAGGGCATCAGGTGCTTGATTTTTCCAAGCAGCAACAGTCCCACTTCCAAGTTTTTGTCTCTATAGTTAGATGTTATATCTGTGGCAACTGTACAGGGGGTGAATTTATGTGCACCACATCAGATAAATTTTTATTCAGCAATAGAGCTGACCAGTCAGATGCCCAGATTTATTTAACTTGCTTGAATGAGAGTTTGCTGTTGGCTTTCACAGCTTTGTCCTGCCTCTTTGCAACATGGCGCCACACAGATCGAGGAAAACTGAGCTTTGAAAGCTCTCTGTAGAACCCAATGGGCAGGTTTTGTCCATTATATACAGTCATTGGTTTTCTCATGTCATGCAAACGATAAAATGTGCTATTAAAGAGCAGTGACAGAAGGACGCTCTCATTGGCTTCAGTTGTTGTGCGTGATGATGAGAACAACAGCCAAGTGATTTTATTGTTTTATTAAAAGGAAGATCAAATCTCAAAGAGAACCACCAAAATACGATTGAGGTGAAAACCTCATCTCAAGCTTGGAGTGTCTCACTTGTTTATGTATTTTTCATGACACATAGACAACATCAGTTGGTGGTTTGCAGTGCTGACACCTGAGCTGTGTAAAAAGAGGACCTGTTTTTGTGCCTGAGGGTAAATAGAGATGCTCATCTGGCCGATAAGTGTCTCTCTTTCTCCCGTAGTCCTTCTCGCCCATATGTTCTTGCTGTCTCTGGGGTATTATGGACCACAGAGCAGATTGTTTGCCGCTTCATAGGAGAAACAGTGAGACAGCTGGGCACCCATCACACAGCCCAGCAGATGTTCAGGTGACTTGGAGAGGGAGTGAATGGAAATGGCCGGCAGTGGGAGGTGATGCGGAAGAAGAACTGTGTCGAGAGGCAGAAAAAATGAATTAATACATTGATGCAAGAATTCAGAGACTTCATTAGCAATCCCCTGTCAGCCTCTGAGGCGGGCCAAATGCTCTTCACTCTCCCTAGGCCACAGAAGCCAGTTTTGTCTCCCACACTGATACATCCATTGGGGCATCTGCTGGAGGTCTAATGCCTTTGATCTCTCAATTATCTTTGCCTAAATGTGAACGAGAGAGCTAAGCTGCTGAAGGATTCAGTGCACTAATTCTAACATACCTTAGGGAACATTCAAAAGTTAAAATTGAATCCAGCCCTGCAACCAAACAATGAAACTTTACATTTTTTCTTACATGACATGGTATGAAAATGTTTTCACAGACTCTCTGGCTCAGGGCCAAACTCAGTCTAGTCTAGGCTCAAATCTGACACAAATCTGCATAGTGGCTGATGTAATGGGAAAAATATCAGTTGAGCTTCTCTCCCTTCACTCCTATTTAGGGCCCTTTTACTACATTGAATTTAACAAAGTAAACCGATTTAAAGTTGTTCGATCCTTGCACCCCTCCACCCCTCTTCTTTCCTTTCTCATACCAACCTTTGACTCTTTGGTTACAGCGCTCATAAATAATACATGAGTATCAGGAGACTTATCCTATCCCGGCCATTCTGGCTCTTATTCCCTGGAAAGGGGCTATATTTGAGAACTGGATAGGCCAAAGAGTGTGTCAAGGGAGCTGCTGACTTCTACCCAAAAGGTGGTGGCAACTGAATATCATTAAAATCTTAAAATAGAATTCAAAACAGTCCTGCTCTAGCAACAGCATAGTGTATGAAAATATTTCTTTATTTATTTTTAATTATTTTTTTATTTATTTTTTATTTTTTATTTTTTTGGAGCTTGATGAGGCTACTTTGGGCATGTTTGTGTGTCATCTGTAATACAGTTAATTCATGCTGTTCATTTTCTCTCTTTTACAAACACAGCTGGCACCACCTACATCTTTGGAAAAGGAGGGGGCCTGATCACGTACACGTGGCCCAGCAATGAGAGGCCGAGCACCCGGACGGATCGGCTGGCAGTGGGCTTCAGCACCACCATCAAAGATGGCATCCTTGTCCGCATTGACAGCGCCCCACGTTTGGGTGATTACATCATGCTGCACATTGTATGTATTCCTTTTATCATTTGTTGGCTTTCTAGCAGCACTCACATGTTTAAAGTGTTATATGTTCAGATTACTCGATTGAAAAAAAACCTCAATTGGAAAATGTATAACTGATTCATCTCTTCAGTTCTATTTGATTAACTATTCTTTTACAGTGCCACTTCAAAACAAAGTCATGTGAAAGTACTTTCCAAAGAAAGCACACTCATCTACAAAGTTAAATATAATTCAATTCACTTCAAGCCAAATTCTTTGTAGCTCATGCATAATCCAAGACATACCAAGGACTATACAATTCATATATGCCAATTTATGGAAAAAAACAAAACAAAAAAACACTGGTATGGAGTCTGAGATGAAAGCACATAAGTCAGTGCAGCTTGGACACAATTCAAGTGCAAGTTAGGAAGCTAAAGAGACAACACAGCTTATGACAGATGGTATTCTTGGAAAAGGAGTTTTCAAACGCTTCTTCAACGTAGAGAGGACAAATGTCATCTATTAAGGTACCTCAAAATGTAAGCTCTATCAAAAAGCAAAGTTTTGAGCTCAATCTTAAATGTACAGAGGGTATCTGCTCCCTAAACACTAACTGGGAGTTGATTCCACAAGAGAAAAGTGGATATGTCTGATAACTGAATGCTCAGACTCCCATTCTATCTTTGATTACCACAGTAAACCTGCAGCAAAGTAAATTGAACAGGAAATCAATGAAGTGAAGCAAAGATTGGAGGAAATATCAACACCCTCTTCCAGATGACCCCCACCTCTCTACTACAATAAAACTACAGCAACTCTTCACATGAATACTGAATGCAGCTCTCCATACATATGCAGCCTTTTCCCACATGTTGGAGAAACATGATAGAAAGTGGGGTGCGGCGAGATGAAGCTCACAAGGCCGGTGGGCCAAGCAGCATGTTAATGATCACACACTGAGACCTTGTGTTTCATTAAGCATTAAGTATTAGCATTATCATCAGCGGCTGCACATGGATGAATGCAGGCGGTCAAATTACTGCAGTGGAGGTAGGATGCGTTTCTGTTTGTTGGGGGTTGGAAAAGTTGCTGCTGACACCCCAAAGGGAAAAAAAGATGTGATAAGGAGGGGGTAGAGTCACCAAAGCAGACTGAAAGTCTTTTTCTTCTTAAAGAGCTCCCCGCATCTCCTGAATGATGGCCATGTGGTGCAGAAAAACAGCCATCTGCTCTGCAAGGATGAGGGCCAACAAACAGTTCTGAGCTGCCTTTACAGTGCAGATACACAGAACTGTATATGTGTGTGTGTTTTCATGCATATTTAGGTGAGAGAGAAACTGGAGTGGCATGTATAGAAGGAGAACGATTAAGATGTACAGCAAAGTGCGTGAGCTGTGTGGGAAAACGCTTCCCTGCTTGTTTCCAACCAACTGGGTAATTGTATGAACCTCTAAAGGAAGGAAAAGAAATGCATTTTTAATTCTGCATTTTAGATATCACAGCAAAGCTAACCAAGCCAGATATGTCCTATAATTTGGCTTCGAGTCATTAAGCAAGGATGTCTTCATTCCTCCAGTCTCATGCGCTAATGAATATATTAAAAGAGAAAAGCAACTGGAGAGTTCATCCATTCCATCAGAGCGCCAGCGTGCTGAAAACGCTGTACTTTCCTCAAGTGTGGGTAACACTGTTCAACTGGAAGTATTTCTAATGATTTACTGACCTTCAAGGGTGTTCAAACACTCAGAGCTTCATAGAATATTAACAGTCATTGTAGTTTTAACCTATAAAATAAATGACAAGAAGTGAGGTGCTACACGGCTCATGTGTTCCACAAATGCACTTGAACAGAAATCCAATAATAAAAGCTGGACTTTTTCACCTCAGGTGAACAGTAAATAATATATTTAGTTGTAAACCACCTCTTTGGCATTACCTCTTTCTAGCTGTAGTATTAGTTGTTTTTCTTTGGTGAAGTTTTGTTATCATATTTGTGGCATTTAATACAGTAGGAAGGTTAGTGCCACAGGGGGGTAGTCTAATTTTCAGTAAAAACAACTCCACTGTCTCTGTATGTGCAAAGATGCTCTGAAATAACCAGAAATGCCTGACTTCACTGAAATGTCATTAGATAATAAATCCTAATGACAGACATCAGGATTTGACTAGCAGCACTTTGCGTTTTGTAATGAATCTGGAAGAAAAGGTTAAAGGCATTCCGCCTGCCGATTCTGGATATGTTTCTCACCAAAGGTCTTATCGGCCCCTGGGCTATCGCCTTAGCCTTTACAATTATTAGGTCACTACTTTAACATCAGCACACTCCAGCTAAAATTTAACAGCTGAACACATGACACAGTAAAGTCAACAACAAAAGCTTTTTCTTTCCAGTAGATTTTAAAGATGCCTTGAATAAATTCTCAGTAAATCCTCACCAGGGTCATAAGCATGTCTTTCACTCACCTTGACTGAGGCTTAAGTAGCTTGTGCTTGCACTTCACAAAAAAAAAAAAAAAAAAAAAAAAAAAAGGCATGCATGGCAGTTTCTTCAGCATGCAGAGCTCAAGAGTGCAGAGAAAAAAACTGGCATCCCAGGCAAGAGCTAATCACAGATTCTCCCTAGTCTTGCTCTCTCTTGCTTCCCTCATTATCTCTTTCTCCGTGATTAGCTTACGGCTTGTTTGGTAATCATGAATTAAAATGCTGATTGTCGTGTTTACATTTTAACTGCTAAGAACAACTGCATGCTTGGTTTGAAATCGGAGGGGCAATTTGGGGCATTTTGCGGAGGTGAGCAGGAAATTTTCCCATTGCTGGCATCTCGTTTACAAGTTCACTCGATCTGAATGCAGGGCATACAGCATATGCTTATAGGAAGAAGGAAAAGAGGCTGATCTTTATGTAACAATAGAAACCTGAAGCTATCAAAAGGACGGTCTTTACATCACAGATGACCTTTTAGTGCAGGATGATTTAAGTGAGGGTGTGAGATAACAGTGATTGGTAGTAATTTTAATGTCATGTACTTAAGCTTACACACACACACATAGTGTAAGTGCTGGCTGTGTCTCACCAGGAACTGCACATGACTGAAGGTGAAGATCATTCAAGTTGTAACACTACAAAAACTGAGCTTGTGAACTCAGACTTCAGGCAGTTGTTGCCCTGAAGACATTTAATGGCACTTCAAATAGTCTGCAACACCTACATCGATAAATCTGCAGGTGATGATGGTGTTACTTCAAGGCTGAAGTTTGAGAACAACTCAAATTTTTTCTGGATATTAATGGGAAAACTCTTCTGTAATTTCCTTTGATGATAAACTTTTGTCCCTTTAACATCAGCAGTTTGAATAGTTAGTGTCTGTTGAAGTCTAAAAGCTAAATAAATGATGTCATGCAATGAAGCGTTGCAGAAGAATTGAGGTTTTTCTTTTGCCCCCCCAAGAGTCCATTTTTGACATCCATCTACTGTTGTAAATGCATGTCTCACAGACAGTAGTACATGCAGAACAGATGACGCCCATTACAACCAGCAAAAAAGGCAACAATACAGAACTGACAGTGACAACTGCAGAAGAAAAACATGTCAACATAACAACAGCAACAGCTGATCAAATCCCAGCTATCAACGCAGCAGCGTATTTGACTGTCATGTAGCCAAGGTGCCATATTTTTGTAAATTAGCATGCATCTTGTGACTTTTTGGGTTTTGTCATGTTGTGTTGAAAGTACACTATCGCTCAGCACACCACAAATGACAAACAACTACAAAAACAGACAATCATTTGACTAATGAGTATGAGGCAGCATGATGGTGCAGTAGTTAGCACTGTTGCCTCACAGCAAGAAGGTTCTAAGTTCAGAACCTGGACCCAGGGTCTTTCTGTGTGGAGTTTGCATGTCCTCCCTGTGTCTGTGTGGGGTTTTTCCAGGTACCCCAGTTACTCCCACAGTTCAAAATCATGACTCAGAGATTCATATGTGGCAGTGCCCAGAGTCACAGTGGTTCGGAGCGCTTTGAGTATCATTCGCAATTTCAGTGTGTATGTGTAGCAATATATATATAGGCAATGACAAATAAAGGCTTCTTCTATAAGCGCACAGACACTTCTACAACTGTGATGCTAATGTCAAAGAACAGCTAGTCAACTAAATTTACTTTACAAAATGCATAACCACCTTACACCAAGGGAAGCTTGCTTGTCATGGCTTATCCTGTCTAGTCTAAGAAGAACCAACACGAACTGACACCATAAAGACTACCTACATTAGACTGGGTCACACATCATGTGAGACATTTGTCTCAAATGTCTAACGATCAACTAAACAGGAAAAGGCAAAATTACAGACTGGGAAACTATGTTGCACATCAAAACCAGAAACCAGGCGATACACAGGAAGAAAGCTACCAACAAATAAGACATTAAGTTGGTGAGTTCAGTATCCTTCTCCAGCCCCTTGCAAAGACGTTCTGCATTCCCTTTCTAATGCTGGGAAATGAGATGTAGAATGGGTTGTTGGTTTATTTTTCTCTGATTTGGTGATCTTTTGGGTTCTTTGGTGCCGATTTTGAGACTGATACTGGGAGGTGAAAACTTTATGACATTTAGCTTCAGTTGAGGGACAGATTTACTATGGCTAATTTAGAAAATGAAGAATACTGAAGGTATACCAGGCAGGAAAGTTAGCACATGAAAGGAGTAATCTGCAATGATCCTGTCCCTGCTGCAGGGATTTTCCTGTCAGAGTGATAACTACTGAGTTATAACTAGAAGTGAGTGTGTTTCTGGGTTCCTTATTATCAACAAGTCTATTTGTTTGAAACTCTATGCTAATCTACTCTGCTCATGGAAGACTGCAAGCTGACCTGCTCAAACTGTGGTTCATCAGGAAAGACGTTGTAGTTGGAAACAAAATTAAAAATGCTCTGCTTTCATTCAAGAGAAAAAGTTTTTCACTGTCACAGGTAACTTAAAATTATGCTGAACTGCATGAAGGTCTGCACAACGAAAACATTTGAGTACTTGTAATTTTAGAGCTGCTTTTTTTGTACTTTTATTGCTTGTTTTCACTTTGATTTGAAGGGATGTAATAGAGGTTTATAGAAGCTTCAATCAGAGCTCATATTAGAAGTGGCCATTCAACATTGAAATAAACATTTCAAAGAAAGAGTACAACTTCACACAACTAAAATGAATGATTCAGACAGTATACTGTTATAAACGTTCTATGTACCATCATTTGAAAAAGAAAGTGTACCTTTTCTTTCCAGATTTTCTGCCACCCAAA
>JBAMYA010000017.1:1971479-1991628 GCA_037176975.1 Arrhamphus sclerolepis
AACATAAACAGCTTCTCTATGCTTTGATGATGATAATAATATAACATTGTGTGTGTGTGTGTGTGTGTGTGCGTGCAAGGAAAGTGAAGGCCTGCAAGTGTGTTTGAGTATCTAGATCTCAGGAGAAACCTGATGTCTAAATATTAATAGACTTCATAAAAATGTATGTAGTACATACATATATCTATACACGAATAGATGCATACACACACACACACACACACACACACACACACGAGTTAGTTGCCTTGCTCACAAAATAAGGCAAACATGATATTGTTGGGGTTTAAAAAAAAAAAAAAAAAAAGAATGATGGCTATTGCTATATAGGCAGTGAACCAACTGAGTTTCAGGTTTATTGCTAGCTTGCTATTGCAATGATAATAAATTAAGGGTAAATATTATGCCGCCCCAATACAGACATATTTATGAATGCAGACTTTTATACCTGATTTTACAAACTAATAATGTAATGAATGGTATATATTACATTACATACCAATATGTTCAGATATGTTATTGAAGAAAAAAATCTTATGTAAGGCTGCTTGGATCCCCCTATGGCCATATTGCACACCAGTTGCACTCGTACTGCACTGTGGCAGAACAGCACGAGAGACAGCAATGACTACTACTGCACCAGGCCAACACACCACCACCAGTCAATCTCTCCAGCATGTCCTGGGTCTGTCTCAAGGCTTTCTCCCAATTTGACATCTCTGAAACACCTCCCCATCGTGGAATCCAGGGTGTACCCTAACTAGAGGCCTGAACCACCACAATTGGTTCCTCTAAATGGGGAGCACAGGGGCTCTACCTGAGTCCCTCCAGTTTGACTGAACTTCTCAACTTACTGTAACCTTAGATTCAAGCCACCTTTCCTTTAAATGATCATACTTATTTAAGTTGCTTGTTGTTGCGGTTCCATTTTTTTAATTACAGGGTCTCTTCACCACAAAAGGGCGATAAGAGCCGCCCATCCATAGACATATGGAAACCATAAAGACTATTTTGCAACAGTCATGGATGAAAGACAAAACTCAAGTCAGGTTTCCGTTAAAATTATGGTGTGTGTGTGTGTGTGTGCACATATGACAAAATAGAGCCAAAACTCGTCATGCAAATACAGCAGTTGCGTAAATCCAGTACACTCCCTACAGTCATTCCCTTTGGCCATGACAGTGAGTCAACACCAAGATGACAGATGTTAAGCACAGCTCTCTTGACCCTTCCGCTCCCCTCGTTCTGAATTTCACAAGACCCCTTTGATTAAGCTGGTTTGAAGGCTGAAGAGCATATGCCTAATTCATCCAACATTATCTTTAATTCATTCACATCTTGCTTGAACATGCCACGCAAGCCCAAGGAGAGAAAGCAAAGGCATACTTCCTGGACTTGTTTGATGATTATAACCAGCTCACTCACTTGGAAGTTTTTCTAGGAAATACTTTAAGTTCTCATCTTCAATCAATCTGATGAGGCACATTGTATCTGATTAAAGAAGCTGCTATTATATTTGAGATCTTATTGTTATGAGTACATGGATCAATTGTGCAGTCTTGGGGAAAAAAAACAAAACTGCCTGTCGTGCAGTATTCCCAATGCTGAATTGCACAAGGCTGCACATGTGTTGATGGTGTTCCAGCAGGCTTCTGCCTGGACAGCAATTAATGTCATTTGGAGTGAAGAGGTTCTTCATGACTCATTACATATGGCTTTTGCTCTGAAAAGCCTCCAAGGGGTCTTCTCCACTTGTGTGGCAATGCAGCCACATGGGGGATGGCACAAGTTGGATAACACTCTAATTAAAAGAATTCACAAAAAAAAGGTCTTCTGCATTGCTGACAGGGATGAGATT
Organism: Arrhamphus sclerolepis; assembly: GCA_037176975.1. Lineage (NCBI taxonomy): Eukaryota > Metazoa > Chordata > Actinopteri > Beloniformes > Hemiramphidae > Arrhamphus > Arrhamphus sclerolepis. The sequence goes on from JBAMYA010000017.1 coordinate 1,973,338, forward strand.
AAGTCTTATTTTGGCTTTAGTTTATTTGAGCTTCTAGTGTGTACAAGACCCTCTAGGTATTATATGAATACGGTGAGGTTTTGTCATGTGTGTGATTTTTTTTTCCTGCACACTATAAAACTCTTTTGTTTGGGTGAGTTTTAGTTTTGAGTTTCCTTCATGCCAGTCTGCTGCAGAAAAAATGCTATGGGCCATAAGCACAAGAAATCCTGTTTAAATTCCACAAATAATTCACTATCCTCTGCCTTACAATTCACTTCAACGGCAGAGTAAAAAGAAATGATGCTATTTGCAGTGACAGCTATGTATTTTTGGCATTATACAAGCCATTATCTAACTATATTCCTCTAGCTTAGCTGTCAGAGAGGATGGCTTTATGTGCAATTTTATGCTATAACTTGTGTCAACAGTCCTTGTGAATGCACAAGGAGGCCCGCCTGTGCCTTGCATGACTGATTCCAGCAGACCTCCCCTCTCAACAACTGTAACCTGTTCACAGCCCTGGCTCAGTGGAGCACACGCTGACAAATAGCAGGAAGGAAGAGTATGGAGGATGACATGGACTGCAGAGACAGTGAAGGTGAAGGAGAGCAAATGTTGATGGTGAGGGAGCTGAGTTAGAGAGGGTTGTTGGAATGCAGCAATAGATAAAGGTAGAGAGAGTCAGCACAGTGTGTCTAATCTCCCTTCAGGGGCGGCACTGTAGCAGGGCGCCTTCTGTGGCAGATAAACTCACCCGACAGCAAGCCCCAAATGACAGACGGCCACTGTGCTTGACTTGGCCCAAGAGCTCCACAGCATCTGGCAGCAGGAAGAAGGTATCACCTGGTTTCTGTCAAGCTCTGATGGGGGAGAAGCTGATGGGGGGCGAGTGAGTGGTTTTGTTCGTGGGCCAGTAGAACTGACAGACAAACAAAAAATGGATGAGAGTTTGTTATAAAGCATCAACTGAAGGATCGTCAAGGCAGAGATATGGATCTTCTTTGATATCATTTTGGAGTTGCAGTTCAGGCCAAATGAGGAAAGACCTTCAGAGTCACTGTGACATTTAAAAAAAAAAAAAAAAGGCTTCTCACTCTTTTGTAAAATATACAGTGTTTTGTCATTTTCTCCAGCTCACTATTTTATGTGAACCTCAATGCAGTTATCTCTAAATATGAAAAGATCAAGATATACTCTGTATAGGCCACCATAACAATCCTTGCCTATATCTCTGTAACTGACCCATTCATACTGCTATTATGTGGGGACAAGCCTGTAAGTCCATGCAGGATTTGGCTGCGCATCATTCACATTTGCTCTCATCCCAGTGAAGCCTTTATCGTATGAGCAAGCATGACTGTTTTCCACCACTGAAACTAGAATCCTAAAAAGCCAGGAATGAAAAAAAAAAAAAAGCATCGACTTCTTTGCCTGTATATCTGGACATGCCTTCAACAGTCGACATGCATCAGCATGCATGCAAAGCTCCCAGCATGCAACGAGGCATCGGTATAATCAATCATATGGGGCTCCTGATTAGCGTTAATGACGTTTTTCAGAATTACATTGGCATCTCCTTGCATTCCAATCACCTCGATTTCATGCCTCCCTCCGCAGGCAGCTCTGCTAATTGTGAGAGAGGAGAGCTGCAAAGAGCGCTATCTGCTGAGCCTTTGATAAGCACTTATCTTTTAGCAGTTTCATATTAGGGAAAAGAAAATTGCCTTTAAAAATGATTGGTGCCTTACTCCTGGGCCAATTAATTTTAGGCAAAATAATGCTTTTTTTTTTTTTAAATAGTGAGGGAAAAATAATTATGGAGAATAATAGACAGGGAAGGACAAGCACACATGGGGGATAGTCATAAATGTGATTGCAAATTTACTCTAAATTTGTAGTTCGTAAATAGCACTTGAAAATCTTTTTTCCAGTCTGAAGGAGATGTGTTCGACAACACCTTGGCCTGAAAGTGTCCAACAGAGTCAGGAAGTAGGGCGCTTGCCTCAATGTTTCTTGAAGTGGGAGACAGACTGACCTACATTTCGTCCTGTTTATTCAGCCATTTTAGGCGTGGGCTATTCACGGCTCCATTTCAGCCCTCTCCTTTATCTGTTTACATATTTGCTACTCCTCTCCTTTCAGATTCATTAAAATGGTTCCTGAGCTTCGTCACACTGTTCCACAACAATGGGTCTCATGGCTTGATTCAACTCAAAGTCTTTGTTTGATTTTTTTCTAAAAATCTTTTCCTACAGTATTAACATATACATGGACTACTGAGAAGCTGATCAAATATCTCTGCATAGTGTAGGGAAAAAAAATGTAATAACTGGTCAAAGAGTTGAACATAAATCAACACTGCCCATTATTTCATGCATTTAGCAATCCAGGAGTTCAGTGCAGTTCTGCTTGATTAAACTCATGTTTTAAGTACCAGCTGTGGTTATGAATTTGAAATCTTGGGCTGTAGATAAGTTTCAAGCTGGTTTGACAGCCATGCACACAGAGATGGCATATGCTGCCCAATGTGGCTTCTGAAACATAACAACAGGGGAGTTTCAGCTCTGCAGATGCATTACTCCCACTAAAGTATTCAACCGTAACTCTTCCAGGTTAATACACTTTACCTGACATGTTGCCAGGAGTGGAAAGTGTGGGCTATATACCTCTTGATATATTTAACCTGATCTTTGAAACTAGGCAAGTGCAGCACAATGCAAAGATATGTGGAGATAAAGATTGGGAGTCTGTGATGTCACAGTATCCTAATATGAAACAAAGATTTTCAGTCCCACGAATGATGATGTTAGAAAAACCAGTGAGGCCTTGAATATACTTACTATTTGCAAGGTGTATGCGAATGCATCATGGCTTACATGCGTATCCTGTTATTTCTGCGTTTGGCACTTTGGTAGTGCAAATCTTCCAAAGAATACACAATGTGTATGTGACATGCAGTAGCCACTTGAACACAGGAGGCGCTAGTGTAGGTCAGTTGATCACAAGTGAACTGTTACAAAGCTCCTCTGCAGTTATGACTTTTATATACAACCGCTAGCTGTGTGTAGTGTTGGTTATGTTGAACTACAGTGGCATTGTGATGCAAGTTTCCAAACATTGCAAACTACGTACGAAAAATGAGACAAACAAACTCCTAAGGTGTTGTTATTTTCTGACTGTGACCACAACAAAAACAGAAGAATAACTTCCTCTGTCTCGCATCTTTTATTCAGTTTTAATTTTGGCTCCGGCTCTGCATTCTGCTCTCAAGTGGAGACCTCTGGTATTACGTGTTTTGTCAGCATAGTACTGAAGCAAGAAACCTTCACAATGTGGCTAGTTTTACAGGCAAACAGATGCAAATGCATTGTTAAACTGTAAGTATATCCCAGACGTAAGCGTTGTCAAGATTTAGAAAACAAACCATTTCCTTCAGGAATGCCTAAAAAGACCCACTCCTCCAAAGCTCCAAAGCTCCAAAGCACACCAGCAGGAAATGCCTGTTCGCTGAAGTAAGATTTCAACAAACGAGCCAGCGTTGTGTAAGGGTGACTCACAATGACTACATGTCGAATCCAGAGGTCATTATTTTTTTTTTTTTAGGGAATTCCAGGAAATCCGCCCCCCCTTCCAAAAGAAAAAAAAAAAGCTTCAGAAAAAAAAACCCTCAAACTTCACATAATGTCCCTCCTAAGCCACATCCTCCTTGAAAACATTCAGTGAATGAGGCATTTGTCCTTTGTAAGGTGACATTGATGTTTATGTCGTGAACATGATGCTGTTTTAATGATAAATAACATCTTAAATAAGATTGACCACTTCTCTTGGCTCACGTATTCCTTACTGAGAACAGTGCAAGGTTTCCTGCTCAACATTAATATTCATGCAGAGACAGATTAATGGTTGCTCAATATTTTTTGACAGTCTGCTCATGTAATTATTTATTTACTATCTATGGATTGAGTTATGGAGAAATCTGCTATTGCAGAGAGGATTTATCAACTTTTGCACCTTTTTTTTGGAATATTTTCACAAATGTGATTTCAAAATAGCATCTAGCTGGAAATGCAGTCACCTTTTAAACAAACTGTGATTACTTTTCTGTGTGAGAAAGTCCCCTCTGCTCCGAGCACGGGGAGGGAGACGTCGTGTCAGTCCATTACTGTAATGATAATTATAGCGAGCGTGCTCCGAGTAAATGTGGCGGATGACTAGTCAGCTGCAGTCTCTTCAGTGAGCGGCGGAGAGGAGAAGGAGGAGCGAACATGAATGACAATGTAAGCAAATATGAAAGTATCAACACGGACTAAAAGTCAGTGCAAGATTCTAAATACTATATTATGCACGTTTAACTGTTCACATTTTCTCTGGTTCAGTTTTGATAAAAATGAAATGTTGCAGTGAAGAAGAGAACATGGAGGCAAAAATAAACAGATGTCAAGTGATGGACTGTCAGTAAAAAATTCAATGCAGTCACAAACCTTTTAAGGAAATAAAAAAACACTGCAATACACACAGCTGTTCATGTTACATATGTTTCATTGCTAGCTATATCATTAATTTGCCGTTCTCTGAAGTTGACTCACTCAGTATTTTCTACATATTTATGACAGCCATAGTCAGAGTGGTAAACATAAACCTTATCATTACCAGAGTATGTGTTTTAGTATATACACTCTAAATAAAGCGATGACTACAAATTTTTTATTTGATAGAATGGATGTGAAATTGCACATAAATGTAAAAAGTGTACAAATGCAGATGCTCTGTCTGCATTTTAATTCTGAAACATCCACATCTGGAATTATGATTATGTCTCAGCTATATAAAGTTACAATTATTCCAGCTGCAAATACCTGGACCTATTAGAATTCTGGGTTAAAACTGGGTTTGATTAGATATATCTTAAAGGAGATGTCTTTAACTTATAGATTGTGTTTTATATGATTTGGGGTTTATACTGCTGTTATGAAGCCAGTGGCCAGCATGCTGGAGTTCAAGATTACCACTCCTGTCACTGATGACAAACAGCTGCTGATGTTGATCTGTTTAGTGTGCGCCACCTGCACAGATATTACATATATCTCTCAATCTCCACTAATTTATCGCTGCTATATCAATGTCAGAAATTGAAGGCACTCTTTATCTTCATACTAAATGATAATCTCTCCCAGTTGAAGCAATTACAGTGCAAATGGTGTGAATTTAAACAGCAGGAATCAGTGTCTTCAGAGCGCAACCCATGGGTTGATGCTATCACAGGGAGACGTGGAGGATTTGAAAGTAAATGAAACTTAAATCAGAACAAAATGAATCTATTCAGTAGACAAAGAAAGAGAGCCAGGACTGGAGTCTCTAATGCGCTATTTTCCCAGTTAATCATTTTTATGCAGCTGTCTTTCTCCATCTCACCTCACAGCCTCTCTCTCTTTTCATGCACCTTTTTTCCTACTCACTTCTCCACTTCTCTTTTGTTTCATTCCTCTTCCACTGCTTTCATCCCCGACACCTCAGCAGGCAAGGTTGAAGGAAAAGTCTTGATCTCATGCAGGTTACCCATCAACCCCTCTGTTGTCAGTGGGTTCGGTGTAATCCGGCGGGTTTTAGCACCATCGGCTGCAGCTTTGTACAACCCCGATGGAGGCGGGCCACAGTGTTGTGCATGGGTGTGGTAATAAACAGAACCTTTTTTTTAATTTTATTTTTTTAAATCCCTAATTATCTCCTGTGATCAGGGAACAAGCGACCCACCTTTGTTTTCTTTTCAGTTCACCTTCCAAGGACGTGGCATGCCAGCAAGAGATCAGAGATCTGTTTACTGCAGATGCCAGCCATTAGCTTCAGCATTTTAATGCCTCTTCTTACACACGTTGGTGTGCACACCAATCTTAGTGCGCAATACCTTCAATTTTAATGCTGCTTGCATGAAAACATTGGAAAAACAGGGGTTGGACTGAATTTAATAAAAACGAATCTGCATATATGTGTATCTGCTCACGTGCTCATTTGTATGTTCAAGATTCGTCAGTCTGTTGTGCCTGGAAGAGTGTGCCCAGAATAGTATGTTTATTTCAACAGATGGATAGGAATGAGACGCTGTGTTTCTCTCGTCTTTCTTTTTCTTTTTCCTCACAAGCAGTGAACTGTGGTCTAAGCTTTGCTCGCTGTTCAAAGATTTGTTCGTGGCTACCACACAGAAAAAAGTCACCGTGTTATACCCCGTTTCTTTAGAAAAAGATTTCCTCTGCAGTTTAGAAATCTGTTTCTCCAAAAATTACCATCCATTTTGTTAATTGGAGCGATGTGCAGCGATCCAAAAAAAAAAAAAAGAAAAGCTGCTAATTTTTTTTTCCCCTTCCTCTGTACTCCCTTCATCTCGCCGAGTTACTATTTTGCATATAACCCCAGACACGGTAAGAGGAGCGTGCAAAATACAGAGCTGCTCCTCAAACAAGCTGAAGTATTTTTGTGTCTATTCAAATCATTTCAGTCCATGACTTATACCAAACGGCAGCAATGATGCATGTGATTGTGATTCTAGGTATTCTCCACGGGGGAACAAGTACACACAGCATGCTCGTTGTTGTTCTTGTTGTTGTTGTTGTTGTTGTTGTTGTCTGGTATGTCTTTACTTAATTCCATTTGTTTTGTTTTGAAAAGTGTTTTGTCTCAGAAAAATTGTAGTAAGTTGGCAATTTGTGAATATGTTGGAAAGTTGTTCACTGCAGAAAAATGGAAGGAAGGAAAGAGGGCAGGATGAATTGTGCAAACGCTTGATTTATTGTGCGCTACTTTCATTCTGGAGCTACCAAATAGAAAGTGCTCAAATTCAGCAGCACATTAAATTAAATATCTGCCGAACAGATTCTAATTTGATCACCAAGCTGTTTCAATTTCATTAGCCTGGTCCCTAATGGACTTTCACAGCATATTATTCCATCTAGCAGAAATCCTATTCATTGGCTTTTTTTCTCTTTTTTTTTTTTTCATCCTAAATGAGCCCCTCAGTGTACTGGGACCGCGTGGTCCAACACAGCACATTTTGAGGTCACAAAACTTTTTTTTTTCTCTCTTTCTCTCTCTTAATTGGGCACTGAATTGTAGATACAATGACTTCAGATCTGAACACTCTTTCACTTAATGTATTCACACTTAACATTCATGACATGCCTTTTTAACAGCTGTTACAAAACTTCAGTCCAAGCAAAGTATTTGGCAAGATTTGGACTGTATGTGTATGTGTGTTTTAAGAGAAAGGACCACAAAATTTACATTTTGCCTGGTTACTTTCTGTCAGTTACAGTGCATTGCAGAGGTGCAAATGAAGTACTGCAGCAGTATGTCATGTTGATGAAAGTGCATGGTCAATATTTTAGCAAGCTTATGATTATGCAGATTGTGTTGTTGTCAGGTATTCCGGGTTAGGACACAAATGCAGGATAGCTGGAGGCAGGTGTATCCATCACAAAGTCCTTCATTGCCCAAAAGTGCAAAACAAAACAGAAGCAAAGGCAAAGCAAGGCACCAACACGGGGAATGAACAGGATGGACCAGCTCGCATGCAGACAGGGGGCGACAAGACACACATGAAGACCCAGAATACAACAAGACAAAAACAGAACTTCAATGTAAAACAGGAAATAAAGTTAACAGAAACAGAAAAGGACAATGGAGAGGAAACAAGACCACAAGACATGACTCGGCACCAAAAAGCCAAAGAGCCTGACATGAACACCAAACTAAACCCAAATCCTGACAGTTGTACCTGCCTTGGCTCTGTACTCAAATATATGAACCAATTAGCCATAATGAAATCTAAGTTATTTATTCACCTTAGAGCCACATTATGTAACAAACAGGGGCAAATCACAAGAAAGTTCATGAGGTCAGCCTCTGGTGTATGATATAATATAGTGTGCATCTTGTGAGGCACAGTGGTATTACAAGCCTTGCTGAACCATCCTCACTTATCAACACACATATGTTTGAAACATTGTTTGTTTTTTGATATATCTGGTTGACATTCAGTTAGTTCAAAGTCTAAATCTTACATATAGCATCTTTAAGATTAAAGGCCCAGATTTTGCAAATATGACTAGGCCTATATTCACATTAGAAATTCTAAGCTTAAGTATTGTGGACCTCAAAGGCAGAATTCACTGCCATGATGGCTTGAGGGAAGTTTTTGTTTGTTTGTTTATTTGTTTTTTCTAAATAAGGATAAAGTGAAAGTTACAAAGCAAATACTGGAGATACATTAGCAATGCTTAAAATGAGCTTTATATTAATTAGAAATGGGGAAAAAAGCAGAAAGCAAAGTTTTTTTTTCAGCGCTGCCCAGGCACATGCAGTGAAATGTGGCAGAGATGATCAGTGCGCTGTCAGGACTCTTAAGTTCCAAAAGGTTGAAAGTGATAGTGCAGAGCTGGAGGGGACTCTGCGGTAACATTGATAAATGTTTTCACCAGGCCGTCCACCATTAGTGTCAGGGCAAGTTACAGCCACAAGAGCGGACAAACAGGAAACGGAGAAAGAGAGAGTATAAATAATTGATAAGGCTGACCCTGCACGATTCATATTCTGCAGCGAGGGATCAAAGAGCACGGCTCGGAGTTTGACATTGAGCCCGAGCGCAGCAGTCAGAGCCATTACATACTCCGGACGCTGCCTGTGTTTATATTAAAAATGCAATGACTCTTCCTCTTTGGTGTGGACTATGTCTGGCTGGCACACTTGGGCATTAACCAACTGGCTAATGGACTCCCTGGTATTAGCTCTGCTATTACAGCAGCTCTAAGTAAGGCGAGGTGGAAGCCATTTTGTTCCTGTCCACTCGATGAAGCTGTTCCTGGCCCTCTCAGGTGTGAAATACAACCTGTGTTGGACCGCTGAGTTCTTTTAAGTATGATCAATATTTCAGAGGCACCCAGGCCTCTGTGCCTTGTATCTTCCCACATGGCTTCTCACAACAGCTCTGCAGCTGATTATGAACATCTGAATGAACATTTGAGACAATTAATGATTTATGAAATTACAGTTTTCAGAAGAATATTTATTTCAACACAGGAGCCTTGAACTACAGACTCTGCTTCCCATGTGATAAAGCAAAAGTGATAGGAAAATTAACTCTTTTTGTGTTTTTTAGCTGTCAGCAGCACATTACATGCATCACTACTTTATAGCATAGTATAATGTGTATTTTCCCCCTATTATGTCATCTTTTTAAGGCGTTGGGTCAGTTTCATAAATAACACTTAGTAAAGTGGCAAAACATGTTCCATAAATCAGTGTAATGCTGCTTGGAGGCAGTCCTGGCTCAGGTGTTAACAGTTGTTTTCTGGTCATTAAGATCAATGATTCCATTTGTCCAGATGTTCACATGTTTCTCAAGACACTGAACTAAAGAAAGAGTGAGAAAAGCTTGGGATTAATATTGGTTTGAATGAGATACACAGTTCCATCTGTGTTTTAGAACCTAAATAAGGTTAAAGAAGGTTGAACCATCAATTCATTTTAACTGGGTTAAAAGGACTGTTTCATTCTTGTTGCACAGGGACAATAATCATGGTATCAAGCAGGGCTGATAGACTGCTTACCTGAACCACATACACTTTACGTTTTTGGTAGATTTTTTTTCATTTTTTTTTTTCATAGCCTACTTAAGATCACAAATCATAGTTTTGTTTTCACTGACGACACAAATTATTAAATATAGTGTTAAATATAGTTCACGAAAAAGAATAATATTCTACAACAGCTGGAGTCAGTCATTTTTAACCAACCATGGTTAAATAAAAATAAACAGTGTGTTTGTGGAGGCTAATTTTATTGCTGTATTAATCCTCATTTGCTGTTTTGGTGGGTAATTATGCCATCAGTATGGTGCATATGCTAATGAATAACAATGAACAACTGTGCCCATATTTGGCTTATTTTTGTGTTATCCACTTCTGAACAACAATGAAACTCATTAGAACATAAAAATAAGATGTTAGACTCTTCAGATATAGAAAATACTAGTTAACAGTCGATCAATTGCAATCTTTTCATTAGAGTTGTTGAAAATAAGATGTATAACTTTTTTTTTTTTTTAATAGTCCAGTCTCTCACCACAAAAAAATATAAACAGTACAGATGTCATCGCCTCCAAAATGTAGTTGGTCACAAATTGTGAGATAGCAAAGCAGTTGCCTGACCAGCCATCCTAATTATTTTTCTCTTTACAATGAATTAGTAGCTCTTCTAGATTCGACTTTTATTTCCAGGGGGCAGTACCAACGAATGTAGAAGAAGATGCATCAACCAATCAGAGAAATGAAGCATGTGACATGGACAGAACAATCAGATCAGTATCAACAAAAGACATCCAAGATTATGTGTGGGTTTTTACTGCAGTTTAAATGTTATTTGCAATTCTGCAAACATCTTGGATGGATATTGGATGCACCTGTAGGTGCGCCCTTGATTTGTTGCAACTGGTTGAATGGCATCAGTTCTATTTCACAAAAGAGAGTTTTTAGAAAGTGAATGGGTAAGGCTAGCCTGGCTAAAATACCCCTACCTCGTCATCTTCAGTTAGGTAGCCTATATGACATGGCAGGAAGTGTGACAGTGGAAAACATTGTTCAGAGAGGTTGTAAAACTCCAAAATGATCCTTGAGCACCCTATAAAATCTGGGTGATATTTTTTATACTTGTTGCACATGACATGAATTTGCTGTATAGTCATGACTGATTCAATCATGGCTGATGGTTGGAAATTTCTGTCTGTAATTGTGCCTCTCAGTTTCAATAGTGTTTTCAAGACCATCACAAATACGTTGGGTTCTTGCTCAGCCCAAGGCCTGTTGAGATCAGTACACTATGTACACGAAGAAATGAGTAGCACTAAAGGCCAGCACACACACAATGCTCCCATCCTCTAACATTCTACCCTTTAGCAAATGTCTGACTATACAGCTTGATGCACATAAGAACAGACAGCTACAAATCACTGTGACGTCTTTGAGTTATCTCTGTCAATTACTCAGGATAAATGGCTTTGGCATTGTGAAGGCCAGGTATGTCAATCCAGTATGTCTCTCGATGTCCCAGCATCTGCAGTCTATTGATTCTGCTTCCACTGCTTCCATGATCTAGTTTTGATGGCTCCTGACCACAGAAGCTAACTTGAGCACTGATGTCAGATTAAAGGGGGGATATGTAACCCAAACTCCCACCCTGGGACATGTTCGCATTCTTGATACCAAATCCTCCTCACTCTCAACTCAGTCTTAATATAGATTTAGTGGAGTCGTCCCACTACAACTACTCTCTGGTGGTACCAGATTTCAGTCAAGACTTGATTGCAATGCAATACCTTTTGTGTGTGTGTGTGTGCGTGTGTGTGGGGAAGGGGGGGGCTCTCACTTTAATAGCATTGTCTGACCTTAAAGTGCTTCCAATGTACATCTTCTTGTAGAAGATACCTGCCACATTCTACATGTCATCTGTTTCTGCCCTCCCCTTTTTTTCTTTCATTTCAGCTACCAACTTTGTCAGCTGTTTCTCTCTTCAACTCATCTCACCTTCATAAAATGGCTGTCAGATGTATTTATCCATCCAGGTCTCGTGGCTTAACAGAATGGTCACTGAGCAAACTGGAAACGGGCTCTGTTGTGTGGAGCTCATGCTCTGTGCAGCAGCTGACTACTGAGGGCTGTGATGGCTTTCTGCAGGATAGCCCACCATTGCTTTGAGTGATTCTGTCTCTTTCATGCTGCCTGGGGTGTTCCATGTGTTGGAGGCATTGATCGGCCCTGAATTGATTGTGGCGGACCTTATTAGTGATGTCAGTGTGCGCCACGCACACGTGGGAATGCCGGAGTTCCTCATGCGAAGCCTGGGCTAGCTCACAGCAGTGAGGGAGGCTGGATGGGAGGGGTGGAATTACTTTTATCAGTCTTAGTTACACAGAGTGTGAATACAGCAAGCCCACACATACTGTACACCTCAATAACACACACATGCAAATGTTCAGCCGCAATCTGTGTGTGCCTGGCCGTGAATAGATGTGTAGGGGCATTTTAGGCTACAAAAAGGCTGCAGCACATCATATAGATAAAATGATTTCATGTATGATGTGTTTACTATTAAAAGACAGTGAACGCAGCTGCTTAAATGTTTCAGTACTTCTATTTTCTGTGTTCGCGTTTGGTGTACACAACTCTGCATGCATCATTTGTTTACAGCCAGAACAGTGACCATCATCTTTTTCACTAAGAGAACAATAGCCATTTCCCCTCTTTGCTCAGGAGACAATGAAGTGCCTTTCCACCTTGCAAGCGACAAGCCAATAAAAATCGTAATTGGATCTGTCACTCAAACATTGCTGCAGTGCCGGGGTGGGCAGCCAGGTGGGTGGTGGTGGCAGAGGCAGGAGGGTAGCCGGACAGCAGTCGTAATGCAGATGAAAAAGAAAAGAGTGGCAAGTCTGCCAATGTGGGCACAGTTGTTTTTTGTTTTGTTTTTTGCGCAGTGCCTGGAGGCCATCAGCAACTGTTACGAAGGTGTACAATTGTTTTTTAGTTGTTGTTGTTTTTTTACGTTTTTTTTTTTTTTTTTTTTTTTTGTACCAGGGCCCAGGGCGTGCATCGAGCAGTCTTTGTTTGTCAGTATTAGTAGGTCAGTGATGTGCCTTTGATGGCTACATGGGGGAACGCTGTCTGCCAGAGTCTCTGAAGGTCACAGTGGACGTACAAGTGCTGATGTTTATGTCTGTGCTTTGCATGCACACTGGCTGTCAGGCATGTGGTTTTCTTTTTTATACCTCATCATTGGTCAAAAAGGCCAGGATGTTTAATATTTGCCTTGGTACAGCACACAAGCTAAACATCACCTTGTCATATTAAATCATCAACATATACTAGCTTGTCCAGGTGCATGAATATGCATATCATGCTCCGCGCATGTCTACTCTTGTGCTCTTTTACTGTATGCTTGTGTGTTTTGCCCTAAGACGTCGTGACAGCTACTTATATTAAGAGCCCATTTACAGCCTCTTTGACGTAGACGTTAAGTGCACATTCAAATATTCTTCTTGTCTGACTCCCTCACTGAGCTCTACCGCGGCTTTTAAGAGATGACTTTCTCATGTCTTCGGTGACATTCTTTTTCCATTATTAGCTGAGCTGGAGATTGTTACACAGGGGCTTTGTCAGTGCATGCATTAAGGTCCTGAGCTCATTGTAATGGCATTCTATCTTTTTTGTGAATACAAAAGGATGTTTTAACTGTAAATATGACTCAGTCACAGACTTATGTGCAATTTAGACCACCACATGCACAGCCATTGCAGGGCTTATATGTTGTTTTTGAAACCCCTGCCAATACACCCCCGTGACCCTGATTAGCATAAAAAAGTATAGATAAAGGATGGGTGGATTGTGGAATTCCTAATAAGAATTTATTAGTTCTTTACCTTCAAATCAAGACAAATAAAATAGTCTCCTGCCCCTTTGCATTTTAGAATAAAGTGCTTAAAGACAAAAGCTACATCCTCATTTTTAGAAACGAAAAAAGATTCATCTTTCCTCCAAGCTGTAGAAGGCGTTTTACTTTCTGTGAGAAGCTCTGGAGCAAACTTAATTTAGAAGTTAATATTTGTTGCATATTGATCTGTGGATGGATTTCTTTTTGTTTTTCATGAATGCAGCAAAAAGGCAGAGGAAACTAGCTCAGCTCAAAAGTGTCGAGAGCAAAAGTCTGAGACTGAATGCTGAAAGATAAAGAAACTCTCTTTATTCTTATAAACAATATCCTGCTGCTACAATAACATTTTATTCTATCATAATATTTTAGTCTGACTTGGAGCATGTTTCAGAATGCTGCAAAAGGACGTGTTAAGTAGAGGCTGCCCACATTAGGTTCTCCCTAATTGATGCAGAGTTTGTGATGTTTAATCGAGGTCAGCGAGTTTAAGTGATGTGTCATATTCTGTAAGTTGTTGCAATCTTGCTCTGTATTCATGCTTTGGTGTTGTTATGTGAAATGGTCCCCCTGCTCTGGGCTTCTAAAGAAAGTAATTACACTGAGAGATTCCCTATGGGGGATTAAAACAAATGACACATAAAACACAGCTCTTCCTCATCGCAGTTCACTCAAGCCCTGTCTCGGCTCTGAAGCCCCTGCTTGTAATGCCTACATGCTTGTGAATACAGAAGCTGTCACAATAAAGCACGCTGGCAGCCCATGAAAATTAGTGGGGTCGAATTGGGTGCAGTCTGAAAATGATAGTTTAGCATCACAAGCAAGGAAAAACATATGGTATTCATACAGTTTTTTTTTTTAAAGGACTGCGGTAGAAAAGGTGTCTGTCCTGCCAGTTTCATAGTGACAGGCTGCAGGGAGCATTACTCATCATTACAGTCTCTGCTGGCAGCCTATTTTCATCACATTACAGTTGCATAATGAAGCGCGGCGCGCAAGCGTCCTCAGGTTCTCTGACTAGTTCACCATTAGCACCAGCCGAGGGCACTCATCCAAGTAGCTTTATAGAACTTTTTACATTTACTTTATTGTATAATTAATTTGTAACTGCACTACAATACATGTAGGTGGGATCATGGCACAGCAGCAGTCAGAATGTTCATACTCACTTAACTTTGACAGTTGTGGCACATTGGATGGGATTTGATCATATGGAGAGATAGTACTCACTGAATATGATGGAATTTTATTGGCAAAATGCATTGCTATAGCACAAACACTTTCCCTTTTGTGTGTGTGTGTGTGTTTTCCAGGAACAAGGCAAAGTGGGTGTGACGTTCAACATCGGGACAGTAGACATCAGTGTTAAGGAGACAACCACAGCGGTAAACGATGGCAAGTACCATCTAGTCAGGTTCACCAGGAACGGGGGTAATGCAACTTTGCAGGTGGACAACTGGCCGGTCAATGAGCACTTCCCATCAGGTATTGTGCCTATCTTGAATCTTTTGTCACATGAATTCTTTGTGAGGGATAAGAGAGGAATTGATGTTAACTTTTAGAACTACTGGATACCATCTGTTTACACCAAGGGGCAACATCTGGTCTTTACATGGACTTTCTCCAAAAGCAACCAACCTTACAGCAGAAATATACATGGATACAGTCTGGTTAAAAAAAAAAAAAAAAAGAACAGCATTTGTCTTCATAGCAAGATTTCACATCCATGACAAATCAGCACAAGGGCTGAATTTTTACGTACCATATTTGTTATAAAAAAAAAGTAGAAAAACACATATTTATGCTTAAAAGGTTGCATGGCCTTTTGATTAGCAGCTTACTCTGGCCATCTGTCATAATCTGTCATAATCTTTCCTTTGCATCTGTCCTCTACATTTCAAAGCAAATGGATCCTCCAGTCGTCCACTTGAGATGACTTCAGGACCCTTCCAAGTTGATAACTGGAACACTGTCCAATGACATTCAAAATGAGTGCTGCCAGTCCTGAAACAAGAAGCGGAAAAAAAACTGACATGTGGCCCTGAGCACCTGAAGGTCTCTGCCAGTTTCAGCTCTGGCAGGGCTCTTTTTTTTTAAGTTGTTTCTGTACAATTGAAATGAAAATGTTTGGACAAATTTGATCATAAAAAAAAGGAAAGGGTACATTAGTTGGCATAATAGATTAGCTCAAGCTCAACCAGCCAAGCTAAGATAGCTAACTTGAAGCAACTTAACTCCTGTTCCAGCCAGCTTCCTGGCTGGCTCGTTTAGCCAATTTGCCAGCATCAGTTCTTACCGAAATGGCACCAGGTCCTTTGCTCCTTAAAAAAAAGAGGCTCTAAAAGCACTCTTTAGAAAACCTGCAGGTGACATCACAGGGGGTTCATCCAGTACTTAAATACAGAGGAAAAACACTGAGTAACCTGACTGGCTATGAAACAAGCCATGACAAAAGCCATTACAGATATGCTCATTTGGCAAACTACACCTCAAAATACTTCTGTCTTTTCATGCTGTCTCACCTGACTCCACAGGAGAGGAACAATCCGAGCAAGAATGTCTTGCAAGAGGCATTAAACTGTGCAACATCAGGGCAGTTCATTTCAGGGAAGGGTTTCAAAGGCACCAAAAGGCATTTGGTCTGCGGGGAAGCGAGGAGAGGATAGAAGCAGAAACCAAGGGTGGCCTGCTGGCCAGATAAAGCCGCTGCCTGACTGTATCTTTCATTCCCAAGTCAGCAGAAGCAGCACAGCAGCAGAATACAGATAGGGTCATCAAATGAAGGCTGCTCCATTTGTGGGCTCGGGCACTCTCCTCATTTGTCGCAGATATGTGCTGCTCAGCTGTAAGGTGAGAAAGTAAGAGACAGGCAGAGAGAAAGAGGAAAGAAAGAAAGGACGATAATCACCTCCTGCTACTACTTAACAGTGCTTTAAATTAAACTTAAAGGACTGTCTCTCCTTAAGTTTTGGTATCTGTGTCTCCAGGTCAACCAACCAATTTCACTTCATCCAGTGGAGCAAACACACAGGGGAAACATGGGCAAAAAGTGGTAGCTGAGCCAAAAAAGCTGTGATTACATAAGATAATATCCACTCCACTGATCACTTGGGCAAAACTGTGGCTTAGTAGCGAGACATAATTAGGCAAAGAAAAAAAAAGATGCAGATTCGATGGACCATGCTGATTATACAGTGGTGGTACCATTACTAGACAAATCTAATCTAAGAATGGAAGGTGCAGCGCGATGCCAATAATGATTTACAGGAAACAGGAAACAAATATGAGTTGACCTCCTTCACCCCTCACCCTTATGTCCCAGCAGCTCAGCTCCGAGGTGCATGCCTTTACCAATGACAGGGCAGCAACCTCAGAATGGCCCAGCACGCTCCTTTGGTTTGTTTCAGAGCCAGTGCAGGTGATGTTAATGTCTTCTGTCTCTGGCTTTCTTTTGCCGTTGGCTGTCTTTTGCTTTTCTTTGAGCAGATGACGCAAGGCGAGTTTCATAACTGTGTTTCAGTCACAGTAATGCAGGAAAAATAGTGAGAAACTCACAACTACATGAATTAAGAATGAAAAAGAAAGCACAAAGAATTAAGTTAATCAGACAGATGTGTTTGCATTGTTTCACAGTAGCTTCTAATTCAACTGTTCTCCATCTTTAATGTCAGGTAGATTGGGTCTTGGAACACTTACCACTGGCATAATTACCTCTTGTGAGGAAGAAATCAATGGCTTTTACATATATGTGTCAACTTAAACTCAACCTTTTTACTTCTGGAGTTCTTTCAAACATCCAGTTGAAGTGCATTGCTTCTTCTGTCCACCTGTCACTGCCTTTAAATGGAGCTTGAGGTCGAGGCATCAAATGAGTGGTGATTTCTTTTCTGTTTCTGCACTGGTAATTTGCAGGACATTCAGTGATAGTAATTTAACAGTGATTGATTTTTGTTTTCCTGCCTCTCGTAAAGGCGTTGTCATCTCGTAGGTAATTCCATGTTTGGGATTCAGTCTCTTTGGCTGCTTTCTCACACCCAAAATGTTTAACTTGAGGGCAACAGCAGCCTTGAGACTCTCAGACTCTTCAATAATGGTTATCAGATCTGAGCATCTCCTCGCTCCCTGGTAGGGTGTTGGTGATGACAAAGGTGTTTTGTTCGCTCTTCTTAATAATAGTGTTTGAAAAGTTTACCTACCAAAGCATTAAGACATGAGGATGAACTTCCCACTTTTTAGGTTTTTTTTTCTTTACACTTTTGTGAGCTTTTCAGCACTTGGCAAACTTCTGGTGTAGCAAATTATTTCTCTTAACTGTATTTTGCCTTTTGTGGTTAATTAACAAAGTGAATGCCATTTTATTAGTGTGAGCAATTATATTAATGTCATGCTCAGTAAATAGCTGACATTTGTTAAGCTGCAATTTGTATAAATATAAATGAACATGAGGAGTTGATGCGAGTCTCAATCAGGCATCATCCAGTTTTGAACACACTTCCTGGTTAGTTAAATAATTCGGTACCAAATCAAGAAAAAGAAAAGGGAGAAACGTTTATGGTCTTTGCATAGCAGGAGGTAATAAAAGGTATTAAGATTTGGTAAGGACAACTACAAATACAATGACGATTATACAGTGTCAGTATTGACTTAAAAAAAAAACTAAGGCAACACAAGTTTCTGGATAGAACACATTCTATACACAAAGGCAACTCCAAGTGCTCTACAAAGGCATTAAGATGAAAGAAATTTATTTTCTGTTTAAAGGAAAATAAAATTAAATCATTGACATTGCTCCACAGTGGCTAGGACATCTGATAAGGACTAATTAGTCCCAGTGTTAGATCG
>JBAMYA010000017.1:1998537-2025816 GCA_037176975.1 Arrhamphus sclerolepis
GTGTGTGTGTGTGTGTGTGTGTGTGTGTGTGTGTGTGTATATATATATATATATATATATATATATGTGTGTATATGACCAAGGAGCACCTTGAGGAAGAAGAAATTGCGTTTGGATTGTCTGTCTTTGATGTGCCTTTGCCCTCACTTCGCCCCTTTGATCTCTGAACATGCAACCGCATCGAATTTCTTTGGTCACCGACTGCCAGGATGACATGCTCAAGAAATATGATTTGTTTGGGTTTATTCCCATGGGGAAGAAAAGAAAAAAATAATCAGCTTCCGGCGTTGTAAGTGAACCAAACTGGGTTTGATAGCAAGGTTGTAATGTGGATCTATGTTGCGTCTCCTCCCTTGTTCTCAAAATGCTTTGTTTCTCAGCGTTTCCTCCTGCCTGCAGGCATAAAAACACATGAAGGTCATTTGTTATGATAAGACCGTGGGACGTTCAGCAACAATATCCCGCGCCCTCCCTGATGATATGACTCAGTGTGCCACACTTAAGCATGTGCACCCAGATTCCCAGCGTCTCTCTGAGATAAAGCTCTGCTCACTTTCATTTTTCATGTCATATTTGCAAGCTGGGGGCCACAGCTGAGTTTTAGCCTCTACATTGCTTCTGCTGACCCAAGAGGGGAAACTATAGACAGTGGTCGAGTACATTATGTCTTTCTCTGCCCCTGCCGAGCACAAGCGATGCTTTGATGTGACCGATCAAATCACTGTCATGATCAGCAGCATATTCAGCTGCAGCTGCAGCAGCTGTTCTCATTACCTTCTATGTATTTGACGAGTATTATTCCAACATGTTGCCTCTTTAATTGGCATAACCCTTAGACACATGCTTAGAAGATCACGATAATTTAGACATGGTTGGTCTGGTTTGATTAAAAAAATACTGTATAGTGCTGATTAGTGGTTAGCAGAAGGTTTGCATTGATTTTGTTCCATATTTCATCCATTGCCCATAGACACAAGTTAATAGTCTGTAATATCTATTTTAAATGTAACTTTTTTTTTGTCCACAAAGGCTTGTTGGACAGTTATCTGAGCATGTGGTGTAAATGGTAAGTAATGATGGTTGTTCTTGCAGCTCTCTTGAGTCGGGCTGTGTTTATTATTAGGCACAGGCATGAAGAGATGGTGTGAGCGCAGATTTGTTGCTGCAGATGACATATTAGCCATGAAGAACTGGATTTCTCTTTCTTCCTGTTGAAACAGAGGCAGTCGTGCTGTGCCAGAAGACTTTAAACATGTAAAGAGTGTGGCTTTTTTGTGTTGGACTGAGGATTTTGTTGAGATTTATTCATTCAGCCAGCTATTCTCACCTGCCTGAAGTAGCTGAGTGTGGCAGCCCACAGTGCAACTCTTGCTGATGCTATTAGGAGCAGATTAAATTTCATAATGTGCTGAAATTAAAGCATAAGTTTGTGTTTTTCCAGCTTCCCCTAGTGGCTTCAAGTGTTCTGCCTGTCCATACAGGGAGACATCCCCTCTTGATGTGATTTTAGTGCAGTGATGAGAGACGATGCCACAGCAAAAGCTGCACATTAGCAGAACATTAGAAGCATTAGTCTTCCATGAGTGACTGCACTGGATATATCCAGACACTGCAATGAAAGTAGGTCATTCATGTTTTGGCAGAGCTTAAACGGAAGAGGAAATATTAGGGCAAAGATACTACTCAGGTGGAGTGAGGTGTTTGCTTGAATGCAGAGTTTCTAAAACATTAGCTGGATTGATCAAAACAGGACCACCCGTTGCATTAGATGAAACTTTGCTCAAAAAGTTGTAAAAATCTTCCTCTGAAAGTTGTCTTCACTTATCTGATGTCTGAAATGTCTGAACTGAAAACCGGGTTTTTCAAAGAGATGGAATTGTAGCTTTTGCTCCTCGTCTCCATAAATGTACATGAAGGCATCTTAACTGGTACAAAATGCTGTTGCCAAAGTACTGATTGGTTCTGCCAAGACAGATCTTGGCAGAGCCTTTATGATTTCACTTTAAAACCTTTATCAGATATAATGATCTCAATGGTCTGGCCTCTTCCTTTTCAAAAAAAAAAAAAAATGCTATTTTTCCATATCTTGTCACAAGAGAACGTTTTTGTTAGATTGCCATCTTCTTTGTTGTTCCTAGAATTTCCAGAACTAGGAAAGGAGCCAGAACTTTTTCTTGATATCACAAATACAAGTGATCAAAAAGGATCTTCCTTTGAGGGTTGACTGGTCTTGATCTTAGAGGTAAATTGGAGGAACTTAGCCATTTGGGTGGAATTCAGAGTCGAGTTCGCTGCTCCTCCACATTGAAAGGAGACCGTTGATTTTTTTTCTTACGTATACCATCAAAAAGAGGCCTTGGGTTAGACCCAGGACTCCCTAAAGAGATTATATCCGTGAGCCAGCTTAGGAACATCTTTATGTTCTCTCAGTGGAATTAGAGGGGGTGGCTGGGGATCCAGTCTTGGATAAGCAGCAGAAAAAGGATGGATGGTCTTGGTATCCCACCTTGAAGTTTATTGTTTATTGCCTCTTTGTTCAGGTTGAGCTGCAGCCTAAGCGGTGATGTATAGTAGCACGCAGTACACCAGCAGAAGTAATTGCAGCTTTCCTTATTAGGTGCCAGTTCTCAGTAGTCACTCCAGACGTCTTAACTAAAAACCAACTTCTTTGTGTCACTAAACTAAGTGAAGTTGTGTGTTTTAAAAATCTATGTGGTAAAGAAGTAAAAGCTGTTGGTTGATATTGATTTGTTTGTTGAAAAAGAAATCTGAGTGCCACTTGAAGGCTGTTTAAACTGGATAATCAGACTTGATGTACATAAAATCATCATGTATGGCAGGTTTACTTCACACAGGAAGCAGAAGGCATGCACAAGCATATTAAGCTTCCCGTACGCAAAGCAAACCACGGCGTGAATCTTACTCCCCGCTCCATTAGAAATGATGATTGCAACATTTGTTGGGAATAATTACATCTAAAGAGAAAACTCTTTGCTGCCAAAAAATATGCCGTTCTGTGTTATGGAGATTTTGACAGAGAATTGGATTCCTCCAGCTGTGAAATCGGTTTTTGTTGTCCCGCTAGCCGACCACATCATTATGCTACACCCCGCTGTAGGCTCCCGCCGCTGCACACACAGAGCCCATGCCTTTTTTCTGCTCTGCAAGCTCTCTTTGCATTTACAGCAGTGAGCCTCGTGCCACATGCGATTATCAGTGTCTCGGGTCGACTCAGAGAAGACTGTGAGCCTCGTGTCACATCATTGGTTCTGCATTAGTCCAATTGCAGAAAAATGGCACCCTAAGCCTTTTACTTCATTTTGAACTGTTGTGACAGATAAAATGCCTCATATGTTTGTGAAAATCAATCAAGCATGCATCTACTGGATCTCCAAATGTCAAACATCACACTTCAAAAAGCCCTCTTTGAATTCTTTGAGTGCAACCAGTTCTCAAAGATTAGAGGGTCTTGTAGCAGATGATTTCAGCCATTTGAATTCAACTTTTACAATATGGTTTATTTATTTACTTTCTTGGAGAAGCTGTGTACTGCAGTCTTGAGCTTTAGCCTCTGTCTATCAACATGTCTAGAGAGAGGTGGGTATAAAAATGTGTGAGGCTTATATCAAGGATAAACCATTTGAGCACTGATCTGTCTGCCAGACCCCTTCTGAATTATAGACTGTCTGTATATAAATTTGTATATTAATGTGACATTTCTGCCTCTTTGCTTTTTTAAAAGTACCACAATGATGATTCTGGAGCGACAATGGAGCAGCTACTATTTGACAGATACAGCATATGTCTTTTCCTGCAAACAACATGGTATTAAAAAATGAATTATAAGTGCACCTGAAACTCTTCAGATGATAAGTACACATGAATTTTAACCTTGAAGTGAAGCAGGAAAGGAAAGAATTTAACTCAAAAAAAGCAGACAATTTGACTAGTTCTGACAGTTAGTGTGACTGTTAGCAACTATTAACTATTAGTAAGAATTGTTTTGTGTTGCTTTCAATAAGAATATTATAAAACATTCTTATTTAAAGCAGCACAAAGCATTTTTTTAGCTCAGATGATCTCCTTGTAAGCCTGGAGGTTAAAATGCTTGTGCTTGTGCTCGCTCACTCTCTTGTTTCCTCTTCTGTCATGACTTTCCTTAGTTTTTAAGGCCCATCTACCTAGAATGACCTTTAGAAGTCAATTTCCATATCAGGGTATTACAAACAATGCTTTAACTGTTCAACACCTGACTGCAGAAAAAAGTTTAGATCTGCTGTGATGTGAAATGGGTAGTGAAATTTTTCACCTCTTTAGCTCGTCTTGGCCAAAAAAAGCTCTGTGATATAGGTTTAAAGTTTCAAGTCTACACAACAAAATTCTATAAAAGGCTTGGTCTTTTTCTCTGTTTCCTACACTTGGCTACATTCATTATTATTGATGATTGATTAAAAATGTATATGGTATACTACTCTCATCCTGAAGGAGCTCAAAGAAACAAAGGTTCCCCGCGTAATCATGGAGTTTAAGTCATTTTTACACTAAGATTTATTTTGATTGGTCTTTTTTCTGTTTTCTCTTTCTTGAGTCTTTTACTCACCTCTGCCTTCACATGTCCTACAGGCTTGTGAGCTAGCTCTGTCGTTGCTGACGTGTGATATAGTGCTGTATCGTAATACATGACTGGGACAGGAGTCCAAAGTTACTGTCATTGTTTTTTGCAGATAGCAGAGATGTTCTGAAAAGTAATAAAACGCTTTGTTTTGTTTTTTCCAATGAAACAAACTGATATTTTAGAAATTGTGTTGCTTTGCACATTGGTTTCCCTTCGATACTCCATCTATCTCTGTTGATTCTGCAGTGACTGCATCTCTCTGTAGCCCAGTGGTGGACAGCTGGATATTTCCACGGTGTCTCCCACCTCTCACTCATCACCCCTGAGATGCTGAAGCAGATATAGAAAATAAATGAATGACGATGGCTGCTGTGAATAACTACATGCACTAAAATATTAACAATGTAAGATCTTATGAATGTGACTTTAAAAGGAAACTTTCTGCCTTAAGCTTCCAGGGTCTCTTTAAGAAAACATCCATTCTCCATCTGAGTCTCCCTCCTAAGCATAAAACATAAAACTGTATGAGCCAGTATATGTGCAATGTGCTATTGCAGATAAAGCAGTTGCTTTCAACTGATGCTCTTTTTGGTGTCTCGTTTGCAATATGAGTCTTTATTTTGGTATCTTTGCCCTGAACTCACAGAGCCCATCTTTGGAGTCTTTCAGCGTCGCATTCAGTAAAATTGCATTTCTTCTTTGGTGCCGTTTTCATTGTTATATTTATTTATCTGCAGTCCAAACCATATTTTTTCCCTCCTAATGCAGAAACTGCTGAGTACAGGAGCATCTGCATCCATTCATGCCAAAAATATTGGGAAGGAAATCAGTCTCGGGCATGCGTCTGCAATTTCACAATGATTGAGATTTATAAAAGAGAGCCACACACAAGCACACATGGCTTTATAAATCTGGTGAAAAGAATCTGTAAGCATAATTCTACTTCTGCTTTTGGGTATTTGTTCACTTTTACCCATGAAAACAAACATGGTTTTGTGCACCTGGACCCTGGTGCTGCAGCAGAAGCCTTCTTGCAGAATACTGTCTGTCTGATGGAGCCACTTTTTTTTTCTTATGTTCATGTCTATATGCACATAAATATGCTGTTTCTGATTATGAATGTAATTAACGTAGTGTATTCAGCTACTCTTTTATACTTTGAAGATATAGATACAAGGAGCTTTGTGAAGTCAGTGTTTCCTGAGCAGAGTTGCCTGCTGGCGTTCGCTGAAGACACATGCAGCACGAATGGACAAGAGAGAAAAGCAGTGATTTCTTTCTTCTTCTTTTTTTCCCTTTCTCTGATGGTTTTAGGGCTGGAACTGCTTGAGCAGACTTTGAAGTGGTTTGGATGTTTCATGTCATTCTGTGTCCCTGCCTCCCACATCTGCTGCTGTCATAACAACAAGCAATAACCCATTTTCAGCAATAACTGAGACTTTTATTCGTGTAATGTGGCTTCAATAAATAATGTCATGTTTACATAGAGGACATATTTTACAGCAATTTAATTTAGAGCCTCCCTTCTTGCTTCGTTTTTAGCCTCCTCATGCCAGAGCACGGTGCATAATGTGGTGCATTATGCAAACCAGCGCAAACACACATTGACACATTATCAAATGTACTGATACTAAAGTAGCACAGCCCATCAAGTGTAATCACAGTGCACATTAGGAATATAGTTTGAAAAATCATCTTTTTTCATTGTGCAGTTTGTTGTACATCAGCATATGGTAGATGTGGACGGCTTTCGATTGGCCCTGCTGAAAGCACCATAACAAGCATGGGGGCGCGTTTCATTAGTCTGTCAAACTCAATATTTAGAGCCTCCCACCCCTGGCCAGCAGTGGAAAACTCAATCAGCACTCTGATTTCATAACCTAGCTTGGTGACAGGGCTTATTTTATCGCCCTGCTGATTCATTCTAATAAACGCCGGCTGCCCAGTGCACCGCCGCTAAAATACAACCTCCCATCTCCGTCCTCCATGGGTCGACCCAAAAAGAAGGCGGGGGGATATAAATCACAATTGTGGGAACTGGATGGTGCAGATAATCCATTGCCAGTCCGGGTGTAGCCGGCAAGCCTGCCGCCCCGTTCCCTCCCTCCTTCTGCAGCCTTAAGCACAAATCAGAAGCTGGGAAGCTGTTGATCTGTGTGGGCTTGCTGGGTCCATTGATTGTGGACGATGGAGGAGGAGAGGGGCGATAAATAATCGGAGGCAGAGCGCGGAGGGTGAAGGAAAACAATTATCTGCGGAGGTGGAAAGCACATAAAGTGAAGAATGATAAACACTGTGAAATATGATTGACTCCAAGTGATATATGGGAGCTGAAGGACAGGCGGGGCAGTCTGTGTGTGCAGAGATATCCTTGAATCGAGCGGCTATGCATGTTGGGGACTCACTACACCGTCCTGAGGGTCTAACCACACTCTCCTGCATGTGTGTGTGTGTGTTTGTGTGTGCTTCTCCACAGACAACAGATGACATTGTTTCGTCAGCAGAGTGCTCCAGCGACGACGAGGACCTGGAAGAGTGCGACTCTGGACACACAGGTGGGATGAGTGTGTTGAGTTGTGCTTGCCCTCAACCTGATCTATTACTCCTTATCTTTCTTTGATTTGCTACTGAGGAGCTTCTTTCTTAGCATCATGCCCCATGGGAGTTTCAAGTGTAACTTCCGAAAAGCAGCCACTGTGAGAAATATACATTGGTGCAAGGACTATATATACATATATATATATATATATACATATAAATCAAGAGTTTATAGAACCCTTTTTTGGGATGGATAAAAAGCAGTGGGAGTTAACTCAGCGTGCTCTCTGTAGTCATAACTTTATCTGTAAACTCGTAGAAGCACGCAGCTTGCTGTCAGGACTTCTTGGGGCTCATACTTCTCATCTCCAAAAACAAGTTACACTTAGCTATGGGGCCACTGGCTGCAGACATGACAAAGGCGTTGATACTAACTTTGTTCTCTCAGCATTCGATTGAGAGACGAACTTTACTGAACAAAGTACAAAATTAGCATCAAGCCACATGTCGCCCGCACTGATGCTTCAAAATGTATCTGTCCTGTACATGGTTGATCTCCTCTTGCTGTGCGTGTATTGCGTCTCTCTTGACACAGGATACATTTTGAGATTCTTTCGAGAACAAAGATGCTTTCAGCCTAGATACTGTGATATGTAGCAGACTAACTGCAACAGAGCCTCCTCCTTCTCCCCTTCCTCCTTCTCTTGTTTGTACCTCTGTTTCCTTCGTCGGAGGCTTGCCTTACCTGAAACATTCTAATAGAGAACAGATATCCTCGAATTTCTGTGCGCATCGTCTCTCTTTCCTCTTCCCTTTATATATATATATATATACACACACACACACACAGATATATAAATACACACAAAAACTCACAGGTATCACTTTGTGATAATATCAAAGTGATAAGACTCTCACTCAGTGGAGTTGGAGAATGATAATAATTAAAAAAAAAAAAAAAAAAAAAGAGCTGGGAAAAAGAAAAGTACTGCAGATTTAAAAGAGGTGGTAATTTTGAGGCAACTTGGGTTTGGATGATTATTGAGTAAGCAGCTGTCAATCACACATTTGCCCAGGAGGAGCTGGCACATCTCCCACTAATGTGGAGTAAACCTGGAGACTGTGAGCTGTATTAAAACTGGCTCAACGTTTGACAAGCAGCTCCCTGAAGCGCTGGAAATCATTAATGGCTCAGGCTATTTGATTGCTTCACTGTCCTTCAAAATACCATCATAGCACACTAATTGATGCAGCATTAATCTAGATAAACATGGCTCAGCTAAACACTAAGCATATGTCCACTTTTCACCGCTAATAGTAAGCATAAATTGAAACAATACCCCGCGTTATCTGTAGGCGGAGAACACAATCAGGAATTAATTTTTCTTTCTAAAATGAGGCATGTTCGTGTATTCTTCCAGCATTGTTACCATTTCTACCCAATCTGCAAGAGGAACTTGTTTTCTTTGAAGCCTTATCACACTGTAATAGCATTTATTTCCTTGAAATTATGACCACATTTAGTTTCTTATGTGGCTTTTTGATGTGAAAAGAAAGTAATTTTCTCTGGAGTATTTAGGTGTTTCATCTAGCGTGAGTTGTCTTAAGTCAGAGTTTACTGAAATTGAAATTTTTACAGCGCATGAGTTTTATGTTTTAATTTCTTTTCCTCCCCACATCCATAGTTTATGAAAACCTCAAACCCAAGTATTCTCAAAAAGTGGAAGCTCAACCAAGCGTAGTAAACATGGTACCCTCCCCTCATATAGTGGTGACATACACACTCATATCTACTGTACATTTCACCATGTTGACACAGAAATTCATCCTGTCATTCCTTGCCCTGCTTCCAGTCGTATGACCAGTCGCATGAGCTATTGGTTTCTTTTTTTTGTTGTTTCATGTTTTCCTTCTCTAATGCACATCTGAACATGAGCTGGATTGCTTATGATTGGAGCTGTTTTGTTTTTTCTTTCATTGTGGTTGGAGTTAGGGAGTTTTTTTTTCTCTCTTTTCTCTCTTGTTTTGCTGTTCGTTGTGGTTATTCTTTACTTATTTTATGATTTCTTTGGTGTCCGCATCATCCGTCGCCCATCCTCCAAGCAAGGATACAGCCGCTCCTCCCGTTTTTTGACTCATCTTGTGCCGCATGAACTTTTGGTGGTTGGAAAAGTCAAAGTTCTCCTCCTCATCAAGTTTGTGTTAATTTTGTTTTAAGTTATTTTGTGCCACATGGCTTCTAAAGAATCATCTTCCCCTCATTTTGATACAACATAGGGAAATGAACGGCAACAAAATCTTTTCTTGCCATCATCATTTTTTTTTGTTTTGTTTTGATTTTTTTGGTCCTTGTGTAGGCAACCCCATTCTGTCTCAAGAAAGTTGTGTGTGAAAGAATGACCCTTCTCCCCCTTTGACTCCATCTCCACTTCAGTGTTATCCCCCTTCCGTCTCAGCTCAGCCACCTCCTTCAGCCTTTCTGCATATACATGTCAGTTTGAATGCAGATGGCATAAAAAGACTTTTATTGCCACAAAGTATATCTGTTTTTCTATTCTATCTGTTGCTCCAAGTAGAAGGCATTTGTGGCATGCATCGTACTGGACTGTACCGCAGCTTTGTAGTTGAACTAATAATCCTCCACGTTCCACCTCCTTCCTTGCTTTTGCATGGATATGCTTCCATCTTATGTGCCACTTCTTCTTCACCCATAAGTCCCTGGCTTTAAACCTCCCGCCCCCACATGGCTTCTACTACATGTCAGTGTGCATGCTAGGCTGTGCAGCACTGGGTCTGCACCCCACCAGCATTCCCTGCAGCAGCTCCTTGTCCTTCAGAGGAGTCTTGTTGGCGTGCGTGCCTGCTTGCTGTCTCCGTCTGTGTCTGTCTTGTCAGCTCCTACGTGCTCGTCTTGTGCTTGTGTTGTCTGTGTGTTTAATAAAAGTGTTAAACCTTACCTTGCCCCTTTTTCCCAATGCGAGTTCCACAAGAGAGCGTTTAAAGAGTGTGCAGCTACTGTAAATTCTGAAAAGTCCTCTGAATGCTAACCTGCATTTAACTGTAGGTTAAGAAGTCCAACTGTGTGGAGAAATTTGCCAGCCAATAAAGGATATGACCTGAAAATCTGTGGTGGGAAAAATAAGAAGAGCAAATACCAAGTCAATTTATGATTCAATTTCACAGTGATTAAAGGTGTCGTTGCTTGTCATGAGCGTGTAATTGAGGCAGTTTTGTGATTAATATGTAACTGTATTATACCAATTAATGCAAATGATTTTTATAATTCCAGACATATAAATCAAAATGTTTGATTTGCCTAACAAGTACCTTCAATTCTGCTTTCATGAGGACCGAGCCACTGATGTGGAAAAAGTGTCACAGCAGACATTTTATACCGTCAGCGTTGGAAAGACACAGGTGTGACTAAAAGGATTAATGAAGTCTTTGCTCCATTTGCTTCAGCGGTGCCCAGGAGTCGCATCAGGCAGACAGCTTTACAAAATCTTTGAATTCATGAAGGGAGCAGAGCCATGACTGTTGTTATTAGCTTCACCTCTCTTTTACATGCTGTCAAAATGTCTGCCATGAGAAAAACACACAGTATTGGAGCAGCCTCAACACAAAATTCTGAACATTTTAGCAGTTAAAGGTTTTTTTGTGTTTTGAACTCTTCCAACAGTGGAATGAATAGGTGACTAAATGTAAAATGAAAAGACAATGGTGACAAGGGGCCATATGTGCTTCACTTTTACACTACTCACTAGCTGTGATTTAACAAAAACTACCTTTTTTAAAAAAAAAAAAAAAAAAAAAAAAAAAACAGTTACAAGACTTACAGTGAGTTATGCCGGCGTTTGTCAAAAGCCAGAAGGCAGAGTATGAGTGATCTGAGCAATCCACGCCATAAAATGTCTCAAAACCAGCCACACATCCAGGGTTTTATATGCTGCAAATGTCCAATCATACTGGGCTTTTAAGTTTTGTCCAACAGTTAGAGCACATTATTAACTGTTTAACTGAAGAGTCAAAAGTCTTTGAGCAGAGTCAAGTATGACTGACTACAGTCAGGCAAATGGTGGAGGTGGGAGTAATTTGCATACTCACAGTTCCATGCATATTAAATGAGGCAAAGGTGTAGAGTTGCCATCTCTGATTAACTTTGATTAAATTTTTATGGGGGAAAAAAAATAGATTTAATGCAGGCTTAGTGTGAGAGAAAGAAGAATGATTTCCACAGTCATCTGCATTCGCTCCGAAACAAAACTGGTCAGCATCTACACCGTCACTTCAGCTCAATGTCAAAAAAGATCTCCGTCCCCATTACACCAGTATAAACATGGTGCACATGGCCTTTCTTGCCTGCTAGGCATGTGGGCATGAGTGAAAACATGGAATAACCTCTGCAACGACCAGGCATATAAAACACCACAGTCCAGCTGTGGTGCAACAGCTGTTGTCAGTCGCTACCATTTTAGTGAGTGAGACTGGTGACACCAGTCAACTGGTAAAGGCCTCAGCTAAAGTTCACCTCTACTAAAGATAAACACTAGTTCTCTATCAGGATATCTGTTCACATCCAGCAGATCCAGCCAACAGGAAGCCAGACACAAGAATAGCATACAGTATCAGGTCAGTTTTCAAAAGAAAACACCATGAGCGAGTTATCATGCAGAAGCAGCATTATGTGAACCCATAAAGGCATAAAGGTAAACAAATTGGAGGAAAGAAATTTCAACTGCTTATGATACAAAGCTTACTTCAGAAGTAAATATAATTTTTACAATGATAGGAGCAGAAAGGGCAAGACAGAGGAGAGTAAAATTTTCAACCCCGTGCCTCTCCTGTGACCTTGAAACTTTAAGGTAAACCCATGATCTCAATAGTAGAGGGTGGCGCTCGAAGCGCTCTGCTTCAAAACTGCAGTATAGCTGGAATGCGATGTTTCTGTGGCGATACTGAGGGGGATACGGGAACGTCCACTGAAAGAGATTAACGTCAATTAACCAGAATTTTCAGAAACCCAGCATTGAATTTCACCCAGGGAAACTGTCTAACCATAAAGCACTCGGGTTCGTTGTACAAGAAGTACAGAAGATGTGCTTCTGGTAACACTAAAGTCATTCAGTTTATTCACAAACCTTGATAAAAACGAACCATAAAAACTATCTTCCATTCAGGGATGAGGAATGGGGAAGGAAAGTGGGTTAAAAGGAGCCACTTCCAACAAAAACAGAAATCAAATGCACAAATTGTTCAGATAAACCAGAACAGATGAAAAGAAATGCAGAAATAGTCAAAAAGCAACAGTATGAGCATATAGAATTAGATCACAGAAATGCAACCACACAAGAAAAAATACATTTAATATCCTGCACCAAATTACCTGGAACCCACCCAACTTGCTGGCTACCAGGTGTAACTAGGGCGGTTCTATCAGTGCCCTGACGTGTGCATCACCAAAGCAAAGCAGAGTTGACATTAACCCCATCCAGGCAAAGCATGATGATTACTCATCCGGCAGTGTTTAACAACCTGAGGAGGAAGACGTGCGCTCTGCACTGCAACTTCAATTAAATGTGAAAGCTAACGCCAGCATGAGACCGCTACTCCAGTGGCTACAAGGAGTAGAATTAATAATGAATCATCAGTGAAGATCAAAAAAGATTTAACCCTTTACTATAACAGGCACCACTATGTTACCTGCCTTGGCAATAGAAGTGGCCAGAAGCGAGCAGTTTCAGGAACGAAAGGTTAAGAAAACGATCCGTTTTATACTAGAATGCCCCCAGGTGCTGATTGGTCAAGCTGAATTGATGGGAAGCAGCAGATTCTCCTTCGTTAGGAACAGGAATGGTGGGACCCAGCCATTAGCAGAACATAGCATTCATCGTTAAGATGTCTGGAAATGCACCGCACTACCCCGAATAGGACCACTCATTAACTAGAGTGACAGCGATTCACAACAGCTGGGAGGGCACAGCTGGAGCATAGCCATCCGTCTGTGGTTGGACCTCAGGGTTCATGCTCAGAATGAGTTTCCTCCTCCACATTTAGCAGTTGCAGTATTATTGAATCCAGGCTTTAGCTGCTAACAGCTAATAGCAAGGACAACAGAAGAAGGTGCACAGGAGCAAGTCTGAAAACTTTGTCATCACTTCCAAGTTTTATTGATGTCTGCAGTTACAGTTTCAAAATGAAAATGTAATAGTGTGGATATAGTGTGTTTTTTTTAATTATTTTTTGTATGAATAAGGATTGAGAAAATTAAAATAAACCTACTTCTTCTATCAACAGTGAACCAGGCACAAAAGAAATCTAATTCTTTTTGAACATGAGTGCAATTTTGCCTTGCATTCTGTGTGACAGTCAAATATATCTTTAAAAAGACTAGGATTTTAACAAACAGACTATAAGTGGTCCTGCAGGCACCATTAACCTCAGCCTTTGATCAAGTGGAACACAGATCAAAAAGATGGAACATGTCTATAAATATCTCTTCATCTCATTGGCCTTCAGTAGGTAACGTCTGTTGTGATCTATTACTCCCGTTAATGTTGGGCTGGATGTAATGTTGTGTGGTTCCTTCATTGCTGTATATGAAGAGTAAAAGTGTGAGGCGGAGGATGAGGTATGAGAGGGATGGATCACTGAGTCTCCTTGTGGCATCAACTATGGCTTCCGTCATGGCCCGCTGGGCCGGCTGTCACTTCAACACAGGCCTCAGATCAGTTTAAAGGTTATCCAGCTGACACATGTCCGCCGAGTG
Organism: Arrhamphus sclerolepis; assembly: GCA_037176975.1. Lineage (NCBI taxonomy): Eukaryota > Metazoa > Chordata > Actinopteri > Beloniformes > Hemiramphidae > Arrhamphus > Arrhamphus sclerolepis. Next base: position 2,012,457 of record JBAMYA010000017.1, read on the forward strand.
CAGAGGTGCAGCCTTAATGGCTGTACAGCAAATCGACCAGCTGACAGGGGCGAGTCGCCACGCCTGCTGGACATGCCAGTTTAATACAGCCGCCTGCAGTCAGCCGCGTGATGACGGATTAGGAGCTATCTGCCATACGCTATGGCTCCAGTGCACTCCAGGAGAGACTTCTTACCTCAGAAAGAGGTGGTTTCTGCATCCTCATTACACATGCTTCTTGCCTTTGAGCTGTAAGCTCAACATCGTTCAACTTTTTGGGATGTAAATGAATGTCCGTCAGCAAGAAAGTAGGCTTTTATTGATGCGGGAGTGCACAGGTGAGATAGGATAATTTAGAGGGATGAAGCGCTTTCAAGATACGTGTTTCTGGAAAGCTCAGCCATTCCACGGCACACTAATATAATCCCTGGCATGTACCCAGTAAGTGTGTCCATGCTGAGCATGTGTTGATGTCTCTGGTAAGCAGTTCACCACCTGTGGTAGGTAAAGGTGAATAAATCTGCTACTGCAGGTCTCCAGGCACAATGCATGCACCACAATGGGATTTCAGGGTCCCAAAACCCCTGACTCACCCGTAATATGCAGCATCAAAATCCCATTGACTCAGTTCATCCATGCCTGATGCTGGGGCACCGACTTTCTACTTTCATGGTATTGCGTTGTCAAATCCTCGACACACCATCAGAATTCATCTCCATTCGGTAGCCTCAGCAAACCCAGGATGGACACGGAGATCAGAACAGGAGGGGAAAGTAAAGAAAAGGCGCTGCCTTGAGATTTTTGCATATCTAGCCTTGAAGCTGCTGAGGTAGTCAATCAGCCATTTAGTAGTTGCTGGGTTTACTTTAATCCTTTGTCAAAAGGCCACACGGGTATGAATAAGACAGTGTCTTCCTCGCTTGAAAGGATGGAAAGAGAAATGGCTTTGAAATTAAAGTTGTTTCATGTTTTCAATTTTGTAGATGAGGTTTGCTCTTTGATGCGAACGCCAGTCAGACGGCACAAAGACACACTTGTTCATCACAGGTTTGGGCTTTCTTTTGCCCAAAATGGGGGGAAAAAAACGAGTAACTGGCAACAAGTCTAGCCAAATGGAAAATCATTACCCAGTAAGGCAGGGTCTTGGAGTAAATTCCCTATCCGTCTTGACGACTTTAAAAAACAAATACAATCTGGCTGAGCAAAGCCATTAGTAACCACAGTGTTTGCCTGCTTCAGATATGCAGCCCTACGTGTAACGTTTGTGCAAGAGCTTACTCTGGATTAAAGTGTTTACCTAAACATCAAGGTCCTCCACGCTGACTTTACTGGAGACGCTCAGCTGCAGTGTTTCCCCTCCCATTCAAGTGTTTTGTTGATACAGCGTAAAGCTAACAGTTGCCGAAAGCTGTTTGCCAAGAAAGAAGGGAAAGGAGGCGGCCAAGGCTGAGGCTGCAAGGGTGGAGCTGAATAAATAAAGCCTGAGATAAAAATCAGTTACTCTGTGACGCTGCTGGTACTAACCAAAACTACAACAGCAGCATGAGCAGTAGAGAGGATGATCCAGTTTGGTACTTCAGTGTCAGCAATATGCAGTCAGCACAGAGTGACATGATGAAGTCATACACCCAGTATGCTGAATCAGCTTCTGTAAGCAGACAGCAAAGGAACCTGAACCGGACACCTGAAGACAAACATGCACATCTCTTTAAATTCACCAAATGCATAAATAAACTCCAAACCCTGCGCCCTCTTGTGGAACTCCAGATGTTCATCTGTGAAACCAAGGCTGTTGGTTATGTATGTAGCACAAAGCATCTAAACATTTCATAAAAAGGAGCTCATTAGTTACCACTGTACTCCACCTCATGATTAATTATTGAATGTGGTGGGCCTAAGTGCCATTTAATGTTGGTTATATATCACCTGTTGTGCACATTCTACCCTGTTATTTGTTAATGAATGGTTTGCTTGAAAATATATCCCACAGTCCTTGGTGGCGGTGCCCTTCACTGACCATACAGCTCTTCTTAAGTCACCCCCCCACCCCACCCCAGCCCACCCCAGCCTTCCCTCCCGTGTCCCCTGGCTTGCTGTATTGTTACTGTATCTTACTTTCCCTAAATGCAACTTACTTAAGCATGCATTAATCCAACTTCTTACCATGGAACTAAAAATCTAAAGAGAAAAAAAAAAAGAAAACATGTCTGATTTTTTTTCCCTCTCCTTTTCTGACGTACATCCAGATTGCACGCCCTGTCCTGTGTTCAAAAATACTAACAAGAGAAATGTACTTAAGTAACTAATAATAAAGAGTTTATTATTAGTTATATGAAGGTAGTGACACTTTGCCTACAAACTGTCCGCCTCCCCAACTCTTTGTCTGCCTCAGTGTGTGCTTTCTGGTTGTCCACCTTTGATAGTGTGAGAGATTTTATGCCTTTCTTTCTTGCTTGCTAAGGTGTTGTTTTTTTGTTTTGTTTTTTTATTTTATTTCATGTGCATATATGTTAACAAGCATATATGTGAATCTGTTTCTTTTTTGAAAAATGTTCAAATTTTAACTTTCTGCTAATTTGCTAAGAACCACTATTGCCTCTGTTTTAATGATTTTTTTTCTTCCCCTAATTAGAAAGAAGCTTCCTTTTTTTTTATCTCTATGAAGTCATTGCTGTTTTGTAAACAACAGAAGGTTTTTGAGATTGGGTATCAAATTCACACAAACTGATTCAGAAATTCAAATTTATGCTGTCATAGAGGAAAAAAAAAGAGAAGTCGCCTCCAAAGTAAACCTTCGCCAAACTGTTTTCATGCTGATTTTTTTTAATATATTCACCTGTTCTTCAGTAGCTATCTCTAAATGAAATTTGGATTTGATCAATGAATTGAGTCTGTCGATTACTGTGCATGGCAAAAGAAGTTGCAGCTTAGGGTTTGTAAAACTGTCAATGTTGAGAGTGCTGTTCTCTTTTGTAGATGGGCATGTATATGCTCATTGTTTGTATATCCCCATCCCTTCCTTACAGCCAAAAGCTCTAATGCCGCCCGACCGCTTCGTGCCGCCTTTACATGGACATGGCAACTGATGTACACGTTCACCCCCATCTATGTCATTTCCTTCCTAGTATGTTCATAGGTCCCACCCTGTTTCACACTCCCTCCCTCCCTAACCTTTTATGTAGAGACTAAAATATGTACAGTCATCCATTATTTGTTCATTACTGATGAACAAGTTAAAGAGGAAAACAAAAAAAATAAAAAAAAGTTAAGCATCGGCTAATCAGGCTGTAGATACTTATGAAGATTTATCATGCAAAGCAAAAGTTATAGATATAAAGTTTCCTTTTATATGAAACATAATAAAACTTTCAAAAGAAAAAAAAAGATGTCCTGAACAGAATGGTGAAGATTATTTTCATGTCATGATGTGTGGATGTATGTGTTGTTGCCTCCCTTTGCCATCCTGTCAAAAAAGAGAAATATATAGTACGTAATCAGAAACTGTTAAAAAGAATCTTAACTTGTCCAAAGGCATTCTTACACAACTTTCTTTTGTAAATTTTTTTTCTTCCTGCCAAAATCATGCGGGCAATTTGTTGATGTAAGTTGACAAAACTGATGGTATGCTTTCTTCCTTTGAAAACTGTTTTTTGTAGGCTTTTATGATTTTCCGAGCTGACTTTGTTTTCACCTGTTTTTTCTACTTACTTAATACTAATCCTTTTTTTCTGGATAGCTCTATCTGTGGCTTTACTTTGTGAATGTTTCTTACAATGTTTGCTCTAACTCTGAAGTCTTTTTGCGATGCCTTAATTTATATTTTTTTCATTTATTTTTCTTTCTTTTTCGGTTTCCTTATTTTCTGTTGTGTTCTTTTCTTTGTTGTTCCAAAAGGTTTGCATCTCTTTATAGTGCCCTGTTTGTGAGCCTTTGCAACGTTTAAACAAGCCACTCTGGCAAGAGGATAAGCAGCTTCAACGAGCATCTGAATGTTTCGGACTCTTTGTAGCTTTCCAAATGCACGTTTAACCAATAAAGCTAAATGGATTCATTCGTAAAAGGACGAGGAAAAGACCTTCATTTCTTTGGTCTGACACAGTCAAAAATGAAAAGTCCAGTCTGTTACGAGCACAAATCTGGTACAAGTCAGCAAACATTCAGGTGTCATTGAACTGCCAAGTGACTTTATGCCAATGTGGTAACTGTAGGGTCAAAAGGCACGAGGCCAGGGCAAGTAGGGGAGCACACAGATGTAAAAAGTAAAAATAAATACTTTTTTATTTTAAAAAAACCTCACTCAATCAGGACAACTCTGAAAGGTGCGTTCAACTCTTCTTTAGTAGATTAGTAGAAGACCTAAAGAGCCAGTTAGGTTTTTAAAAAGCAGAAGACAATGCTTTTCAAGTCAGCAGAATTCAAAAGAAAAAAAAAGGATCCACAGAATGAAACATCTTAAAAAATTGTTTCTCATTCTCAGACTTAGTGAACCTGCTTACAGGTCCACTGGCTTGCACTTGAATTGTAAACATGTTTAATACCCACTGCTTCTTTTTTTTTATCCACAGAGCACTTTTTTTGTTGTTGTTTTGGTGCTTGCTGCATTTGAACAGACTAAAAAGGATTATATATCTCAAAGACGAATGAAACTTGGCCAGTAAACAAGCCTGAACTCTGCATTTAAATGAAGATATATAAAGAAACACTAGCCGGAGACACGTAATAGTGAAAGAATATCCAACACATCTGATGAACATGTGTAAAGTATTATAAATGAAGCTGATGCTGCTATCCAAGTACATGTAGAAAATGAAAGAGTGAATATGAGGCGTCACTTTAATGTGGCTCACCCTTGTGCATCCCTCAAAGCCTTTTGATGCAATGTATACTTTATTTATGGCTGTTGTTTTCTTTCAGTTTTGGTCTTGTTTGGTTCTGAGTTTCCTTGTTTTTGCACTGTTACAGTACTTTTTGTTCTCTTTCTTTCTTTCTTTCTTTATCTTCAGTTTATTTCCTCCCTATGTTGAGCTTTGCTTTCTATATTCTTTGTTTATAGATTCTTTCAGTGTTTGACTTGCTTCTTGCTTTGCTGACAAAAGACTTTCTGCCCTCTGACTTTAGTTTCTTTCTGTTTCACTTTACAGGAGGGGAGCTAGTCATCCCCGTGCTAGTTGAGGACCCCATAGACATTCCTTCTGTATCCACCCGTTCACCCTTCATCCCCTTACCCCCAACCCTCCGCCCTGTCCTCACCATTATTGAGACCACCAAAGAATCCTTGGCCATGGCCACTGAGGCGGGGGTACCTTGCTTGTCGGACCGAGGCAGCGATGATTGTGATGGTGGTGATGGTGGTGATGATGGTGATGATGATGATGATGATGGCATGGTGATTTCGGGGTTTGGCTCTGGCGAAGCTTTCGACTCTAGCCTGCCCCCGACTGACGATGAAGATTTTTACACCACCTTCTCCCTGGTAACAGATAAGATCTTGACCACATCGGCCTATGAAGGTGGCTACAAAGCCCTCGCGCCCACGTGGGAAGCCAAGGACTTGAGGCCTAGCAAAGCCTCAAAGTCAGATAGGACTACACCCACCTCATCTCTGCCCAACATCCGGGGCACATCGCCCGCGGCGGTCCCCTCGGACACACCACCCAAGCTGCCTGCAGGGAAAATGAACAACCGGGAGGTAAAACCCCCACAGCCGGACATAGTCCTGCTGCCCCTGCCCACATCCTTTGATCTGGACGGCACCAAGCCACGGGGCCCCTTCATCACCTCACCTATGCTGCGCACCGTGCCCGCCGCCTTGCCCACAATGCCCAATCTGGTTCAGCGAGTGCCCACAGAGGTGATACGGGAATCCAGCAGTACCACGGGCATGGTGGTGGGCATCGTGTCAGCCGCTGCCCTTTGCATCCTTATTCTCCTCTACGCCATGTACAAGTACAGGAACAGGGACGAGGGTTCCTACCAGGTGGACGAAACACGCAACTACATCAGCAACTCAGCGCAAACCAATGGCGCTGTGGTGAAGGATAAAGCACCTAGTAGCAGCGCCAAAGGCAGTGCCAGTAGCAAGAGACCGAAAGACAAAGACAAGGAATATTATGTATAGAAATCAAGTCATTTTCCAACACATAGAAAAAAAAAATAGACTGTTTTGAACAAAGTTATAAACAGTTTGACAGTACCATATTGGCAACTGTGATTTCAAAAGAACACAATTTACTTGGAACTCAAGACTTATTGAGTCACCGAAACAGCTACAAAAGAACTCTAGCTTACTATTGTGAGCATTACAAAGTGACAATGCAGTAGAACTTTGCCGGGACTCAGCGTGGACATTTTTAAGGAGTCCCTGCTGGAGACGTTTGGCAGCCTGAATAACATCACTCTTGCGCCCACATGACCCCAGGTGACTGTGAAGAGGTGTGTGATCCTTGGAGTTCTATTGACTTTGTCCATTGTAACCCTGTAAAATACGATCACTGTCATTTCGACCGTTCTGAGCATGCATGTGAGGTGTATGTGACGTGCTGCTGGCATCTGTGTAAGTGAGGGACCTCAAGAAACTATGATTGTCGGGGAAGCTGGAAATCAAAACATGATCGCTATTCAAACGGTTTCATTAAATGTAGCTTTCATGGAAGCGACATGAGGTAAAGTATATGTGTACTTAAAGCTGTCTTTTTATTTATATTTGTTGTTTGTTCGGGGTTTTTTTTAATTATTATTATTCGCTCATTTGTTCATTCAGTTATTTAACTTGCGTATGTTTTTGAAGAATGATGATCAGTCAAAGTGGACAAGACAGAGCTCATTGGCTCCTGATAAGGATATGATAGTCATGTGTTTCATTACTTTTCTCTCTGTCCCTCACATCTCCGTTAAGGACTGGACTCCTGTAAATGGCATCCAAATTTTAGATGGCGTTCAAGCGTGTAAGGGTGGATCAACGGGCAAAAAGTACAAAACATTGTTAGTTCTCTGAATTACAGAATTTCGGATCTGAAAAAGTTTTTTCCCCTCTTTTTCTTTGTCATGTTTTTGTTACATTTTCTTAAAATTTATTAATACGTTGAGACAAAATTGATCGTCTTGATTTGTGTCTGGCAACGATGTAAAAGTCACAAGATGTGGAGAAAAAAGAAATCCAACTAATACAGTTGTGTCAAAAAAACAGTAAACATGTTTACATATTTAATTATTTAGCCGTTGTGCTTTGCAGGTCAATATTGTACAGAAAATTTATGTTTCTGTTCAGATTTTTTTTCTTCATCCTGTTGAAATATATACAGATCATTTGATTCGATTGTCTGTTGTAGCTGAAAATTCTTTTGCCTTGGAAATAAGAAAGGATGTGCACAGGAAGTTTGTGTTGGCAGAGAGCAAGTGGTGTTAGATTAGAAGTCTAGTTTCTCTAGGAGGTGTTTCTCTTCAGTCGCATGGATATTTGACCATTGGAAGCTGTCAATCAAACGCCTCCTCCTGATCTTACATGAGGGACTTCTTCTTCTGGAATTACTTTGATCATGTCATTTATTTTTTTATTGGAAATTAAAGAAAAAAGTACAAGAGAATAAAGACAGATTATGGTGAATACGGAAGTCTCTGATGGAACTTTACTGACTTATAGGTGTTTTTATTTATCTACTTTTTCTTTTTTTTTTTACTGTGACGTTAACGTCTTGTCTGCTCAGCTTGTTGTTTTGCATTATTTTTCAGTTATTGTATATTTATGTTTCAGAAATATGTTGTTTCTTCTTTTTTTAATGTCATTATTGCTGAGACTATTTGTTCTCATTCATTTTCATGCAAATCAGTCAGTCAGTGTGTATGTTCACTTTGATTTTTTATTTATTTTTTTCTGTGTTAGTGCTTTTTCAGCCCGTTAATTATTGTCTTATGCTTCCTTGACTCCAAACAAGTCCAAGAAATAAAATATTGTTCCCAAACATTCTGGATGTTAGACTGCGGGTTGCTATCTGGGGGAAGAACAGGAGACAGCACAGCAAAAAGATGGAGATAGATACCATCCACGCCAAAGCAAAACTACTCATCCATTTCCCATCACTTCACTAATTTCCTCTGATACCGAAAAGTGGTTCATTTCTATTCAAATGAAGTGCTAAACTGAGCAGCTCAACAGTATCATTTACATACAGATGATTATGCAAATTTATACACTGTCCATTGATGTGGGAAGAAAACGGCTATTAAAGGGTCCAGAGTGTTCACAACATTGGAGGAATGGGTTTGGGTTTCTTTAGAGTTACATTAGGTCTCTATGAGAGTGCGCAGCCAAATGAGATTCTTCACAACCATATGGCCCAGTTATGAGCTACTCAATGGCGGCAGCACCTGCTCTCCCAGCTCGTTTTTACGCTGTCCATATTTCGTGCAAATGGGCCTTCACAGAGCTGGTCATTAACTTGCAATAGCCCATTGATGTAGGATATCAGAGCGCTGTGTGTGAGTATATCCAGCTCCCACAATGACTACATATTAACTCATTCATCCTGCCACAGGCAACAAGAGCACAAGGGCCGGGAGAGATTCGTTCAGCTGGGTCACTTTTTTTTTTTTTTCTATTTTTCTCCGTCTTTCTGAGCAGTTGAGAATGAGACATTTAGTTAACACCGCAAAAAAGTCAACACATAAGTCTGCATAAGTCAACACAATAAAAAGCAACCATATAAGGAAGCAATATTCCTTAGAAGACGCTGTGACATTCAGTCCACATCATATAACACTATCTAACTGCAATAAAGCTTACAGAAAAAAACAGAGGTCATAGAATCAATATGTAAAAGCATCAATTGTATTACAAACTTGCAAAGAATTCCTTTCTAAGTGTTTTATGCTGCTGTAGCATCTTTCAGCTGTTGTACTCTCTGCTCTTACAACTTTGTTTTCAGCTGCAGCATCAAGGTATTTTCCACCAACAACTCCATAAACCTTGTAAGGCAGCTGAATTCCCATGATATTTAACAGACCAGGATCTTGAGAAAATCCAACTTGCTTTAACACCCGACGGATCACACAATCACCTTCCTTTACCGATGACTACAAGAGACTTGACAAGTCAATAAACAATGACGTGAATTATTTTGCACGTGCAATGTTCCAGAAGGTCTTATGTAAGATAACATCTGAAACAAGGTTCTATAAGCATTTAATAAAAATAAAAATAAAAACTCAAAGTCAAGTTTCAAAACGGGTTTAGAGTTGGTTATTTCAACTCTGAGTATGTTGGCTCCATTACCGTGACTCACCATGACAACGGCAATTAAACAGAAGAGATGCTCCTAATCTTTGCTGAACTAGAGCTTTTGTTGCAACCACATGACTTTCAGCAGAAACATAAGATGAGGAAAACAGTTGATGTTGGAGGAACTGCAGGGAAAATGAATGCAGAATTTACATACAGTATTTAAAAGGCAGAATGGGAAAGACAAAATCTTTAAAGGAATTGAAGATTAAGTGTAAAAAAACATAAGGGTAACTTGAATGTAACAAGAACAAAATATTTAGCGACAGTCACTAGTTGAATGTGCAGCAGCTGCAGACCTCTAGCATCTGTGCCGATGGCAGTAATTGTGATTTAGTTTAGCACTGTTCTGCTTCATAGTCTCTGCTAATTTAATATGTGATATAATATTATGATATAATGTGCAATACAAAAAAAAAAAAAAAAAGAGTCTTGGCTGGAAACTAGCGGAAAACCTGACAACATAGCTGGTCAAGAAAGTAAAGAATAACAAGCCCTGTTACAGTAACCATGGTGATGATGTGGGACACCGGGACACAAAAGAAGAGAAGCACAAAAGAAAGGAAGTGGAACATTAATCACGACTGAAAGAAATTAAGTAAATAAAAGCATAGTAGTTTAGCCCAGATTCCCAAAATAAAACATAATGTTTGCCATTAATTTTATGTTCCTGATGAACACAGGGCCCCAAATAAGAAAATCTTACATTACGCCTACACACATAAAACCCAGTGAGAAATTGCATGTTTCCCAACACCAGCAGGATGCCTGCAGAGTAAATGTATCGCCTTGATATTAGCTATCCATTTTGCTTACACAGTTGGTGGCTGACAACGTTTATTGATTGAATTTTATGTGTAACAACTACTTTTCCTTTTAGTTAAATTAGTAGAAGTAGATTACATCAGTTGCACTGATGTTAGCTGGATAATTTACATCTTAATTGACAGAAAAACAATCTACATTTGCTAATAGCTTTTCCAAATGGCTTTCTGTGTGCATGCCTTCATCTGGTGGGCTTATAAGGGTCTCTGGAACAGCAAATAAGGAGCAGCAATACTCCTCTTCATGAATGTCAAGGCTAGAAGCTGACATGAAAATTTACCCTAACAAATTAACTGATTTCTCTCAAAATTTACAGCATGTTATCCCTTTCAAATAAACAGCAGCTTTATAAGAAGGTGATACATCAGCTCTGTCACTTATTTTTGTTGCTCTCTAAATTGAGGCAGGATGCTGTGAACCATTTTGCTGTAAAACATCTGCAGCTGTAGCATTTTATGGATCTGTATAGACTGTAGAGATGCAGGGTTGTTTCTTTTTCCTCCCAGTAAAGATTCAGGGCGAGGCTGTATCCTCCACAGACTGAAGGAAAGCAGCTGCGGAGGCAACAGTGATCAGTTCTGACAGGTAAAATATGAGCCCAGTGACCTGAACACCAGCATTATGAAGGACACACACATGCACACAATAATGCACAAACTTCAAAAGATGTGTGGGAATCTCTGTCTGCGCAGCGGTATGTAGGAACATTTAAGCCTAATGGAAGTTTGCAGAAAAACACTTTATACATACTATATATACAATCAGCAAGGATCATACCTCCTTTCACTTTTATGCTCCATCAGCTCTTCAGCCCTAATTAACTGCCAATATATGAATGCGCTAATCTGGTCTTTAAATCTTCACTTCAAGTGGAGAAAAAGAAAAAAGAAGCTTTTACAGGCTGTCACAGCAGCGTGTTAATACACATCAGTGTGGCTTTCATGCATAATGGACATAGTGCCATCTAAGGACCAGGATGCATTTATGAATGTTGTGTATGTACAGAACAGGGCCTGACAGTTGCATATGTCACTTTCCACACAAAGACCGTCATTTATTTCAAAAAAGAAAAAAACAAAAAAAAGAACTTGATGGAACAATATGCACACATTTTGGAGACAAAGGAAACACAGATGATGAAGTGGTGAATTGAAGCCACATTCATCTTTATATTACTTTACATTTAGCAGATGCTTTCATCAGTGACTTACAACAAAAGGAATACAATCAAGCCATGGTAACATTGTAAATTACAAAGTAAATGCAGTTCAACATTCAGCTAAGTGCAACAGTGCAGTTAGGACACAACTCATACATGATCTCATATATTCAATTTCAGATCATATAAGACTTGCAGATCTGTGTAATCATAAACAACCAATACTGTGGTCTCATAGATGTGTTTGTGGATCACATGATGGACTGTGTTCATGGACAGAGATTTCCAGAATTGTTCCTGAGCCCATGCTTTGATGTCCCCATTGGATTCAGACTGGTGAACCCCTACCCAAAACTCTGCCTCTTCAAGATGCTCTTTTCATATCCAATCATGTCCCCAACCTGCTGCCAGTTAAATTAATTATCTGCAAGATGTCCCTCCAGGTGTTTCTTTTTAGTACAACTTACTTTTCCAGGCTTTTGTTGCCCCATTGCTCTACTTTTGTGGGTTCATGTTGCTGCCATCAAACTCCCAACGAACTAATACTTTTTATGAAAAGGTAGTATGTCTCACTTTCAACATTTTATACGTTTTCTATATTTTTTTGTGCATAAACCAAGGGTTTATGAGATTATCAAATTCTGTTTTTACCTTCAGTCTGTACCTAAACATTTTGTATTGTTCGTCAGCTTAGTGGACCAAGAAAAGTGAGTATATCGTCCATTTTTAGACACAATGAGTGTGTGTAACGCATTGCTTTTGATCATGTCCATACAATATGGGTTTTTTTTTTCTTTGCTAAGCATCCTGCAGGGAGAGGTTGTATTCAGATAAGCTGTCACTGGACATCTGTACCTGACTATATCGCTGCTATGGCAGATACAGATTCATTTGTGTGTGTATTGGGTAAATTGATGAACTATCAGCTGTGAGCCACCCTTGGAAGTTGAACACCAAATATCTGCTTTACTGTTGCCCTTCCATTCAGAGCATCAACAGACTTGTGAGGATATAGGGTTTGACGCCAGTAGAGGTTGAATGAGTGCACTGCAGAACCTTCATACTATTTGTCCGTGTCTCCATCTGAATGTGTTAGTAATGTTCAAAAGTCTGCGCACGTGTAAGGGAGAGTGTGTGCGCTGTATCTGCTACTTTGGGAGCCAGACCTTCCATCCAAGCTTGACAGTGTGATTGGATCCAGTGAGAATCCCAATGAAACAATAAGTATCTCAGCATCAGCTCGGCTCCCAGGAGGCCTCGAGCAGCCGAACGGGCACGTCCTTAGCTCCGCCTGTTCAGACCAGATGGAAAGCAAGACGCGATGAGCTCTAGGAATGAAACAAGGTGAGTGAACTTCACACCCTTTCAGCCACTGTGAAGGTGACTGCAGCGAAATTCGATAATTAAAGGTGACAGATAACTGTTGCTGCTGTCCAAAGAGGGGGTTTTGTACGCTGCTCATATCACATGTGCTATTTTAAAACCAACCTAGGTTTAAAATGATTTGTAAGCATTTGATCCAAAATGGCATGAGCAGACATGCTCACCGTGACGTTAAAAATAGAAACAAAGGGGGGGAAGGAAACAAGTTTTTATTTATAGAAGCAAAAATCAAGTTCAGTGCTGCTGAGAACGTCCCTTCCTGTCATTGCACACTCCAAATTCAATACTAACCACATGAGGCCTTTTGTCTCTAGCCAACTAGTCACAGCATTCACCATCTGTTTTGAATCAAGTTGCATGGTTTTATAAAAACTTTTAAATATCCAGCTGGCTGTTTTGGACATCTCTATGTTCTGTCAAAGCAGGGAAAATAAAAACAATTTTTATTTTGCACACAAACCACCACAAAACAGAAATAAACAAGTGACAGAGACATAGTGACATAGACAGAGACATTTTATGATGACAGACATAACTGCAATGATATTAACCTTATTATGAAACAAACTTCAGCCTTATGGAGGAAGCCAGAATAAAACCCCACGCAGGTAAACCCCAAGCCGGGAAACAGGAGTCCTCTTGCTACAAGAAACAATCCTAGTCATATACAGTGGGGAAAACAAGTATTTGATCCCTTGCTGATTTTGTTGGTTTGGCCACTAATAAAGACTCGATCAGTC
>JBAMYA010000017.1:2025916-2051105 GCA_037176975.1 Arrhamphus sclerolepis
TATACATACATACATACATATATATATTTATACACACATACATATATATCTTTATATAAAGATATATACCTCAAACCTTAAATATGAATATAGCCTAGCTGATGGCAACCCTTTTGTGTTGACTGACAAATTAACATTAGTAGGCCTATTCCTATTTAAATAACAAATTTTATTTAAATAGCAATTTGTTCAATAAAATGGAATATAAAGTGCTTTACAAGGTAAAATAAATAAAATACTCCCTATCAATGACAGAACATGAGCTATGGATACAACATAGAGAATCAATGAAATGATTGTGAAGGACCTACAACTTCTCTGTGGTTGAACGGAAGAGTTTTAAGAACTTAATAAAGACAACTGATCATCGTTGAAAAGATATCGGTATCAGTATCGGCAACACTTGCCCTGTACTTAGTATCCGATCATAACAGAATTTACATTATTGTCCACCCCTACCACTTATAACAGCAGTCTAAAACTGAAAAGTCTATAAACACAGCCCAAGGAGGAGGAGGGAATGGAGGGCATTCTTCATTCCACCCTCCCCTCAAGTTGAAGACCACCTCCAACCCAGAACAGAGCCACTGCTGTCCGCATCCCCACCTTCACAGCCTCTCACCCCTGTAAAGCACACTGAGCACCAACACGCCACTGCTGCTCGTTGTCTTCACCTGCAGGAATTACACCATCAAAATCAAACAGCAGAGGGTATAAGAGACAACTTGATTCCTCAAAGTGCATCATCTGCTGTTGCGGACGTCAGATCGACTACATCCGAAACCTGCAGCAGCACCAGCACCAGCAGCAGCATGCAGGTGATCACATGCGCCTTGTTGACGCTCGTCGTTCTTCCCATCAGCAGCAGCAGCAGCGCCCCGGAGGCTGACTCCTGCCCCGCTGTCTGCGAGTGCTCTGAGTGGCAGACGCACACCATCTCCTGCTTTGACATTGATATCCTCCCGAGGTTTCCAGCAAGCACAGAGACACTGTAAGTAGGCGTACAGAACGCATCTGTAAAAGAAATTTTGCTTCTTTTTTTTTCTTTTCCCCATGCATTTTGAAAGCAAAAAGTGCTCTTAACTCTGAGGAAAAATCATTATACTATAATAACACGAATATTATTTCAAAGTGTACCCAAGGGGTTTTTTGAAACACTCGGTTGCTTAGTAGTTATTCCATTTTCAGTTGCCATTATGGTCTATTACTGTTACTTAGAAGACATGTTCTGCAGTCTAAGTATTGCTTGTAGTGAGCTCTTGATTTATTTGGTTTAAAGTGAAGTCGGTCCTAAAAATGTGTTAAAAGAACGTTAGGCTATGGCTTACTATTAGTACCTATTTTTCATGGAGTTTAACATAAAAGTTACAAGGTTGATATTGGAAGCATGCCTGCAAAGGAAGCATGTTTTATAAGAAAAAGATTAAATGCATCAATATCATCTCCTAAAATCCTTCTTGGATAAAGCATCAAACCAGCTGAAAATTTGTAGCATTACACAAATTACATTTTATTTAATCAACAGACAACTTTCTGTTCAACATTTGTTATTTAAAAATGGAAACAGCTGCAACCAAATGAGTTGAAAACCTCAACATTATTGTGCAAACATTTCAGGGTCCTGATCCCCCCAACCCTCCCACCCCCATATTAATACTAAAGAGAAAATGGCATGAATGGCACAACAAAAAGAAAAGCACAACACTCCCACCACTCATCCCTTTATAAAAAGTCTTTACAAAGGAAGGCAAGTTAATCAGTATAATATTATTGCCAGCAAGGGCTACAAGTTATCATTTTTCATAATCAGTATTGACTTTTGTACAATAGTAGAACACCTCCATAACATTTTCTGATCTTAAGTGATATGTGAACTTCTTGATGAAGTTAAAACATCCAAGAAAAGCAAAGTGTTCTAAGTTCCAAAGTCAAAGTCAGCTGTATTTCTGATTGTGACACATGTATTCGACAATAAAAAAAAACAGAAGGATGATTTGAACAATCTTTCTAACAATTTTGTCATCTGTCATCATCATGTAATAAAGATTGACTGTCATCTGTTGCTGGGTTGCTTTTTTAAGAAGTGCTTTTATAAACACAGCTTTAAAGAATTGTATTACATTTGATTCTAACAAATTGGATTATAATTTGACTGAAGTGGACTGCATCTAACTGGGCTTTTATTGAGCTTGTTTCCTTGTTGTGTTTTGGTGTAATACAAATAAACTGAACTTAGATTAAATGGTAGCAAGGCTTTAAGAGTACTAAGTGATGAAACTGAGAGACTGTAGTGCACCACACTCTGGAGTGATGGAAACCAGCAGTGTTTAGATAGACTCCATGATACAAAAACCGGACCTGCATGCATTAGAAAAAAAGTTTGTAAACAATAAATTAGACTGTAAACATATAAATGCATAAACTGAATGTACTGTGATAGGAATTCATAAATAGGTTTTTATAATAGTGTGTTATGAAGTTATATACATTATGTAATATATGGCACTGGCCATTACCGTATAACATATTTATATGGAGCATCTTTCCCTACTAAACCATCTGGCATTCTGTGGCTTACTATGCCAACCGCTTATCAGGATAAAACATGTAGTATTATGTTAATATTCTGCAAGACATTGCAGTGTCTTGACACCTAACCAGCATTTCCATGTGGGACCCAACTGAGACATAAATGGACTGAAAAATAGGTCCCTGTATGGGATTGTGCATTAGTTCCATATTGGCGCCATGTATTTTGCCCCACATGGGTTCCCTTGTGTAGTTGGCCCAAGTGGGACTCAAATAAGACATAAGATCATTTTGGGCTCATTCCCATTCATCACCCATGTATCTGATCATTGCAAGCAATTCACATGGAACCAACTCAAAACCCATCAACAATCCCAGATGGGACCCAAGTTTTCAGCCCAATTATTTCTCAGATGGACCCCACATACAAATACTGGCTTGGTAAAGGCCTAAAAAGTGTGGGTTAATAACTCAGATTTCTCCAGAGATGCAGCATGTGTCCCACTAAATGATGGCACTGGATGTGGCATGCTTAATTGCAATTTTGCAGACTTCTACACAACATGTCATGTTATTATTATTATTGTCATTGTCATTGTTATTATTTTTATCTTGGTGGGGGCAAGGGGGTGGGCAGATGGTTGGGGATGCTTTGAGCTGCATTTTATTGTACAAAAAGTGCTATATAAATAAAGTGTGAAATACTTGTAAATCGATTGACTGAACAGACCATACGTTCAGTACCCATTCAAGCACAGCATGGATTCTACAGAATACATGGTGAAGACTGTGAACATATGCAGACAAATGTACCTACCACAGTTTTTTTTCAAATGAGACTGGGCTCAGTGTGTTATACTATACTGATACATTGCCGATCTATAAAACAAAATGTAAGAATATAGGATTATCTAATTATCATTTAGATTTGACTGATCCACAAATTCAGGGGCAAACAGGGCACGCTGGTGATAAGCAAACGAAAAGGTTCTGCACTATGTTGTGATAATCCTGATTCCTGCCTTGCAGTTTATTGGAACATTCCTTCATCGTCGAATTCCAGCACTTTGCAACGCCTCCAACAAGCCCCCCATCACAAAAAATTATCTCCTGATCACTGCTTCAATTCACATGTCCACATGCCTGGAGTGTCCCCTACGATTTCCTCACATTCCTGTCCAAAGTTTACCCAGCACCCTTCAGGAGAATAAAAGACATGAAAGCATACCATCTGGCACTGCCCAATCCTTCTGATAAAAATATCTGCCATATAAACCCAAAATAGACCATTGTTTGAGCCGGATGTTTCAGCTGATGAGGCGTGATGAAATTTGATTTTATTATATTCATGCCGAGGTATGAATGACCCCATTGGCCTGATGGCGCCACTTGCATAAAGACTTGTTGAAAGTCAATTTATCCTGGCATCTTTGGGGCCTTTTATCTTGTGGCTTGTTTCTTCTGCCAAATGTTTGTGTTTGTCTCTCAGTCTTTCTTTCAAAACCCTTGATACAAAGTTTTTTGTGATGTTGTTTTTTAATTGGGCTAATGCAATTCTATTGAAAAAAATGACTTGAATTTAGAAGTGTAAATTCTTTATTTTAACAGGACCAAAATTAATCCCAAATGTTTTCAGACTGGAACTTTAAGGTGGGCTAAATAAAACTATAGAAGTTCAACAATTTCTACTACCTCAGGTACGACAGAGACAATGCTGCCTTACATTTACCTCCAAAGTTGGAGGGTTGGATCTTGAATATGATCACCCCAAGGTGACAGCATCCCAGCTGAAAATTTGGAAACAAGCTTTTGTCATGCTAGCCATTGTTAGATATATTAAATTTCAAAACAACACCATACTTAGCCTTTAGCAGATGCAAACAGTGTAGCAATAACCACTGATTAAAGCAAAAAATAAAGAATAGTACTATGTGTATGTCAGACATAATGCAAATAAAATAAGACAGAATTGCTCCAGCTTCAAATTCAGAAAAAAAACCTTTCCAAGTGGGAGTCAGCATTGTCAGTATTGTTAGCAATAGGCAGCTACTTCAAAACAAAGCTGTACATGGTATGATATGTGTAGAAATGTCATAGCATCACGTCCACTGGTAAAAACATTGCCTTTCCACGTTGGACCTCCAATTTCATCGAAATTTCTGAAACATTCGATATGGAACTCAAACATTTCATCTTCAGATTAAAATGGAGCACATTATTAATGAGCCAGAAGCCAATGAACTTGACATAACAAAAATTACTTAAAGAAGATGGAGCACAATGTACACAAACCCTTTAATATTTTTTCTGTTTAAATGAAAACAAACAAAAGTCTAATTCCAAAAAAGTGGGGACGATAAATAAAAACAGAATGCAATGATTTGGAAATCTAAAAAGCCAATATTTTAAAGAACACATCAGATGCTGAAACTGAGACATTTTACCATTTCATGAAAAATATGATC
Source organism: Arrhamphus sclerolepis (assembly GCA_037176975.1). Classification (NCBI taxonomy): domain Eukaryota; kingdom Metazoa; phylum Chordata; class Actinopteri; order Beloniformes; family Hemiramphidae; genus Arrhamphus; species Arrhamphus sclerolepis. Next base: position 2,030,911 of record JBAMYA010000017.1, read on the forward strand.
TCATTTTGACTTTGGTGGCAGCAGCACATCTTGAAAATGCCGGAAAAATAATTGGCGCAAATCAAAAACAAATGGAAGAACATTTGACAACTAATTAGGTTAATTGGCAACAGACGACTGGGCATAAAAGGTGCATTGTACAGATCAGCAGAGTTTCAGCAATCTGCGACAAACTGCGTCCACAAATTGTGGAACAATTTCAGAAAAATGAAAAGATTTAAAAGACTTTGAAGATCCCACCATCTCCTGTACAAAATATCATCAAAACATTCAGGGAATCAGGAAGAGAGTTTACAATCAAAGGACAAGACCAAACAACAAATCTGGATGGCGGCACTGTAATAAAAACAGGCATGATTTTCTACTGCACATCACTGAATGGTCTCAGGAACACTTCCAGAAAGTTCTATATAGTGTCCCAACTTTTTTGGAATTGGGGCTTCACAATATTAGGTTCTAATTATTAAGCTTAGGAGAGCTGGATATACGAAATTCCTGCCTTTGCTTTCTGTGTTTACAGACTAAGCACTTATATGTACTGATGTTCTGTCAAGCCTCATTTTGCTTGTCAGCAGTTATTTTCTTTGTCATTTTTTTAGGAAAATGCGCCAGAATTGGAAAAGAAATTCTGCTATGCATAAAACATTTCAATTCCAAAGCAGGCATGGTGTTTCCCTGTTTGAGCGTGCACATGTGGATAGTTTGGAGTCCTTTGATCGTGTGTGTTTGTATGTTTTTGTATCAGTTGGGTAAGTCGATGTGTCACTGGGAGGCAGAAGGTGGAAAGGAAAGTACAGACACTAAAAAGCCTGCGTATGCGTGACACCCGCCTGCGTCTGGACGATGCATTCAAATACAATATTTACCTTTTACGGCACATTTCTCAAACACCCAGGGAGTTACATTTGAGAGCAATTAGGAAGGGAAAAAAAAGACTTCAAGACTTTGAGCGGAAGAGTGGGAGGCTTTTGGGGTGCATGCCTGTTCCAGACCTTCAGAAACCTCAAAATTCATGAATCAGATTTTAATCATTTTAAACACCTCAGTTAAAATAGACTTAAATATGCTTCATGTTTATATGTTAATGTTGCTTTTTGTATGGTAACAGATAAGCACTGGAATTAATGTACAAAAGTTGGATAACTAATTATAGTTTGGATTTTTGGAAATGCTGATTCCTACCCCAATTCTGTTCCACATTTCTACCTCATCTGTTACAGTGCAATATACAAATGAACAGGTAAATTAAGTTTGAGAAGTACGTGCAGTGCACATTCAACCACTGTGACTGAGCAGATGTTAAAAGTTTGAATAAAAGAGAATTTACCTTGATTTTTTTTTTTGTTTTGTTTTGTTTTGGGTTTTTGAGAAAATGCAGGTTGAAATCTGTTGCAGATTCTGATGATCAGTTGCCACAGACACATTAAAATTATACTTGATCATGCAGTACTCTTCATTTCAAACTCTATAACCAGCCTGTTTATTTCCTGTGGTTTCTATCCAAAATGACACATTTGAGGTAGCAATTTTCTCTTTAAGCCGACCAGATAGGTTTATCAGTCTTCTCCTAGAGTACTGAGGAAAATGCATGCTGGGTATTTGGGTCTAACTGGGGTGTTTTGTATCAGGATCTGTTCTGTGTCCCTCTGTTTGTTTGAGTTTGTCAAAGCGCGTCCAGAGTGCCGTGCTCCCGTCTTTACTGACTGCCAAACCGGCCATGTGAGTCTGATCCAGACTTATGCACCAGATCTCAGTCTCTGAACTAGTCTATTGTTCCCCTGATAAACCAAAGGTACATGGACATGGTGACTTTGGGCGAGTCATTTACTTTTTAACCTGTTATTAAAATGGACAGTTTTGCTAGCTGGAATATTTTGCAAACTAACTCTGCTTGTGTTGCGCTTTGAGCCAGTAATACAAAATGACAACTACACATGTGGCTACCATCCTAATCTCTTTGTTATGATTCCTAAATCCACCACAGTAAAATCTCTAGCAAGATCACAGGAAATAAATAACACATTTTCAGACAAGGTTTAGTTTCAAAAAATACATTTATTCTCTGAACTTTTCAATAAAAGAGAATCCGTTGCAACCCAGTCTACGATCTGTGGAAGTCCACTTAACAGGAATTAGAAAGCTGCATATTTCCATATGTCTTTGTTTTACCTTTAACTTTAAAAATTAGACGCATGACATCCCGACTCATAAATCTATTGGTATCGACCAAGTTTGATGATTTGAATCATTGTAGTGAATCAAGAATCACAAGTTGGAGGTCTCCATTAACCCCGATCTTAAGTATGCAAGGCGAGACAGCAGACTCACCAACATGTCCATCTCTATGTTTTTCTTTTTAACCAGATGGCTTTTTGAGACCCGTTTGTCGTCTGTGCCAACAGATGCGTTTGCCAGCATGGTCAACATCTCAAGAATGTAAGTGCTGATTTTTAGAAGAGATTTATTTCTATTGAAAGCTTGTGCACATTTATTTTGGTCCTAAAAAATAAACTCTTTTAGAAAAAAAAAACTGCTTTCATTCACCTGAGTTTTGAATACTTTCCCTTCAAGTTCCAGGCTGTCGTTTTATTTCCTTTGTGTCCAACCCAAGCAGATCATACCTGTTTAGCATCACAGCTGGTTTCTGAAAGAGCCAAAGAGTTTCTTCATTGGGACTGTTTGGCCTTCAGACACAGCAGGGACATTGGCTGGGTACTCCAGCAGAGCATTCTGGGTGTGTGGCGATTTTAGACTCCCAGTAGAGATAAACCTTGAGGTAAAACTCTAACTCGAGGCTTTATCCGCAGCTGCTTAGTTCATGTCCAAGTCATGCATGGGGGGGAAACGAGTGTTTGCACTGTCTGACTGAATTTATATTCACTGATTTAGTGAATGAATAATTTTTTTATGGTTTATTAATGAATCATAGTGAGCGTTGGTACATTTTTATAATCCATTTTGTGATAAGAAAACTGTGCTAAATTGAGGGTTTATTTCTAAGCGCATGCTTGTTACCAAGCAATAAAAGATTGGAGCAGTGACTTGTGACGATAGGTATGGGAGGTGCATAACTTTAAAATTTCGCTCCAACCTTTACAAATAATAAGTACAAATAATACTCTTCAAAATGTCAGCAAGAGAAAAATTTATTTCTTTTTATATTTATGTATACAGCTTAAAGCAGAAGTTTGCATACACTGTCTGCCATTAAATCAGACTAAACTATTCCTGTTTTAAGTCAGGAAGGTTTATCAAAATTATTTCTATTTTCTAAATCCCAGAATAATGAAGGAGAGAATTATAGGCTGATATAAACATCATGGGAATGTCCAGTCATCATATCATTGAGGAAGAAGACGGTTTCTGTGTCCTCGGGATGAACGCACTTTGGTGCAAAAGTGTATCAACCCAAGGACAAAAGCAAAACACCTTTGGAAGATGCTGATGAAGCTCGTGAAAGGGCGTCATTATCCTCTCCAAAACCAGTTCTGGACCCACATGGACTGAAAGACCATGTTTCATTTTATACAGAGCATGTACACGTCTGGTTTCAACTATTTATCAGAAAATGCACTTTAATGCTTTTTTGTTGTGTTTTTCATTTAGATATATATCTGTGGATGTGACACTGCAGAGGCTGGAGAGACACTCGTTTTACAGCCTGAGGAAAATCACTCACATGTGAGTAACTAAAGCAAAAGGCCACGCTCTGTATTGATCTTTATTGATCAGCCTTTCCTTTGCTCTCTGGAGAGGAAAAATACTTAATTTTGAAGCTTGTCGGCAGCAAATGGAAGCACACAAGGAAACACACTTGGAGCTCTTTCACACTGCTTAATGCTTCCCATCAACATGGTGCAGAGCTATTTTGTGTACTTATAGGCCTGAAAACATAGCCGTTGCTAATGAAATCAGCCATCACAGAACTATATTATCCCCGAATTTAGTCTTATAAGCATGTTAGGGAGTAGTTGCTAAACAGCAGCCAGTGTTTGGCGTCTCTACTCGTCTTCTTCATGCCCCGCCTCTTATTAAAGCAGCTCAGGGGAAAAAGTCTAGCAAGGTGCACTCAGTTCTTAATTAAGGGATAGAGATTTATAGTCGAGTCTCCTGCTGGACTACGCATTTTCCAGAAGAACGCCTCCTAACACTTAATATATTCCTGCAAGACTTCCTGTCTACTAAAATATTTCTTCCAAGTTATAACACCATGCAACACATCTGTTTGTGTGCATTTGTGCTACTCATAGTGAGCAGATTGAGACGGTTGGTATGGAAGTGAATGGCGTGAACCATCATTTGGCAGTTTTTTTTCTGAAAGCCAGATCTTAAAATAACAAAGAGAAGTAATAACTTAAACTGCTCGCTGATGATTGTATCTGTGTTCTGGGGGTGCGTTTTGGATCCCTATTTGCCACTGACTAGTACAGAATACTGGCAAGCATGGGATAATGGCATCTCGCTCAGGTTTCCTTCAGGGTCAGACACATTACTGTTTTGTCTCAGACAGCTGCGGGTCGAGGACAGTATTTAGAGAGAGAATTCAGAGGGTTCTTCTTGTTTTAAACCTTAGAGTTGGTTCTCTGTTCCCAAATCATACAGCACAAACTTTCTTCTTTTTTTTCAGTGAATTTTTCTTTGATAATATTCATCCATTTTTTGCATTTCAGAGCTGCAATATATTTTTTTTTAAAAGTCAGCACTTGGAAGGTGTTAAAAGGAAAGAAATATTATTTCAAGCAGTTGGGGTCAACTGATAATTGTAATGATGATTTGATTTTTTTGAGTATTTGGGCAAAGGATCTCCACTTTGTCAAAAAAAAGCATCAGAAACTCTTTGGAAAGTTTGAAAAATAATGTTTGTGAAAGATTGTCAGGGATTGGATATTATCTTCTACAGTACATTATGTCAATACAAATTCAAGGAATTTCAGTGCATGAAGTGCAAGGGAACAAGGTTAATGGACAGTTGTGATTTCTGGCCCCTTGGCTGGCACTGCATTGGCCGTAGATGAAATGACCATATGTCAGGGAATTATCATGAGGGACCTTTATCAAGCTGCATTCAAATGTCACATCAAACTTTTGCAAACAAAAAATAAATAAACAAAACAAAACAAACAAAAAAAATGATGTCAAAGACTGTTCTTGGAGGCATCTGGGCACAGAGTGGAAACAATTATTCTTGTCATGTTAATCAGCATTCCAATCTTTTTTTTTTAAGAAGAAGAAGAAGAAATGCGTGCAGTGTAACAATTATATTTCACTTCAGTTGAATCCAAAGTCTTTTTTCAGTCTTTGTTTTTACACAACACTACTGGGGAGATGAATATCATTCTGTGTCACACCTTCCTGAAAACCACATGGCACAGAGGACCAGTATAAATTTGATAATGAAATTTGAACTGAACTCTAGTCTGCTTCTAGTCCTGGCTGTCTGCACCAAGTTTGCCTTCTCTTGTATCCTGGCATATACCTCGTTCTGGTCCTTCAACAGATCTGAGGATTTTCAGCGTGTATTTTCAGACTCAGTAAATCCAGCAGCCAACACCTTCTTGTTCTTCTTTCAGAGAGATACGAAACACGAAAGGGCTGAAGTATGTTGACCCAGAAGCTTTTAAGCACCTCCCAAACCTCAAATATCTGTAAGTACATTTAAGAATGTGCTCTTCTTTATTTCTTTCAAACCTCATGTGCTCACAACATCATAGTGATCCATAGACATATTCCTCAATAATTTTGATGGTTATATCGATGTATTGTACCACTTTGTCAATGCGGGAATTATGGGAGTACTGTGAAAATGGTATTCACTCAGTGTCAGCACATCACATTTTGGATTTTTGACTGCACCTAAACATCCGGTTTTAAAGAAAATCCCAAAGGAAATGGGGAAGATGAATTCCTTGCTTCTTCATTCTTCATTCATACACAGCCCTGGCTCTGTAAACTGGAAACAAATAGGGTGAGGATAGTCTGTCCCCCCAATAATAGACTATAATGGAAGAGAATATGATGCCCAAAGTGTTTGATTGTGGCCTGTGTAATCCCTGCATTATTACCTTTTTAACATGATTATTTCTCACCTTCTGTCATTCAGGGGGATCTTCAACACTGGCCTGACTTTCCTACCAGCTCTGACCAACATCCACTCCAATGACATGAACTTCATACTGTAAGTTGTTCTGCATCTGTGCCAACTGCTAATCTGAGCACCATCAGTCAGTTACAACCAACCAGGGTCACTTTTATGAAGCAATAAGCAAATCTCAAAGCTTGTTAAGATCATTTGCTATTATATGCCCTTTTCTTCATTATGTTGTCATTGACTTGTTAATGTTCTTTTGGACAATTAGCAACAGTTATGTAAAGCTCAGAAGGGAATAGGAGCAATGAGTTTTATATTATGGGGCTACTGTTAAATTCAGTGCTGCAACATGTCCTTATAAGTGTATCTTGCCTGCTTCTCTGTAACCATCTTTTTAAAAAAAGGAAAGAGAAAAACGATAACCACAGTCACAATTTCTCTTTTGGCAACCACTAATTTGCCTCCTTTACTTGCCAAATCTAATTTTCCTAGCAAGCTGTCATACTTTAGAATATAGTTATCGACACCACATTCCTCCCTCATGCTTCTTTCCAGCAAAAGGCATAAATTTACAACACCACTTCATTTCCTCTCTTCTCTATATCTTCCTTTGCAGGGAAATTGTCGATCATCCCTACATTACTGAGATCCCGGCAAACTCATTCCGCGGCATCACAAGCGAAGTCCTTACAGTGTGAGATATGTGCACACCAGCAGGAGCAACCACACGTAGAAGCATGTATATTCTTTACATAAACGTGCACAGAAGAAAAAAAGAAAACCCAATTCTAATGCAAATACATGTACGCTGATATACATAAATGATGTTGAGAAGATAAGTACTGCAGTAATATTTCTTTGTGGCATTGATCTTCTTCCCTACATCCAAAATGCCAAAATAGTCCCTCCAAAAAATAGGGATAATCTAACATGACCTCACTTTAAATGTACGTGATTGCCTTGACCTCATTTGAATCCTACACAGAAAACAAAAACAGTTCAACTCACAGTCACTAACACAATGAAGCAGTTTGCATGTATGTGGTCAGCTTTGGTACTGAAGGAAGTGAGGTAAATATTGGTCCAATATAAAAACCACAAAATTACACATAAAAAGAAAATGACACTATAAAATGAAAAATAAATAGGTTTCACTTAGCTCAGATGAAACAGATGAAAGAACAGTATATTGACTGGCTTTTTTTTTTTTTTTTTTACACCAAAAGAACATATTTAATGATGTTATAAAATTCTTCATCTGTTCCCAGTATGCTGTATGGAAATGGCTTCAGAGAAATACAACATCATGCCTTTAATGGAACAAAGTTAGATCAAGTGTAAGTATTTCTCACGTGTGAACTGAAGAACTGTGGTTGATTCATTTGATTTGTTTGTGTTTTGACTTTGTTGTGAATGGAAAAAAGTATTAACATGTTTTGGGAATTGTACTTGAAAGTTAAATGAGATTATTATCTGCACCGTAGCCACATAGTCTAAACTGCCAGGCTAAACAAAGGTTACTACCTGGATTTTAAAAAAGCAACATCCCATTTTCCTCTCTGACAAAATCACAGTTTTGGGAGTTAATAAAGCAAATTTTTGCCTCTATAGATAGGTTAGCTCCCTACCAAGCGCCAACACCCCCACTTCTGGGTTGGATTCAAACAGGAAGTAGGTTTTGTTGATGTTTCCTAATTGACCACTTTGTTCTGGCTCCAAAACAGAGCAAATACATATTAACCTCCATGCTAAAATGTCCATTACAGCAGAAATGAACATACTCTTAGCCTGGCACAAAATACAGTTTAGCTCCCGAGAGTTAGATTTTACATCCATGACAACTGCATGTTGTATACAAATGTATATAAGGCTATACAATTCAAGGTGGCTATTTGATTGACAGCTTGTCATTGGTTGTGTCATTAGCTAGCCACTCGCCCAAGACCAGGCCCTCATCATTTTAGCCACAGTGTTTAGCATTACCCTGAGCTGTGAATAAAAACCTTAAAAAGCATAGGCATACTTTTAAGAGAATATGTTTATTTTGTTGTGCATGTGTGTTATGTAAATCGTACTAACAGACAGTTTTGACTGACTATGGTCCGAGAAGGTTAAGAGGACGAAGCTTAGTTTAGCTAATACTGACAGTGGTAGGTTTGCCCAACTGCAATGTCTCTGTCCCAGTGAGGGTTTGCGGGTCCCAGCAGAGCTCTGCGAGTCCTCATTTCAGCTCTGGGAGGACTTATTTCAGCAGTAACACTTGAAATTATGTTGCTTGATCAGGTAAAAAACTGGCGTGCATTTCCAGTCAGCCTCTCAGCACCAGTGGTTCTACCTCTTTGCAACAGGGCACCTTACAAAAGAGAAAAGGAGGCTTCAAAAGCAAAAGAGAACCTATAAGCGACATTACAGATTATTCATCCAATAATTACATGCTCCATGTTTATTCTTTCCATGTTAATGGTGCTGTCGCCAACGTATTCCTGCTTGCTATCATGGGCACAAAAGTCATAAAGATGATTCAAGACAGCTTAAACATTTAGTGAAATCTGATTTTAAAAAAAAAAATCATCATAATAATTTCTACACATTTCTACACAAAAGGAATTCAAGATATTAGGACTAGAAAAAAAGTTCATCAGTGAGGTGTAGCATAAAGATTGGATTCTGGGGTGACTGATTCTGAGGATGGTTATGTGGTCTAATGAGATCAAAATTACACTGATCTAGAGTCAGATCAATTCATTACCTGACTTTACTAATGACCACCAGTAGATTCTTTTAAAATCTTTCCTCAAAACACCAGGACACCCAAAGATTAAAACACCAGGATTCATCCAGACATTAACCTGAGAACATTTGTGATGAAAAAGACTTAATGCTTCTGTCTGAATTTTCAATGGTCCATACACAAAAAAAAAGATGCACCTCTGGGTGGAAATTAAGGCTGTAACACTACTTAAGCTCTTTGAAATGACACTCCAGCCAATGCATGCCATACTCAACGCTAAAAGCGTTTTAACAAAATATTGCTGTGTGACTGGAGGGAACTGCCAGAAAAAGCAGAAGACGTGAAGGCGTGAAGGGGCAGCAAAACAGATGAATTGGTAGAAAAAAGAGGATGAACAAGACAATATTCACAGGGACTGAAGATACACAGGTGCAAATGATCATGAGAGGTGAGGACAAAGAAAGTGAAGAACTTAACACAAGAATACCCCACTGCACACAAAGGATTTCCCATGAAGTCGCATCGCTCTTCCTAGTTTCATGATTGAAAACGTGTACTGTACATTACAGTCATATCTGGGGTGTGTTTAAACCTGGCTATTGAGTTGTTAAGCATAGATATAACCAACAACTTTAACCAGATAATATCAGCAAATGACACTAGCTCTGCTCTCAACCTCTTCCATACATGCCTATGTCCTCCACCCGCTTTCCTGATAGTCAGGCAGCAATCGTAAAAAAGTAGAAAACTTTCAACAACGTCGATCAACTTCGCCTTTGTGGGGTTAATACAACTAAAACAAACTCAAGAAATTCAAGAACAGAACCATAGAACCACAACGCCAGGCAACGCCAGCTTACTTGTATAGTACATTTTATAACAACAGGACACATTAAAGGTACACAATGCAAAGCCTATTCTGTCAGTAACTGGTAGCCAGTTTAAGGACCTCAGAACAGCAGTAATGTGCTCAGTTTTCTGACTTCTTGTTAGAACTCTGGCAGCAATGTTATGGGTGTCTTGAGCCCTCTGAACTGATAGAAGCTTGACTGCATCCAGCTATTCACTTACTCCAAGCGCTGACAGAGGGAGTCTAATGGACCAGAGTCATTTTTCGAAAGAACCAAGCCTCTAAGCCTGCATGTAATCTGCGTAGCTGTGATAAGTGACATTGTTGTTACATCATCTGACCTATAATGTCAGAGGTTGAACAACAGTGGTCCAAGAATGGAGCCTTGAGGGACTCCACAGGTCATGGGAAAAAGCTCAGATTTATGCTCACCTATGAAAACAACAAAGCTCCTGCTTTGAAAATATGATCTGAACCAACTAAGAACTGGACCTGATAACCTCACCCAGTTTTCCAGTCTATCCAGAAGGATTTTGTGGTCCACAGTTTCAAAAGCTGACTTAAGGTACAACAGCATCAGAGTGGATGTTTTTCATTTCATTTAAGACCTTGGCTGAATCATTGTTGCTCTCTCAATAATTTTCTAAACATATAAAAAGACTGTAATGGTTGTTGTATTGTGGGTTGTTATTGTTGTAATAAAAAAAAAAGAAAAATCATTTTCAAGGCTAATGTGAAGTTGTCTTACTACTGACCTTAGATTTATACTAACCATGGACTTTTCTGGTAGAAAGTAACTGTAACCTAATTCATAAAATATTTAACGATAATAATAAGCAACTTCAAACATTCATTATCACACCAAATAATCAGAGTAGTGGGATATTTTTGTTATTTTTAATCTGTTTCAATTATTTACATGATGATCTTTTAGTTTTAATGCTTGTTCTGTAATTTTAGAAACACTATTTCATTACATCAGTCACGTTGACACTGAAACTCATAGACCATCCATCTTCTCCAAAATTAAGTTGCACAGCATTTTGTCTGGGGTATAGTGTTTCAGACATCTGGGATATGAATTTACTTACCAAAATTGCGCTAAAAACAGCAAAGGGTTCAAAGTTGGTTCTGTATGGGCCGTCTCGTATGTGCTCAGAAATGCTTAAGCCCAGCTCTCGATTAGCAAAATAGTTCTCATGGGAAAATATTTCAAACAGTGGAAAACAGGAAGTCTGCTGTAAAGAGTTTCCTACTAACATACACTCAAAGATATGGGCTCCTAGACTTGAAGAAATCCATTTCATGCTTATTTATTCATCATATACCCACTCGAATTCCTTATTTTTGTCGCAATGTGTTTTCTTCTCTTCTTTTTTACCCTCTGGTCCAGAAACCTGCATATTCAGGATATGAGGTATTAATGATATAAATTTAAGACCCCTCTCTTCTTTTACAACACCTACACTTAGCCCAGGTCTTTATAAGAGCTCAATTAAACCATTGGTCTGTAACTATAAAGTCTTACCACATGGGTGTTTGTGTTGGCGCCTGATCTCCTCTGAGCAGAGAGCTGATCCAGCAGAGTCTGACCAAGACAAACACACTCCTCATAGGTCTATTATCCTTATTAGATTTAAGGGATTTGGGGAGATATGTATGAGGATGCAGTGTGTTTAAGGAGCACAGCCTCATACTGTCTAAATGTGAATCAACAACATTTGGTTAGTGAAGCATTTTTTCTTGTTTCACCCCTGAAATAAGAGAAAATAGAGAGATGAGTGTGCAATGATGAGGTCTGAAAAAGTATTATGACATGCCTCGTCTCTGTCAGTCTGACTGAAATGCGCTAGATATTTTTTTCTCTGAGGAAATTCACACTTGTGCTTCTCTGTCCAGTGACCTCCACAGGAATAAATATTTGAACAAGATGGATGACAGGGCCTTTGCAGGAACCATCAGCGGCCCCATGCTTCTGTAAGTATCTGACCAGCTTGAAAAAGTATCAACTTTTTTCAGCCGACAATTCAAAGATTTCATCTGATCTTATTGAAAAATATAACTAAACTGATCAACTGAATGTTACTAGAATCCTTTGAATGAATCCCTTTTTTGCCGCACTATAGTTTGCAGTGCTGAACATCCTTTTATTTACTTCCTTTATGTTCTACAGACATGGCAACGAAGCAAATAAGGCATATCTTATCTGAATTGGAGCTGATAAATGTTGAGTGACAGTCACTTTTACTGACATTGCAACAATCTATCTTTCTATCCAGCTTGGATTTTTTTTGGTGGAGTTGTTGCTGTATGTCAGAAATATAAATCATTTACATAGGCTATAACTTTAATGACAAGTTTCATATCCTGTACATTCCAATATACACATAACATACTGCCCACTTTCAGCATCTGCTGGTCAAGCTAAATGCCTCACCGGGTTCATATCTGAATAGTGACTGATCTGAAAGGACATAAATCCCTTAAAGAAACCAGATTTGACATTACTAAGTCGAGCCACTGTCTCATCAGCTAATATAATGAGGACATGAAGTTTCTAGGACACATCCTCATACAAGCTAACCCCAAAAAATCAGGCCCTTCGTGGAAACGATCAGTTATTATTCATGACATCTCGCCAATGCCTACTGCCACTTTTCTCTGGGTGACTCTAGTTGTGCTGCTGGTGCTGGTCCAAAGTTCTAAATGAATGTCAAAAAATGGGTCTTCTGCAGCACAACACTCTGCCCCTACATTTTGATAAAATGCTGCAAAACTTCTGACATGTGTTCTCACCACTGCCTACTTACAGAGAGCCTGGCTACTTCCTATTATTCCCAATTCACCAACAATTCACCAAGTGAAGTAGTCCTGAAAAACAAGGTTCCTGTTTTTAGTTTTTTATCAAGCTAAGTCAGCTGGATGCTATTCTTAGCATCATGTTCATAATAGCCATTGTGACAGTAATATTTACTTACTGTGACTCATTCTAAGCAAGATGGCCAAAAAGATTCTCAAGCTGATATGTATTTTGGTTCATGAGCAGATTTTTTTTTTTTTTTTTTTAATTTCCCAGAATTATTTGTTTTTTCTTCTCCTCAAAGATACCACATGCAGCGTACAATTGAGGGGGATATCTCAAAGATTAATTGCCCTGGTCTAGTAATTATTCACACTGTGTCATGTTACTGTATACTTCAACAATGTTCTCATTCATAATGTGCAGATGATCCATGTCTGCAAGACAGGATAGAGTAAAGTTCATTCCCCCACAGCTGTGATGCTAGGACCAGGAAATCTGATACGTATCGTGTGCAAGCATGCGATGAAGAACCTTCGGACTTTTATATGATGCTGTTGTATTTTCTCTTTTTGTTTTTGCTTTTTTCATCCTAAAAGATACTTGGTGTCAGCACCCTTTACCAGAGCTGTCTGGTTACGTTTGCGCTCTGATGTAGCTGCTATGTGTCTGCTCAGGTGAACTGAGTTTGAGCGCAGGTCTTCTTCCTGTGTTCAACTTAGGAGCATGTCCTGAGTGAGGTCACCTCCATGATGTCATGGACTAAACATCTGGAAATGACAAAATCAGACTTAACGCTCACAGGGCCTGTGCTGCCTTACACAATGAGCCCCATGAGAGGAAAACATAGCAGAGGACAGAGAAGTGGGGAAAGCAAATGAGACTAAAAAAATGGACACGTTTTTAGCAAGTGTGGAACTGTCTAACTTGTGTTTTGCTATTTTATTAAATTAATTATTGACTTGAAGCGAAATGGGATTGGATTCTTTTGTTTTTCTTTGTTTTGTTTTGTTGTTTTTTTTAAGAAAAAGGAAACGATAACTAGGACTCTGATTCGTACCTGGGATGGAGTGACTAGTGTGTTTTTTGGTGCGGTTGTCAGGCCCCTGCATGTCTTTTTCCCAATGAGAGTGGCCTGGATTTGGTATGATAGCTCGAGAAATACCATAAGTAATCTTTTAAAGATGAAGGACTGAGGAGTTCACGCAAGGAAACAGATGGAGGGTGTTGTTTAATCCAAGACTCTCACTCTATGAGACTATCTGGACTCATTGTGTCTAGCTGTCTCATATTTGCTAATAGTTTGTTTTCTCCAACATCCAGACTTGAACTGTGAGGTATCGTGACTTGAGTGTTTTCTTCCAGATCAAAGTATCATGTTCAATATTCAATGGGCATGCAAGCCCAATGTTATGGGATTGGGGTATTCGTAAAACAGCACCTTATCAGCTGTTTCAACGATCTAGCTTGATCTGTAAGTCTAGCAGTCTGGAAATTGCATCGTTATTCTGTTAGAATTTTTTTATTTGATAATAGGTTGTATCATCAAAAGTTGTCCTTTAACTGCACAGACAAATGGAGAACTTTTTGGAGAAAATGTCAAGATATACCTGAATTTCAAGGATACATTGTACAGTATCTGTAGAAATAGATGTAATTAACCCATTTTATAACCAATATTTTGAACACATGTCCAATTTCCTTATGTGCTTCTTGAAATCAACTATATGCAAACTAATGCAGTGCATTCTCAAAGAGCTTTGTCATATTATATCTTCCTTCTGTCTATAAGGCATTATCCCATATAGACCAGCTCATCTGTGACTATGCCTTTTAGTGGTTTTCTTTCAACCATACAGCAGGTTGGAAGTTTGAAAGTGAGAATGACTGGACTCATAGTAGTGTTTTCTTTTCAATTTTCCATCAACTTTCTATCAACCGTTCTTCAAATTCTTTATTATGACAAACTTCTGAAATTTTGAGCTGGTCAGGTGAACTGAGTTTGTGTGTCAAAATTTATAGTTTGCTTCAGCACGTGCCTTCACGTCACACTACGTCGGGCCATTGCTCTTAGACAGCAAGCTTTGTTTCGAGGCATCAAATCATTTCCTTTGCCTATTTTATTCCATATCTCTTTGTCTTGCAGAGACGTGTCTCAGACAGGGATCACCTCTCTTCCCACCAAGGGTATGGATTCTCTGCGGGAGCTGAAGGCACGCAGCGCCTGGGCTCTTAAGAAACTGCCGCCCATCAAGACCTTCAAGCACCTCACCATCGCCAACCTCACCTATCCTAGTCACTGCTGCGGTTTCAAAAACCTCAAAAAGAAACGGGGGTGCGCTTTTCATCATTTCTTGATTTTCTAATTGATGAGTGTAGTGCAAAAGTCCAAAAATGTATTGAGATTGGTGGGGGGAGGGTAGGCATCATGTTAAGTATATTAATGGGGCGTCAGTTCTTGGATTTCATGTATTTTAATGATCCACCCGAGAGAGCGGGGGCTGCTGCGCTTGTATATTGTGGATCTTGGCAAGGATTGATCAACTCTCTTCTTACAGAGCTGCCATAATTAGTGTCACTCCCCGCTGTTATCATAAGAATAAAGTAGAGCAAATCAGGAGTCATGTCTCTTAATGTTGACATATAAATTATTTGACTGAACTGTTCATTTTTCATTATTTCTTAATGAACTCAATCTTTTTTGCATGTGCTTTTCAGATTTTTGGAGTATATCATCTGTAACCTAACTGCTTTCTACGACCAACATCACAAGCGCTCCGTGGGGCCCCTTCACATGCCTTACCTTCAAAAGGACAGTATCGTGGAAACCCCCCCAGACCAGGAGCCGAGTGATGGTTACAGGGAGTCCCAGCAAGACTGGTGGAGGGGAGACTTCCATGGCAGCCTCCACTACCACACCTACTTTGGGGGACAGCCAGATGAGGAAGTGGGCTTTGGAGAGACGCTTAAGAACCCCCAGGAGGACAACAGCCAAGATTTTGACAGTCGATATGACTATGTGGTGTGCGAGGAGGGAGAGGAGGTGGCGTGTGCACCAGTGCCCGATGAATTCAATCCTTGCGAGGACATAATGGGCTTTGGATTCCTACGGGTGTCTGTGTGGTTTGTGAGTCTGCTGGCTGTTCTGGGAAATGTGGTGGTGCTCCTGGTGCTGCTCACCAGCCACTACAAGCTCTCAGTTTCCCGCTTCCTAATGTGCCACCTGGCGTTTGCAGACCTGTGCATGGGGATTTACCTGCTGCTCATCGCCTCCATAGACCTCCACACCCGGTCTGAGTACTTTAACCATGCCATAGACTGGCAGACAGGCCCTGGTTGTGGACTAGCAGGGTTTTTTACAGTCTTCTCCAGTGAGTTGTCTGTGTACACCCTGACAGTGATTACTCTCGAGAGGTGGTATGCCATCACTTTCGCTATGCGGCTGGATCGGAAGCTGCGTCTGCACCATGCAGCAGCCATCATGTTAGGCGGCTGGATCTTCTGCCTCTTCCTGGCCTTGCTTCCACTGGTTGGGGTGAGCAGTTACCAGAAGGTCAGCATTTGTCTCCCAATGGACACCCAGTCCATAGTATCACAAGTATACATCTTGTCAGTGTTGGTTCTGAACATCCTGGCCTTTTTTGTTATCTGTGCTTGCTACATTAAGATCTACTGCGAAGTTCACAACCCTCACTACCGCTCTGGATCTAAGGATACAAACATTGCTAAGCGCATGGCAGTCCTCATCTTCACTGACTTCTTGTGTATGGCACCTATTTCCTTCTACGCCATGTCTGCCGTGCTAGACCGGCCCCTTATCACAGTGTCCAACTCTAAGATTTTATTGGTCCTTTTTTACCCCCTCAATTCCTGTGCCAACCCATTTCTCTACGCCATCTTCACAAAAGCCTTCAGGGGAGACGTTTTCATTCTGCTCAGTAAGGTGGGCCTATGTCAGCAGCAAGCTCAGCTGTTCAGAGGCCAAACAGTCTCGTCAAAGGGCAGCAGTGGGACTTTTCAGGTCCGTAGAAACAAGGTGAAGAAAGCAGGAGCCATAGGCCAGGAAGAAGTACCCATCCACCTGAAGAGGTGCTCCAGACATACCTATCAGCAAGCAAACAGCCAACAAACAAGTCCTGAGGAGAGCCACAGCATGGACACGTGAGCCGAACACCAGACTGAAGCAGTAAAGTGTGACAGGTTCAGGTCAGAGAGCAGATGCCTTTGAGTGTTTGTGGACAGATCTATTTGGAAACTTAACAGAAAGCTCCAGTTTTTTGTATCTGCTTCAGTTTTCAGACAAAGTTCAGCTGTTTTCATAATTTTGGCTGTGATGATTTTATGGTTCCAGTTGTTGGAAAATTTCAAGTGTCACTGAAATATGAACCTGACTTCATCTCACTTGCAGTCCTTTGTTTTCTAATGGAGTGCTTAGAATAGTGCAGATATTATCTCCTGATAGAAAAAACAGCAACACATGTAACAGTGAAAAATATTTCTTTTTCAATATCTTTATTATATGTTGAGCATTGTTAATGATACCAGGGAATTTAACGTTTCCAAAACTCTTCCACGTACAGTATGTTAACCTTTCAGAGATATATTATTTATCTGGGATTATAAGGTGATTTTTAGACTGCAGGAACCTTTTGATACTTCTCATAGCAAGGACGTTTTCCTTGACACAACCGTGAAGTCCAGCATTTACTGAGCTACTATGCAATAGAGGAAGTATGACGTAACTGTCACTCATTTACCATCCACCAGATGACCATTTATGTCACTTCAAAGTTTCGATGTGTGGTGTGAATGCAACCAGAGAAATACCCAAGAGCTGTTTGGTCCAAATGCTACTTATTGCTTTGTCGAACAGCCTGCTGGTTCAGTGCCGTTCAACAGTGGAAACTTTATACAGTTCAGGACAGCATGAAAACACAGCATTTCTTTTTGCATTATATTAAAGGCACTCTATATCACAATACCTCCTTTTACCACATGAGGACAACATATCACAAGAAAGCTCTCGTGTCAGTTGCTGGTGTGACGCCAGATTCACACTGTACGACTTTTACGGTCTTATTAGATTGATTTAAGTTATATTGCATGGTGTCAAATGAGTAGATAATCAATTTACATTACACTGTGTGATTGAACATACGCTGAATTGCTTCTACGACAAAAGGAAATCCAAGTGTATTTCAAGCTGCAGCATCGTCACGTCAACGTCGTTGCGTCATTAGCAGGTTGCTGCTAACCTGCTAATCCACAGATGACTGGAAAGTTAGCATTGCCGTAGTTGTGTTCATGTGATTTAAAAGGAAAATGAATAAAATCAAGAAAAAGAAGTGTCTTTCTTTTTTATTTGAGTTGCACGTATTTCTTCCCATTTCTCCGCGTGTTTTAAGCATAATAATAATACAGAAATAATACATTTGAAATATGACCCGCTTCTCTTAATCAATGGGCATTTCAAACAGTTAAGCTTCAGATTGTGTTTCTTGAAGTGTAAGTGCGTGGAATAAATAATCTTGATCTAACACAATTCTTTCTTTTTCATCCAGAATTATAACATTAAATACCTGCTTTAAGTCATAATCTCCCTGCGAAGAGCTGCAGTCGCTTTTATTTTGTTTTTTCTTACTTTTTGCTCCTTAGATTTCACATCAGTACTTGTCTGCACTGTTACACCTCCATATACTTTTGTCCCTCAGCAGAGTTTATGCTCGTTAATGAGCTTATAAGTGTCCACCTATCCTGTTGTCAGTTTGAATTCACTATCGTGCACATGTTCTTACGAAAACATGCTAGTTTTATGCAGCAGTAATAAAACCATAGCAGTTTTTTTAGTAAGAAGGTGATTTATGTGCAAATCTATTCAGATTTATGACGAATTCATGAGTGAGACCCAATGAGACAGCAGATTTGTAGGCCCCATGTGGTTAAAAGTGGTATAGCCTCATAGAGTGGTTTTAATACCTAAGTATCATGTAAATAAATATAAGATTGTGAATTTAGACTTATATACATACATACATATGCGTGTGTGAATGTGTGTGTGTATTAAAAAAAAAAACGTGTTGGAACTTTTCTATATTTCTTGGTTTATTTTTTTTCACGGATTCAAAAGAAGAACAGTGTTTTCACAGCACATCTGGACTGTGGAAATGTGCTTTTTGTAGCATATACCTGCATCAAATGATGTATCTTTAAAAAAGAGTAATAAATATTTGTCTACTTTTGTCTTTTATGTTGATTTTTTTTGTAATGTTACCAAATATGTTTGTGTTATTGATGCAGAAAAAAAAAACACCTCACAAAATGACCTTCTCATCACACAGGAACATATGATATATTTAATAAAACTAAACATAAGCTGTGTTTTCATTATTAGCACGTTTCTACAAATTACACACAGGTATGAAAATCACAAATCCATGCTGTTAACGCAGCGTCTCTCCTTTGGAATGTCGTGGTTGTTTTTCTAATATGATCCTGATGTTTTTCCATCCCTCTGCGGAAACCAGTGACTTATACAATCAGGGGAGATAGCTTTGCCTTTACTGGGAGATCTTTAAGCAAATACAGCTGAGGCACGTGGGAGCAGCACTGTTCTGACATGTGTGATACTGAACTAGTAAGTGTTAAAAGACACCCACTTCCAACAGCAGCTTAACATCTGGTTAGCATTTCATCGGCTAGGTGACACTTTTTTCAATGTACAAATGAACAAGGGGGAGGATTTTCCAGGAAAAACGATCATTTCAGTTTTGTTTTTTTTTTCTAAATTTTGCTTGCATATTTGCTTTGAAGGTTTTTTTTAAACCAGATTCTGGCACACTTTGTTTCAGTAAGGAAACTACAGAGAAGAATTCCCAGTTACACTGTACATCACTTAAATACGTCAGAGGATGACAGTTGCTTGAAATGTAAAAACTGGAAAGAATTTAAGGTTTAATCTGTGGCCAAGGGGCTACATCCTGCTTTCTAATCTGTCGTCAACACAGACGTCTCACACCTTGAAGTTCTTCAACCACTGGGGGCCAGCTCAAAAGGTAATCTTCTGGTCAACACTCCATTTTTTCAATTCTTTTTTTTGTTAAAAATTATGCAGTTTAATGTCTCATTATACTCTGGAATGAAAGCATAGAACAAAAAAAACCAAAACAACTCGTATTAAAAAAAGAAATCAAAAACTCAATTAATAAACCAACTTTTGCCTCAACAAAGCCACCTTTGGTAACTATAACAGCTGAACACACTTGTGGGATTCTTTCTACAATGGAAATCAAATATTCCTTACAAAGTTCTTCCAACTCTGAGGCAGAAGTTCTCATGAATGTGTGGCACTTGGAAGTTGCTTTGCTTTGTTCCCTGAAAAAGGACGTCCTCTGGAAGCTCATTAGTTACCTTTATACCATTTTGAACTATATATTGGACTGGAAGTTTTTATATATATACATATGTTTTTTTTTTAATGGAAGAATTAAGGTGTTTTAGAACTTTAGTTATTTAGCACTTTTGATTAACCTAACTTGTGAGCTGTGGATAAAGAGCTAACATGACTTGCATTATGTGCTCTTAATTTAGTTAATTTTAATTTAATAATACTTTATTTAATTGCAGTGGAAAATTATAGGTTGCTGTAACTGTCATGATTTAAGCCTCTTCTAAGAGTCATTGCAGAAGGTCCCAGCTGTGTTCAGGAAGGATCTCCTGCAGTGGTCTG
>JBAMYA010000017.1:2051205-2101960 GCA_037176975.1 Arrhamphus sclerolepis
TCTTTACACTGGCTGCCTGTCCATCAGAGGATAGACTTTAAAGTTCTGATGCTGGTCTATAAAGCTCTGAATGGTTTGGGACCAAAATACATCAGTGACCTACTGACACCATATAAACCTACCAGACCCCTCAGATCATCTGGATCTGGACTTTTATTAGTTCCCAGAGTCAGAACCAGACATGGAGAAGCTGCATTCAGCTTCTATGCTCCGCATATCTAGAATAAACTCCCAGAAAGCCTAAGATCAGCTGAAACACTCAGTTTATTTAAATCCTGGTTAAAGACCCACCTGATCTCAGCTGCATTTGAATAAAGTTTCAAATTTACAGTTATTTTAAGCCTGAATTTTAGAACCAAAACAAAATCGTTTTGACTGCTGTTTTTGTCTTTTTTCCCTTTCTCTTCTACTTAATCTTTAAATTTTAAATTATACTTTTATTCTGCACTCTTGTGCTCTAGAAATAAACTTGCCTTGCCCTAAACAGATGTCCTTCCCTTTTAACTCAGTTCTCTCTTCACCACAGTGAAGAATCCACATTAGCTTACTGCAGATGTCACATCAGCCCGCCTGTCAATCTCCTGCTCCATTGATCTCACAGTCGTAAACAAGACCCCAAGATATTTAAACTTCTCCACTTGTGGAAATACCCCATCACAAACCTAAAGAGGGCATTCCACCTTTGATGTAATCTGTAAGGTTATGGAATCTTGACGCCACCAAACTGGACCCTCTCCATCCCTTGGATGTATCTAGAAATTCTGAAATTCTGTCTATAAAAGTTGTGAACAGAATCCATGTCAAAGGTCAGCGCTGATGATGTCCAGCTCCACTCAAAATGAATCCAACTTACTTCCAGCAATGCAAACAAAAACCATTGCTTCAATTTTATTGGGAATGAATGGCCTGTAGTAACGGGCCCAATAACCATTACACCCAGGGCACCTGCCCACAGATGAAAGAGACAAACACAGTCAAATGCCTTCTCAAAGTTCATAAAACACATCTCATGACCCCTCTGTGACTGGTTGGAACCCACACTGTTCCTCCTGTATCTGAGATCCAAATATTAGCCAGACGTTCTTCTCCTGCTTAGACCTTA
Source organism: Arrhamphus sclerolepis (assembly GCA_037176975.1). Taxonomy (NCBI): domain Eukaryota; kingdom Metazoa; phylum Chordata; class Actinopteri; order Beloniformes; family Hemiramphidae; genus Arrhamphus; species Arrhamphus sclerolepis. The sequence continues at coordinate 2,052,308 of JBAMYA010000017.1, forward strand.
CCATGGAGACCAATTAGTGTGATTCTCAAGAGATATAAGTAAAACCTTTCCAGTCATTAACTGTGTTCAGATAGTCTATGTGAGAAATATAACTTGGAAGTATATACGTATGGACTGCTGAGAGTCTCTTGAATTCTGAAAATACAAAGAAAACCCTTGAATCCTTAGTGTGACTTTTGGCAAAGGACACGTTGGAGCATTGTATAACAGAGAAAATGGCCTGTTGCCACCCTACTGTTCTTTACAGTAGCAACATTCAAAGCAGTGCACCAAGACTTCTGTTTTCAAGAATTAAGAACGGCATGGACATGCATACACTAAATTCATGAGTACTCACTTCAGAGTTGGGAGCTCCTGGAAAAGCCACCTGCAGGTAATGAAATCTGGCTGCTCTGATGGCATTGAACCAGTCCACCATTTCCTTCAGGAGGAAGTAGAATGGTGAACTTATACAGCATTATCATAAGCTCACCATCAATCACATTTTTTGTCCAATGGCCCACAACAATAATAACCCATAATAATAATGATAATTATAATAATTTTCTCAGAATTTGTCTGAAAAGCTCTAAACACACAGGAGATGTGAGCTTTTAGTCACAGTCAGATTTATATCCACTGGCAAAATTTGCACTCACTTGCATTTACAAATCTTTTCCACTAGAGGGCCACCATCCCGCACTCTCTCTCTCACACACACACACACATTCACACATATATGCACGCAAGCGCACACACACAGATATTCAGCTCATCATATTCCGTTTGAAACTCCAAACCTCACCTTCCCATCCTCATGGTAAACAAAAATATTTCTGGTGCTGTTGTCCTTTAAATAGGTTATCTGCATCCCATGAGAAGTGCCTATTTTAGTTGGCTGGAAGCTTGCATTCACTGTATGAATACTCATTATGGCTTTAGGCTCCCTGGCCTGCAGGGAAGAACAATGTTTTTAGACAATGTTAAGAAGGAATTACTCAAATTATTATTTGCATGCTTTCGGAAAAGTTAATTGACAACAAAGTATATAAAACACTAATTTTTTATCTTTGTTATTTTTAATAGTATTTTACGTTGGTAAAGGGATAAAGATGAAGGAAGCACTCACATCATGCTTGTTGAAATATTTCAGAACACCCTCGCGTTCGGACAGAATAAATTTCCGACTAAGGTATTGTCCATTGTCCCGTCCCCGTTTCCAGAGAAAGCCTTCTCTGTAGCCTGTCAGCAGAGGAGTCACAAGAGTCCCGTTCCATGGGAAGGGAGTGAAAAGAGAGAGAGAAAGAGAAGAGAAAAAACTTTTATGAGACTGCTAAATACATTTCCCTCGAAGCTGAAACGAATGCAGAAGAAAGTGTAATGAAATAATGAAAATAGGGAAGAGTCATTCATTCATACTGGAAATTCTGCTCTACTTCATCCTGGTTCTCCTAAAATCCACAATTATCTCCTTTGTTTTGTTCACATTCAAGATGAAATGTTTGTTCCCACATCATGGCAAAAAGCAGCCACCAGTTCTCTGTCCTCGGTCTCTTGTCCATCACTGATACAGCCCACAACTGCAGAGTCATCTGAGTATTTCTACAGATGGCAGGACTCTGACTGCTACTGGAAGTCTGAGGTGTACATAGGAAGGATGAGAGTCCAGTCCTTTGTGGTCCTCCTGTGCTGCTGACCACCTGCTCAGACACAAAACTGTTCAGTCTCACAAACTGTGGTCTGTTTGTCAGGTAGTCAGTAATCCAGGGGATTGTGGAGGCATCCACCTGTGTCTTCTGGAGTTTCTTTTGTAGTGAAGCATCTGGATGGTGTTAAATATGATCCTCACAGTGCTGCCTGCTTTGTCCAGATGAGTGCGGGTTTGCTGAAGCAGGTGCAATGGTGGCATCTTCAACTCCAACCTCGTGATGATAAGCAAACTGCAGTGTCTCGTGGAAGGTGCTTGTTTGCTTACTCGTGCCAATAGAAGTCTCTCAGATTGCTAGTTCTTGGATTTGATGAGGTTCTTCTGGTACTGGAACAAGGCAGGATGTCTTCCACAGCACTGGAACCTTCTCCTGGCTCAGGACCTGCAGCCTTGTTCCAGTTCAGTCCCTCCAGCTGCCTCTTCACCTGACTGCTAGAGACAAACAGACGGGAGGTTGGAGCAACAGGGGCCCATAATCTCCTGATGTGGTTGGAGATGGAGATGGAGAAACAGCAAGATCCAGGACTTACTCATGACTTAATTTTTTTTAGACTCGGTTATATTAACAGACTGCTTGACCTACAGGGTCCGGGCTGGAAGCTTATGTAGCCATGGCCAGCCCGATTCCCTCTAGCTTGTCAGTTGCCACATCTTGTCGAGCACCTGGATGCTCTGGCATCACCAAGAGCCCTGAGAATTCTGTTTTAAATTCAAATGCAAGCCATTGTCAACTCTGAATTCAGCCTTACCTTTGATGTGTCGCCATCATAAGTCACATTCCAACGCAAACCTGCACTTTACTGACGTAACCCCAAATCTCTGACAAATCCAAAATAAATTTTGATCTCTTAGATGCTTTCTGTTGGCAGAAGAATGTACAAATGCTGGACTAGAGCAGCATCTTATCGTCTTTTCTTTGTTCTGGTTGGATAATACTTGGAGTCACATGGATTTGTGAACCGCCCGTCAAGATTAAATAGAGGTGTCAATCATTCTCAGTCATTTTCCAGAGATATTTCCTCCTACATACATGCACAGCTCAGCAGCAGAAGAGGTCAGATGTATTCTTAATTTTATACTTCTGCTGTAATCCCACCTTTATTTTGATACCAAATTTATTCAAATACACATGCTGAATAAATATGCTCAATTTCAATTTAGGTATGTTATTTTTCAGCAGGAATCTCAAAAGTTCTAAACAAGTTAAAGCTGAAGAAAATAACAGGGTAGATCTAAAACCCTAACAGATCATTTTCAGTGAATAATATTACACATCTTCACGTCCATCTCTTGCAGTCCACCATTATCAGAAACCCAGCGTGAACTCTTCAATTCTAAGATTCACTGAACAAGACGACGATGTGCTCGGCTGCTCTTGTGAGGGCCTCCTTCCCTCTGCTGCCACTTAACATCAAATCACAGTTCACTAGTGTGTTCATGTCGAGGAAGATAAAAATCAAAGTCACTTCACGTTTGCCTGGGCGTCTGGGGGAAACACTAGAGGCTGGTGGCATGTACCTGCTGCCCGCACAGACGGAAAGAAAAGAGTTTCCTCAGTCAGGACTATCATTTGGAATTTCACGGAGAAATGTGGGTAGGTCAAATTATTAGACGGAGCTGAGCAGACCAAATGTGATTTATTTTGACATTCTTCTTCTAACCGGTTCTCAGGCCTCACTGATCATTCCTATCCCGGTATTACAAATAAACCCACATGTGAGCCGTTCCTCAAATAAGCAGGGCGGAACCCGGTGATGCACCACTGCTGAACTCAAATGCAGTGGGAAAAGACTCATGGAAAGGACTGTTCAGGGAAAACAAGGTTCCTTTTACAAGATGTAGATTAGCATAAACATAGGCTTAAAGTGATCCAAGTGATCTTGGAGACATAAGAGCTCTGCATTTGTGTCGTCATTCCTGACGTTACTCCATGAACCAGTCGGCAACAATGGTCACTCTTCAAGAGTCAAGTTGCTCTTTCGTACAGAAAGCTCTTGAACGACCAGCAAAGTGAAGCAAAGAGTTTTAGGCTATTAAACCTCGTTCCTCAGCGAGAGATTCTCCAAAAAAAAAAAAAAAAAAAAGTTCATACATGTGATGCACAGCCATGCAGTAAAAATATCTGTCCGAGAATGAATTTTACCAATTAGGCATAGATGGAATTTCTTTTGTGTTCATAAACAATGGCGTCTTGATCAGTCAAAAATATGTGGCTGAAAGATCAACAAAAATGAAAACATTCTGATAAGTTACGTGCACCAGCTTTGGTGTCTGAACTTGGACGTGAATGGCTCTAATTGTTTTTGTACTGACACACGCAAAGCGCTGTTTTGCCTCCTTTTAATTTTTTCAATCTTCCCTTAATTGAAAGCACAAATGTGCACAGGCCATATGCAACAGAGCTGAAGTAGGAATGCAACACAAAGATGAAGAAGATTCATCACAACCAGATTTCCGTCACAACTACCTTCCTGCTGTGACCCAGTGGCAGAAGTTTGATCTCAGATCAAGACTTTAATAAAAAAAAAAAAAAAAACTCAAGTTCACGCTCAACTGTCTCCCAGTGACGTCTGAAGTCACATGCATTTATAGTTGATCCCACTGCTTTTCAGATGTGGGGTGATAACGGTTCATTCAGAGGTAATCTACCTACTTCGTCAAATGCACACACACCAGCTGATTGCTGCATGATGTGCGTCTGTTTCTTGATCAACAGAAGCACGGTCCCTTGAAAAGTGGGAGACTGCAAAGCTTTCATCATGACTGTGAGAGCACAGGTGAAACGGCTGCAACAAATCGAAGCCACAGTCAACTGACTTACCATATGAAATACATGAAACTGCACACGCTGCAAGAAAAGGTGTTTGGCAGTTCAGTTACAGGAAAACGGCTCGTCTCGGACTTAAGCTTGAGCTACAGTTTCATGTGACTAGCAAGACAACTGTTTTCCCACGTTTGGACACAGCTGATTTACTACAGGACACTAAAAGCCATGAGATTCTGGAGGTAAAACCAAGACAAAAATGAATCTCTGTTAGACGTGGACAGAAACTCTTTTGTCCTTTTTTTCCAAGCCGATGGTAAATAGGCATATTTTCTACTTTGTACTAAAGCCAATAATTTCTGCTTTGCCATGCCGCTGATTGGCAGTCACTGCAGGTTAGCTGGTGAGCAGAGAAAGCTACAGAGCATCTCCAGGGCCTCATTATGAGCCGCCTTCTCCAGCAGCTCAATCTCTTCAGTCAAGAGGGCCCACTTCATCAGAAGCAGGCAGGGATACAGTCTGTCTGCGGCTGAGTAAATCTTAGTGAGGCCAGGTATGCTGTAAGATAGGCAGCTCGTCTCAAATCCATTTACAATCAAGGGCAGAAATCTCCATGTAGATCCTGATTAGGCTCTAATCCCAGACAGCACCACGCCTTTATCTCATAATTACCCTAAAGGAAATACTCGGGGATTGAGTTGGTTTGGGTTAGAATTAGGAGAACTGGCAGGGAGAACACCCAAGCCGTGCAAAGGCCAACAACCATCCAGGCGCAGGATTGTGAAATAGTGAAACTGAAGACAGACAGGGGCTGATTCTGGGGCACAAGTGCATGTCGCAGTGGAAGACAGTTCTTATCTTTATCTTAGAAGTTGTTTAAGTGGCGACTTCAGAAATGACTCTGGCTAAACTTTGTCCTCAGACACTAAAACTATGACAGCTGGCATATCCGCTGGCTAGCTGTCAATCAAATGGTCAGATGGCCATCATAAATTTTATTGCTGTAGGTAATTTTACCCGATTTGGTACAAAAGAATCCACCGATCACACAGTTGTCACCTATGTTAAGTCCACCTAGATAGTTAACTAAACGGACTAAAACTGTTTCAGACTGTAAGTATATTTATTTCTGCTGTAAATTTGGTCATTTTAATATGGGCTTTAATGGACACTTCCTGTTCTGGAGCAAGCACCTAGTGGTGAGATGAGAAAATGCAACTTTAAATACAACCAATGGGGAGCGACAGGGAAAAAAATAATTCATCCTGCTTTGAAGATAAACACAATTTTACTCTCAGAGAGTTGAATGTAATTTCAGGAGCTGTGATACACTTCCAAGAGGTACAACCACCCTGCGTCTACTAATAGTAAGGAGTGTAAACTTCTTTTAGAGACCAAAACGACATGAACAGAAGCAGTTATACTGAGAACAGAACGTTTGCTCTAAAATAGCAGTTAACTTTAGCATTTAGGCGATCAAGCAACATCAAAAATAACTTTTTTTTTTACCCCAGTCATTCTACTCAAGTGATAATGTGGAAGGCAACTTTAATACTTGCAGTGTGCAAACAGTGTAAAAGAACATTTAAAAAATAAATAAATAAAAGATTATCAGAGGTTTGAGATAAAAGTATTTTGACAAACGTAAATAGAACCAAGTGCTAAAGTGTCATTTTGCTTTTCAATTTTTCCCCCTAATAAAAGTTTATTCTCATATCTAATAAGACTTCAAGTTGACTGAACTAGGATGTTTCCTGAAGCAAGCGGGCAGACAGTTTTCTAGGGTGACGGATTACTTTAATAAATCGCTAAAAGATCATAAAAGTAATAGATGAATACTCAGAACACAGAAACGTTTTTAATAATGAAACAGATAAATGTAATGGAAGTTGAATTAGCTAAAAGCAAAGTTAAATTGGCCCCCCAAAAAAAATCTATTTCAAGAGAGCTATAGAAATAATGCATAGCTGAAAGTCAGATAAATAATGAAAAAGGGGGAAAAAAAATCTGTTTCCACAACAAATGTATGAACTGATAAAGTGCTCACAGCCTTTTAGTTCTGGAGAAAGGATGCAAGAGGAAAGCGTTGTTTTTCTTTTTGCAAGACCGCCTCATATATTTAAAGCACAGCCTTCTGTATTTTGTTCCAAACATGTTTTAATTTAAGAAAATTAAATGAGTAATATGAAGGTACATTTCTTTAAATATCTGAACAGCAGTTAGAACACACATACACACTTAGAAAGAATACAATTTTAATGGACATCCTCATCATTCTATTATTTGTGAACACCAAGATAAATGAACTATGGTTCAAAAGGCACAGGCGACAATCAGAAATATGGAAATGCACATTTAGAAAAATAAAATAAGTGACTATGAACTACTTTGATTTCAATGACTGAAGAACACAGAGCTACTGAACGCTGGCTCCTGGGATTCAGGATTTTACAGGGTGATTTAGACTTGAACTGCCTGTGCCTACGTGAAGATAACAGCCACGTTTTCTCTGAACACCAAACAAAGAAAGAAAGATCATGTGGAAGTAAGAGTGAAAAAATATACTTTTTACATCTTAATTCTATTCCATGTCCTGTACCTGTTTTTTTTTTTGTTTTTTTTCCTGTGCTGATGCGATTTAGTTAAAAACGTACAACTCAACAACCAAATCGACATGACAGTCAAAAGACATTTTATTTCAAACTGCTGCAACAGGGGCACTAAAAACAAAACTGCAGAAATACACACAGCTCCCCCCCGCCACCCGCAAAAAAAAAAAAAGTTAAACTCACTTTGATAGAAAATATTTTAAAAGTCATGAATAAAATGAAAGCACAGGAGAACATATGGTGGACGAAATGATTTGGAAAACAGCGGCATGTAGCTTTTGTCCAGCCAACTGAGCAAAAAAAAGAAAAAAAATTATAAAAGGAACACTTATTGGATGATAAGAGCACATTTTGGTGCTGCTTTCCACACTTAAGCAGAAAAAAAAGAAAAGAAAATTTGATTAACGTTCAGCAATAAATAAAGAAAGGACACCACCCTTTCTACTGTGACATTTTTGAAGTTGCAGGGTGTTTCCAGTCACCAGTACAGTCACAGTCTCTCTCTCACACACACACACACACACACACACACACACCAATGGACAGATAAGAAAGCGCTGTAGCTACCGATTACCTGAACAGACTGACCTCACGAGACATTGATAAACTGACAGTGCAAATCTTCAGACGGCTGCAGAGAGCTAAAATAAAGCAAAAGAAGCTACGCTTACATGGCAAACTTTTAGACGTTTTGGACAGCTTTTAAATTATTTTCTTTTGGTACTTTTTAGGTTAAAGATGGAATGAAGCTCCAGAGAAGCACAAAACAACTGTCTGGGAAGCAACAGTATTATTGAGTCAGAAGATTTTTTAAATGCCTGGACACAATTATCTTAAAGATGAATGTAATTTGACTCTCTTTTCATAAACCTTCAATCACATTTAAAAAAAAAAAAAAAAAAAATTTAAACAATAACAAACTACATAAAACTCTGGAGCACCATTTTGATTAATGTGGAGATCAAACGGTTTAAAAAAAAAAAAAAAAAAAAAACGAAGCCAAAAAGGTGAATCAGGTCATTCTAAAAAGGCAGCGATTTTGACTGGTGGCACTAAGTTTGGACTTAAATGTAGACACGAGTCAATCCAGTCAACCGACTACAGTGCATTAAAAAGGTGTTTCTCAACTATGGGGTTATAGTGAATGACCTCAGGCCTCCTGCGGAGGAGCAGGTCACTTCACCCTGGTCCGCAACACCTGTATGATGTGAAATGCTTACTTTTGGGAAGTGTCTCGGAAAAGGCAAAGAAGCCTTGGAGGAAAAGGGAGGAAAAAAAAGAAGAAAAAAAAAGTGGGGAAACAATGCTCTGTTCACAGGCTCTCCTCCTTCTCCTGTAGGTTTCTCATCCTGTGAAGCTAGTCGAGTGTTTTCCATGGATGACACCCAGGTTTTACAGTACCTCACAATCCTTTGGGTTTTGCAGAGTTCTCAAAGACTCAGAAGTAGCTTCCTGAAGGAATCCAGTCACAGGATATGGAAGGATGCTGAATTATCTGTTAACTGGATAGAAGGACTTTCAGAGTTCCGACTGCTTTTGTTCATCTTTCTACTTCACCACTCGGCATCCCCGATGGCTTTGGAAAAGACATAATCTCTGCCGTTCAGATTCATGATCCCATCCTTCAGGTGGAATTTCCATTTGTTCTTACTTCTGTGGATCTGGGGGGAGAGGAGAAGGAAATGGTGGGCGTCAAATACAGATGGACACCGTTTCATCTTACAGTGGACACATTCAGCCCAGGCACATCCAGACACAGAATTGCCCGTTTTTTTTTTTTGTTTTGTTTTTTTACATGTAACCAATTATCACAAGAAAGCGTTGTAATACTGTACACAGAGTGTAATTTGATAGGAATAACAGGCTCCGCTTAAGACGAAAGGCTTTCTAAGTTAGGGAAAAAACAATAATTAACTTCCTACCTTGTCATACTGGCAGACCACTACATTCTCTGTATCAAACAGCTCCTGGTCTTCCTCATCACTGACATCATCCCCACTGTTCAGCGGCTCCTGGAAGTGACCAAAATGTTCAAAACACCCCAGAGTTCAACGTAACAGCTTTGTCGTTTTTTTTCCAATATTCACCTCTTCAACCTGTCCATCCTCCCCACCATCCTTGTCCTTCTCCTCATCATCATCTTCGTCGTACTCCTCCTCCTCATCCTCGTCCTCTTCTGAGGATGTGTCCCCAGCTCCATCCACTTGCAGCATCATGGGAGGCTGTTGTGTCTGTGGCTGGGCCTGAGCAGCCTGCTGGGCCTGGGGCTGCGGGGGGGCCTGTGGTGCAACTGCAGCCTGAGCCTGCTGAACCTGCTGAACCTGAGCTGCTGATGCTGCCTGACCAGGCTGTGGCGCCATGGCTGTCGCCTGCATCACCTGGTGGGGAAAGCACCCCAAAAAGATGCAAAGGGAAATCGAAAATGTCACAGTGTAGAATAATGTAAAGGAAAGGCCTGAAAAGCCTCCACCAAAATTAAACCTGAGGTCCTGAGGTGGCCGGAGCTCTGACCTGTGTATTGCCTTGGACTTTATTTCCTGGGGCTAAGACGATCTGCTGCGGCTGAATGATGACTCCTGTTTGCTGGGGCAGGCCACCCTGCAGAGGAGCCAGAACCTAAACAGATATTTAAATAAATAAATAAATCCCATTTTAAGGAATCTTTTTTGGTAAAAGTTAAATGGATCTCAGCTGCTTCAGTTTTTGAAAATCAACATAGCCCTCAAAGACTTGAATCAAAGATTGACTTTTTCCTTGGTTGTGAGGACATTTCACCTTCCATCCAGAAGGGCTTTTCAACTCAGTTCTTGATCTTGGATGAGTAACCTAAATATTTTTAGGTTACTTATCCAAGACCTGGATCTTCCACCAAGTCAGAGCCAAAGGAATCAAAGCTATGTGGCGTAATGTAACCTTATTGATTGTGCAGCTGTGTTGCTGCCTGTTTGCTTTTCCTTTGCCCCGCCCAACACTTTTCAAAAGCCATGGAGCATACCTGTTGGATGACCGGTGCCTGCACGCCGCCAGGCTGCATCTGCTGCTGCAGGAGGATCTGCTGCTGTGGCTGCTGGATAAAGTACTGTGCACCATTGGGACCACGGACCAGCTGCAGGATCTGACCTAAATCACCACAAAACAGAAAGGATGATATGACTGCCCCCCTCCCAAAATGACCTTGGAGAAGTGAAAATTACTGAACTATTAGCAGGTTCAGTATAGATGCACATGCAAAGACAAATGAGAATACTTTACCCTGGTTGGTGATGAGTTGTTGGTAAGGGGTGACACCTGTGGGTAAGGCAAGAGTTGCCGCGGTAGCTGCTGCACTCTAGAGGCCAAAAAGCAGAAAAACTTTAAAAATCAGTGCCCCTACTTTGCCTGAACAAAATGGAAGCAAAATATTTGAAGATTCAAGACTTTAGAGGTAGATATTAAAAGCATCTTCATTATTAAAATAGTTGGGCTTCTGTTTCTTCTGCTGAAAACTTACTTTGGACCCACCTATTTTAACTGTCAGGCTTTGTGGTGCACATGTAAAAGTAAAAGAAAATGCAAATGAACCTTAATAATGCTGTTTGAAGATTAAGGGGAAAAGGGGGGGGGGGACTTTTCTGTGGCAGCAAAGTTGCAAACCTCATTAAACAACAGATGGTGTGCTCAACAGGACTGTTGTTGAGAGAAATGAAGGAAATTGCTCCCTGTGCGACATTAAAGCTGGGTTTGTGGGTAAAGTGGGTTTGCCGGAGTGTAAAAGGCACATAGACATTTGTGCTTGCTTCATCTCCAGTTTAATCCAGGATAATAATTACTCTCCAAGGACCTTCCTCTTTTCTACTTCTGTTCTTGCGAGCTTTGTCCTCAGAGACGTAGCGCAGCTCAGAGCAAAGAGGATGCAGACACTTGACAATGTTTTGGCCTCTTCTTTTTTTAATATTTGAATTATGTTCATTTTTCTTAAAAAACAAACAAACAAAAAAAATGACTGAAAGTTTCATTTGGAATCTGAAATGTCATTGTAATCTTCAAAGATGAAGAAAATAATTTGAGGCCCATACCGCTGTTCTCTCTCCACTAAAATCTGATATCTTCAGATTTGCTTTCACAGAGGTTTTTGCTTCTTGTAGAAAATAGGATTTTGAAGCAAGGACCATGCAAATATCAGAAGGTTAACAAGTCTGGAACAGGTGAGAAATTTTATCAAGAGTCATCACTTGGTGTGTCAAGACTACAGGGTACAATGCTACTTTTTATTAGATAAACAAACAGCTGGTCCTGTTTTCTGAAGACAAAACCTATTCAAGTGATGTGTGGATGTTCTACTCACCATCCCCGTCGCACTCATGTGCTGCAGGATCTTAGAATCCTGAACAATGACTTGCTGCTGGGGAGCTGCAAAGAAAAACAAGCTTGAGTCACAACAAACATAAAACCGATATGATTCATCTAAAACTGATGCTCTACAATCCCACTTATTGAGACTCATTTACTAAATCTTGTTGAAATTGAGCTCACAATGTTCATTAACTAACGTAAACCTTGTCCAGTGACCACCATGTAAGTAGGTGTAGAGGTGCAGACTACAGCTTGATTTACACGATTTAAAAACCTTCAGGTAAAATTGTAATCTCATAAATTCTGCAGAGGAAGTAGTGAGTAGCTTTTGTAATGTTTCTGATGTGGAGAGAGGAAGAAAAATAATTTAAAAATTATTGCATAAATTTAATGATGTGACATTTCTCCATATCACTGCAGACAGCTGCATTGTGTTTTATCTGAGAGTTTCCTGCTGCGAGTGTCTATCAGCACATCAAGTCCCTTGAAACAACTCACTGACACTTTAAGAAACACCATCTGAAGCTGTGTAAACCACTCACTGATTAAAATAAATGTGTTATTTCTGTTATTCTCATGTTTAAAACAGGTGGTTTAAAAGTATCAGCATATTGTGAGGAAAGTCAGAATGACGAGCATTTCTGACCACTTCTCAGCTATAACTACTAACATTTACATAAATGCCGAAACGCTCTCATTTAAAGTTTAATTTATACTTCTCCGTATCTCTCAATACGCAGACACACAGAGCCCTCTCCGATGGATGACGGATAGCTCCCCAGTTTTTCCACTATCCACCAAAAACAATGGTGATTGGTCAGCTAACTACTCCTCTTCTGGTTTCCTAATCTCACAACAACACCATCATATTTAAAAGCGTCCAGCGAGCGCGCCCAGCAGTTTGACCATGGAGCATTTACTGCTCAATGTCGATCAGTTCCGGCTCTATCACAAGTCACTCTCTCTCTTTGTCTCCATTCTTCCCTGCGCGTGTTTGTCTGTGGCAGGCTAGGGTAAATAGTCCACAACCATAAACATCATGGGATAGAAGGCTGGTATCTGGAGGAAAAAAAAAAACACGCTACGCCCCCTATTGTCCTGGTGGTGAATTGCTTTGCAACGCTCACCAAGCAACAGAGAAGTCTGAAAGGTCCATGTCTCCGCCAATAAGAATATGGAATGACAGAGTTGAAGAAGTATGAGGCCTAACTCTGCTCACAGTTTATGCACAAATCTGTTCTGCTCATGTTTCATAAGTCAAAGGCCGGCAGGAATGTGACGTTCTTCTGGCAAGTTGGGATGTCTTATTTCTGGCATTGTGTCAGAGAAAAGTCATTAAGATATCTGTTTTTCCTATTGCTACTGAATGTGTCAAGTGCTGTGTGCATCAGTGCAGGCCCACCTTGCTGTTGCTGAGGGGGGAGGATGACTTGCTGGGCCTGGGCCGGCTGCGTAACTTGCTGAACTTGCTGGACATGCTGAACCTGCTGCTGCTGCTGCTGAGCAGCCTGCAGGGCTGCCTGCTCCTCAGTGTGGAAGCCCTCAACCGCCTTTGACTGCAGCAGCTTGTTTTCCCACAGCTGTGGCATGGGGCAAAGAGATGTCACGTGACCACATCTGTGACAGCGGCATCAACATCTGGGAAGAAAACTGCTTGGGCGAATTACCGTCTTCAGCTCCAGAAGAACTTGCTCATCCACTCCCTCATCCAGGAACAGCTCTCGCACCTCGTTGATAACATCATCGATCACAGACTTGTATAATTTAGGCTTTGAGTAAACAAGCAGAGGAGGGTGGGTTGGGGTTTGGGGTGGGGGGGTTGGAAATCAGTTGCAGTTTTACTTTAGAAAATTAAAAGCAAGACCTCTAATTTACCAATTGGAACTTTTAAATAAAAGTGGCATTTTAAAATATATTAAACCACAAGACATGAGTTATCAATAGCGTTTCCCATAAAACATACCACAGTGGGGATTACAATGCACTCAGTTTTGCCTTGCCAAGTAAGCATTCATAGGGATAATGAGGTCATATCTTCTGCAGAGCTGCTGCATACGGTCGCCCAACCCCTGGGACTGTGCTGCGGCGTTTTGCACCACACTGAGCCGCTTGCAAACCCGCGGTCTTTCACCAACAAATTGGTGAAAATTTAAACGTCCTCAACTTGAAGCAGCTAGCGACGGTTGTCATCGAGGCCCCCGCTGCCCCAGCGACGTCCGCTACGGAGACTTCGGCCTCTCCTTCCCTCCCCCTCGGCCCGTCTGTTTCCACCACTATTTAAAGCACAGTCTGGTGTTTATATGTAGAGCCGGTGACGTAGCGTCGTGTAGCACCGTCCCATCCCGGGCAGTCTATATTAGACAGCCAATATGGCTGTATAAAACCAGGCAGCGGAAAGGAGGAGGGCCAGAACCGAGAGAAGACAGAGAGGGGAGACGAGGAAGCCATTTTACGGAGCGGCAAAACTGCGCGCTCGAGAACCATGTCCTTATTTTAAAACATTATATGGAGGATATTTTCGGTCTTATATCTTATATTTGCTCAGCTTTGTTTTAAGCAGCCAGGTTTTTTGACATTAGGGAGCTGGACAGCATTTGATGTCATGGGTAAAAGAGGTGGTTTGGGACGGCCGTCCAGCCCTATGGTCGTGGAATGGTGGACAATGATGAGGCAGCTGGTTGAGCGTGTAAGACTTTCGGAAAAGGAGAGGCAGACTTTTCTTTCTCCTTTTTTTTCTGGAAAATTAAAACTTAACTCAGTCGCAGTGCATGGTGACCAATGTGTGCTTTTGTTACATCTGTATTTAAATAAATTATGCGACATTAGCCGTCTCTTAACTCCCAACATGTGCCCTTTTCACGAACAAATATCTGTTAGTCAAAGGCTCAAACATAGATAATCCAGATTTTAAATTAATTTAACCAACCACCGATGTTTATAAACCTCTCAGACATCAACAGACATCTAACACAGCTTTAACCTGACAAATCAGCCAAGTTATGACTTAGGGGGGGGAAAAAAACCCACCTTTTTAAGATACTGAATTTTAAAACTTCACTCTCGTTAGTAAAGAAATACTGACCCAGCAAATTAAGCCATTTCTGCCCCAGGAAGGTTTTCTCTAAAAGAACCATCTAGTTTTGAAAACTGATTAGAAACTGCTGATTGAGTACTCCTTTTAATGAACATGAAGGTGAAGTGTTGGTTAAAAGCAGAATCGGGTTTTATACTGCAATAAATATAAAGCAGCTCGTGGACATCTTTCCATCAACTTTACCCCCATTTTCCCCCGCTGACAGTCCTTAGAGATTGATCCTTACCACTGGGTTCGAGTTAGCCGAGCTCGCCATTATACGCGTAGTGTAAAAACCACACGGAAATAGGCGAGAAACAGAGCCAAAAATTACGGAAAAAAAGATTTAAAACAACTGGGAACGGAAGTTTAAAACAGCCGGCATCACTTTTGTAAATAAAACACAGTTTTAACGGTCTTATTTACAATCCCGGGCTGCGACTCCCCAGCCGTCCTCCTCCTTCGTTGTCCTGCTTTATATACTGAGCATGGAGCTGCGAGTGCGCGAGACATAGGGCAGGGTCAAACGGCACTTCGCGCGAGATTTCCTGCTGAATTTGATGACTAATCATTGTGGCGGCTGTAGCTGCTGGGAAATGTTGTTCCACCGTGGTAAGCGGGAACTACAGCTGAACAGATCGTGATAAGACTTATATATAAACCACACAAACAAAATTAGACGAACACAGTTTAAACACAAATTACAATAAATCGAACAAAACATGTTCCGTGTCAATCAATTATACTTCGAGCATAATTAAATGTTAAATAACAACATGGGTGATTTCAGACCCATTTCAGATTCTGTGAAATACATTAATGCTAATGGGATTCTTGGGTTTAATTGCTTGACTCTGACACCAATAACATGAGACTTGTCAGCTCTGATAATAATAACAGAGGAAGAGTAATGGAATAATAGGACAATAACTAGATTTAATTTGGGTCTCAACTTCTCACACTTATGCATTGCAAATTCTTTGGCATTGCTGTCCATCATCTTTGAGTGACGGATGTCATGTTTTGTGGAACTGAATGACGGTTCTGTATGTTATGTACATCGTGGTGACAACATTGGAGAATGGTCTTGACATGAACATTAAATCAATCAAACTGCAGCTATTCAGCTAGCAAAGGACTGAAGTTGTACACAAGGGTTGGACTGTTTAAAAACACGCAGCTCACGTGAGCGAGCGGGAAGCTATTTGATTGGTTGTTTATGGCATGGCTTATTCTCAAACAGAGACAAGTTATTCTTTCATATCATGTCCCCATTGCAATCAAATATGGAAAGCAGCTTATAACACACTTAATGAAAATCCGAGCTCTTTGTATTTGGATCATTGATGAGGTGCTTCTGCGTGGTGCTATGGTTAGTCAAGACAATTCTTCATGTAGTAACATCAAGTTGCCAGAAGAGTGCGATCACACCACATAACAGGAAGGCAACGTCTCTCCAAGACAGACAGAGACACATACACACACAAACCTCCACTTGGTAGTAAAGGAAGCAACTATTACCTGATATTCAGTAAAAAGAGATTTACGTGGATATTTTGGATGAGCAGCATCCATAGAGTACGTTTGCCTGATCTCAAACACACTTTCCCAGACTACCAGGGGTAAATTTCCGAAAACAATAAAGCTTTGCAATAAATCCGAGCTGACAAGAGAACATTACCTCCACTTCAGTCTCCATGGAAACTTGCTTTGCTGGTCAGTCTGCGGATATGGATGATATAGACCAGGGAACACACAACACTCTGCATCAATCCACTCAACACTTCAGTGAGGGCTCTGGAAAACACAAGGTTATCTGTCTTTGCTGAATTCATCTTGCCAAGATGAAATCAAAAGGCCCACCTGACTCTGCTGAGCGCTGCTTTTGAATTTGACCCGTGAAATGAAGTGAACTGAGATTGGAGACAGGTGACTGATCTGCACTTGTACATTTTTGAGACGCGATCAAACACAAAGCCAGTGCTATGTGTTACTATCTTTTGACTCGCTCCTTGTAACCGACTGGTATGATGCCCTCTAAAGATCTAGAGAATGCACACTTTTTCCTCCCTCGCCCCCCTCTCTTCTTTTGCTGTAGTTGCATAGCAACAGAGGAGCTGCTATAGCTCCAGTTGTGTTGTGGTGGGAGCGTGCTGCTCCGGGAGGCACTGGCTCAAGATTAAGCCGGTCTCTGCTTCAATTATGAATGGGCTTCCACTGCCACACAGCTCCAAAATGGCACCACTCAGACTGATAAGACATTGAGGAACTCTCCGGTACACTTAACTCTTTTACTTCTCACCCCGAGGGAGGGAGGGTAGAAAGGGGGGTGGTGGGGGGTTACTTTAATCAGAAGTATTGAACTTAAATGATTACAGAAGTAAATGACTAATTATCTGGCAGAGGAGGCATGGTTATGATAAGACCTCTGTTGATGGGAATATGCGAGGTTAATGATTGGGGTCAGGTTTGAGAGCAAATTAAAGAGTTTCCACTCACACAAAGATTGCACTTTACTGGAGGTTCCTGCTTGGAGAGTGTTGAAGTGGCTTGAAGGAGGAGGATGAAAGAGAGGGATATGCTTTCTCGTAATCCTTAACTATATTCAGATTTTGAGAAGGAAACTGTTAAATTAGATGAAATCATGCAGAGCTCTGGTCATTTACAGACAACAGACAAACATCTCTTCTGCAACTTGTATTTTTTTTTTTTATTATTGCAACCAACTGGAAGACAATACATCACATAAACATCATTGTAGTTTTTCAGAAAATGGAAAACAAAATAAAACAACATTTATATATATATTTTTTTGCCACGGTATTGGACAACGTTGATATTTACACGTAGTGATGAAATAGGTCTTGAAATCATTCTTTGGCAATATGATTGCACAATAAGGAGAGAACTAAACATTTACTGAAAATGAAAAAAACAGGAAAAACAACAACAAAAAAAAAAAACACCTGGGTGTACTCTGCATCACATCTCACAGATCAATAACAGCTTTGCATTTTGACATCTCTAACCTATGGCTTTCTGAACGTCAGCTCAGGCGGTCACTGAACATAATGGCAGTATTGTAGGTCATTTTGTCAGAGAAATAAGCGAAAGAGAAAAAATATCTGTAAAGAATATTAAGTAAAAAAAAATGGCAGCATTTTGTTTGGCAGGGTTGAAAGAGATACTTGTTTGGGGGCTTGTCAGGCAGTGATATCTTTCTTTTCTTTTTCCTCACAGGCCTCAGGTTCACCTGTCCTGCATGTCAATGAGTGAGTCAGATGAAGAAAAAAAAAAGGTGGTTGCTAAAGCACCACACACTCCTACACTTCTACTGACATGCCAAATGGACACACTACATGTCCGCCCGACGGTGGAACGTTGCATCAAATACAGCAGAGGGCCTGACCCGGGCCATGGAGGGCACCCAGACAGATATCAGACCGGAGACGGATGGCACACAATGAGAACACTGGTGGCGTCTCCTTTTAGCCTTTTTAAATATGTTGGCATGGCTACCGGACAGAGTGCAAAGCCGGTGATGCGTGCTACAGGTGGCAAAACACTGTACCAGCATTTGTTCTCCAGCTTTGCCCAGCGCCTGTCACTCAGCGTCTATTCAGGCAAAACAAAACCTTGTCCGGCTTGGCTGCTATAAACTAACCCCGCCAATGTTTGCAAGCAAGAAGTTGCTACTAACATGGGCTGTACCTCTGCGGGATGAGAGAAAATCAATGCTATTATGCACACAGGATGGCAGTGTAGTACCTACATCACCTCTGATAGGGGAAACAAAAAAGGTATTGTCACCACTGCCCTGGTGGATTTCAATCAATGACCTGAAGTGAGATGCACATACACCTTGCAGAGTGGCAAATCATAAAAAATAACCTCCGCACTTTGCTTTTTTAAATTTATTATTTTTTTTAATTGAAGTGTTAAAAATACTGTATGTAAATTAGAAAACAAACTGGTCATTCATGACATTTTTTTTTACTTCCTTTTAACTTCCTCCCAAATAGCTTTTTTTTTTTTTCTTTTTTTTTGAGATATGAGGTTCATTTAGGACACCTAGAAAGTTCTCCATGCCCATCTGATTCATACATTTACACATTTAAACAATGTCAATGGAAAGTAAAGACACATGTAACTTTACACACTGGAGAAAAAAAAAAAAAAAGAAAAGCAAAAGAAAACAAACAATACTGTCATAAATACAGACAGGTAACGCTCCGTCATGGCAACAGAGGTATGGAGGGCAGGCAGGGAGGCAGGCACAATGTTAAAGGGTGTGTGTTCCTGGGCACACAAACTCACACACTCCACAGACGTGTTCTGAAACAACACCGGGGTTAACACTGAACACCTTAAAAAAAAAAAAAAAAAATCACTGTACAGGCAGAAGAAGATGGACGAAGATGGGCTGGTCTACAGAGCCGACAGAGCCTGAACCCGGAGCCCAGAGGTGGCACCCCCCGAATGGGTGTGGGGGGGGCACAGAGTGATCACCCACGTTCCTCCCTGAAGACATGTCTTTGAAAGCCCGCTCAGGAATGAAAACAAAACAAAAAAAAACCTCAAAAAGATCAAAACAAACAAACAAAAAAACCCTCCATAATAATCACGGGTATAAGAACTGGCGGAAAAATTTTTTTTTCTTTTTTTTTTTCCTTTCTTTCCTCTAGGATCAAGGTTTATATGAAAATAAGTCATGCTTCATGCTAAATACATCGTTTATCTTACATGATCTTTGAATAAAAAAGATTTGCTTTTCATCTTATTTACAAGCACCCATGCAATATAACTGAGAAAGTCCTGCAGGTCAAATTGCTTCAATTAAGAAAGGAAAAAAATAAAATATTTTCTAAACTTTTTACAGAGTTGTCCACGCGGGACGAATTGCTTATATCTTTATGAGGGTAGAGTGAGGGTAAACAGACACGAACAGAAATCCAAACCCACAGTTCATGTATAGAGTTCTTTGACAGTGTCAGATGATCAGGAAGGTGTGGCAGCTACTGGTAGCTATGACGACTATACCAGGTGTCTGTGGACAGAAGTACTGAGGAAGTTTTAGGGACGTTTACATTATGCAACAACAACAACAAAATGAAGGAGATATTGCCTCAGACCCGGCACACTATCCATCTCTATGATGATAAACATGACCATTTTTTTTATTTTTATATATTTATTCTTAAATACTATGAGTGCTCTTGAAATAAACCATGTCTTTACCCATGATGCTTTTAGTATAAGTGGTGTAAAATAATCTTAAGTGCATGAATATATATATATCACATTGGGTTTTACATTTATTTTGACACTCTCACTAGCTCTTTACTACTATGCCTTTGTTAATTTATCTTTTCCCCCTCGTCAGCTGTCATATCGGCTACATGAAGCAACCTGGTCGCTTATCTTTGGCACAGTCTCACATTTGTGCTCGTGGGTGTAGGAGAGTGATGCTCGTGCGCTCTAAGTCTCTGCCATCGTTGCTGGCATCACTGTGAGATTGCTACAGATTCACGTGGAAACAAACAGGTAAGACAAACAGCCATCCTCTGTCGCTGTGCTGCGCTCCTCAGTGTGACTCGGTTTTGTCGATTTTTAAAACGTAATTAGTGACAAAACGTGCTTCTTTTTTTTGTATGGCTTTCATCCCCTTTTTAAACAACAAAAACAACATAGACACATGAGAAATACCCACTGATGTTAGTGTTGCTGAACATGTAGGAAAACATAGATTTTTGATATTGCCACAAATAAGTAGGATTCACCTAATGCCCTGCAGATAGATAGAGGGAGATGACGAGTGTCTGTTGAGACTAATGCTGTAGTTACATTACCTGTTGACCTATTAGTGTATTGTGTATGTGTGTGTGTGTGTGTGCGCTGTTTTGCATGACTGTGTGTTGTTCTATGTGTGCGTCTTAGTTTCTCAGGGCCTCTTTCTGCTCCTTCTGGCCTTTGGCGGTGCGGTTTGTGATGTTGTTCAGGCAGGCTCTGACCCCCGCCAGGTGGAGCAGTGACCCCGCCGCCTCCTTCATCTCCTCGTCGTCGCTCTCTGGTGGCTTCTCCACCGCGCGCCGCTTCTTCAGGGGCAGCGTGTCGCTAATGCCCCTCGCTCGGTTTTTGGTCCAGGGCAAACTGCTGCCCGGCAGAGTCCCCCCCGCCCCCGAGCTTCGTCTCTGTCCGCGCTGGGGCTGCTGGGAAATGTAGGCGGCGGCGGCAGCTGCGCTGATGTGAGAGTCCAGCGGGATCTCCCGGGGCTCGGGTTTGACGTCTGACTGGATCTCCACGGCGATTATGTCGTCGTCGTCCAGCGGGGAGGAAGGGGTGGTGTCCTGTGAGGAGCACAGCCTGCTGGGAGACTTGGCGGTGCTGTAAGTGTGGTCGTCCTGGAGGTCCTCGCCGCAGGGAGGAGGAGAGTAGCGGGATGGACTGTCCTGTCCTCGGCTTAGGTAATCTCCCAGGGATGATCTGTATGAAGTAAGGGCAAAGAGCAGGAGAGAAAAGTGTTACTCCTGCTGTCATGCTGCCAGAGCCTGCTCCAGTTAGCTCCACATTTTGTCTGAAATAGAAAAAAAAAGAAATTCAGGTGATAATCAATCACCCTCAAACACCCTCCCCCCCCAGGCCTCATCATCTCTCAGGTCAGATGAAAACCTTGCAGCTCCAAAAAGAGCCAACTTTCCTCTTCAGAAATGAGCACACTCGACATCAGACTGCCACCTATGCACATTTCAAATGACACAGTGCACTTGGAGCTGCTCTTATTCTCTCTACGATGGTGAAAATATCTCAGAACAAAAGCGCCACAGGTTGATAATTCTGCAGTAAAGTCAGCGCATCAGTCTTTACATTATTGTATGCGGCAACACATATTTAGCTTTATTAGTCTGGGGACTCTGCTCCATGTAAAGCATGAAAGAACAGGGGTGGTTGTCCTGACAACCCATAAATCACCAGGAGCTTCAGTGGTGTGCCCTGTCCCCCAGACGTTTTCTCCTTCAGAATCAGATGGTTAGCATATTAATATCTTATAAGCAAAACATGCACCCCTTACAGTGATCAAATATTCTCTGCATACCTTTAGTGAGGCTTTGGCTATGTTTAATTCATCATGCGGTGCAGACCATCATACTTTTATGCTCCTGTGATGGATGTGCATGTCCATGCATGCTGCAAATGTTCTTTGAATCATGAAGCCTCTCCCTCTAATAAACCTGTTTGTGTGTGCGAGTCAGTTATATAAACACACCTGGATAAAATGTTCTACGCAGCGGGAGGGTGAGAATGCCTCTGACTTTTACACACAATGAAGATGTAATTATGTAAACTATCAGTGGAAAATTTTGGTGCTACATCTGTTTTGTGTGTTTTTTTGTTTTCTTTTGTTTTTTGTGGGTGTAGGTGTGTCTGTGTACGCCTGAGAGGGGATGTGTTTGTGCAGGGGAAACCCTGGTTGACATTAATTACATGGTTGAGGGCAACAGACACACAGTTTACCAACCTTATGGCCGAGGTTCTGCTCCCCACAGGGCTTACAGGCAGGGGTCTGATAACAGGGAAGAGGGCCTGGCTCCTGACACGGGCCCCATTTTGAATCACACCACGAGGAACTGAAAGAAAAAGCAACAGACAAAACAAACTTGAACAAGAGCCATCCGACATAAGCAGCCTGGAACACAAAATTCGGTGTTGAAGTACAGAGGAAACGTGGAGGGGGTTCTT
The DNA here is from genome assembly GCA_037176975.1 of Arrhamphus sclerolepis. NCBI lineage: Eukaryota > Metazoa > Chordata > Actinopteri > Beloniformes > Hemiramphidae > Arrhamphus > Arrhamphus sclerolepis. The sequence continues at coordinate 2,074,510 of JBAMYA010000017.1, forward strand.
TCAAAACTTGATCGGACCTCGATAAGACGGCTGGAGGCGCTCGATGAGAATTCACCGACCATCCGAGGAGGCCAACAGGGCAATATTGATGAGCAAGGCGAGGGTAAATTGAGCGGGAAAGCGTCATAAATGAGTTAAGGCTGCTGTGATTTATTCAATTACCAACGACTGCTGGGCTCGGCTAAATTCAGCCCGTCTGATGCTGCAGGCTGAACAGCTGCAGCTGCACCTTCAAGGGTAATGCTGGAGGTTTTACAAACTCTGACACACATGGATTTTGTTCAAAACTTTGTCAAACACAAACAAACTCATTTTAGTGTATATTTATGTCACACATAGCATAATAATGCCGCATACTTCTCCACTGAATGTAAAATAGAAAAAAAACAAAAAACAAAGCAGCTGCATGAAAATTACTCAAAGCCTAACGTGCAGGCTCTGGGTAACTTGGGGCTGAATCAAAGTCTGTAAAGACTGTGACCAACAATTATTCAAATAGCAATATTTCACCATGTGGCATAAAACTGTATCAGTCCTCTCTGTCATTGACAGCATGGAAAGCCCCGCCCCCACTCCTGTAAACATTTCTGTCCACCAACTTTGTATCAGACGACGTCAAACATTAACCCAGCTGAATTATGGGTCCACTGTGAAAACATCGTTCCCACCAGAAGTTGAGGAAAGTACAACTTTTTGTGAGGATATCAAATTGCAGCCTCAGTTTAGCCAATGGGAATCATACATGGGGCGGGATCGTTTTAAAGCACACGGCCTTCTTGCGTACCTAGCGGAAGAAATTGATTATTGCTTATTGGTATGAGCTGTTTGTCAAACTTGACACAGTTATTCTGTAATAATGGATGGAAATGTTCTTTGGTATGCTGTGTGTAGGCGTTGCTTTTGGGTGCATTCTATTAGGGCTTATATGAGAGCTGGACTTGGACAGTTTGTCTCTGGCATTTACAAAGGCCATGCAATATAGAAAAGCCTTGTCTACAACATAAGCTGATTCCTATAAAATGGGCAGACTGCAAAAGGCAATATGCTATTTTTCCTCCCTTTTGGGTCGCACCTAGGCTGTATAGCCGCAATTTGATTGGCCGATGCTCGTCTTGAAGCATGAACAGTTGAACTTAAAAAAACTGAGGCAACGCACTTTTAATTCAAACTTTCAAAGTCAATGCACAGCAACCCTGCTGAGGCGTCCAACATTAAGTACGTGGCTGAAGTAAAACCCTGAACAGGATGAAGTAGGTTTGGAAGATGGATGGACGCACGGATAAAGAAGCTTAAAGTGGAACATTTGGCTCCAGCGTTTGACCAAAATCTTTATAATTATTTAATTAGGTAAATGAAGAGTCATTAAAAGAACGTAAATCAAGTTGCTCTTATTTTGAGTGTCTGCTTTGACCAACATCTGAATAACTGTGATTATTCATTTTAAAATAACCTACACCACCTAATTATCGAACTGGCATCGGAGTCTTGTACCTTCATTACCAGTACTTAATTTGAAAGTGATGTTGCAAAGATTCTGCAATGCTCAGATGTTATTTAATTATGTCGTTATTTGATGGCAAATGTCAGAGCAAAGAGCTCAAGACCCCCTTGAGTATATCACCAAGATCAGACAAATAGTAGATAAAATTCCCAAGGGAGGTTTATTTCAGAGCTAAGTAGAAGTTTTCTTAGACATCTGTCTATCTGGTAACTAGGTAAGAAGAGTCTCCGTCAGGGAGGAGTTTGTCTGATATTAAAAACGCAACATCTACATGGTATTTTACTTCAATACAGAGCCAAGTGTTCCCCCCCCCCCACTTTCTTAACACACAGAGTGAATTCCTACACGTTAAAGCCAAGCATTCCAACTATAGAGGTACTCCAACAGGGCAGATTTAATAACAGCAGATTGGAGCAGTAAAAAGCCTATAATGGATTTTTGTGTCTAGTGCAACTGATTCATTTGCCAAACTGATGAATCAGTCCGCCTCTACTTAGACCAGAAAGAACTGGTACTTACTGTCACCTGGCTGATGTGACCACTGAGCAGCAGAAAAGAAAGATGCAAATGGTGCCAAAAACACAGAAGTAATAGACGAGAAGCCCACGGATACAGTGCACGGATACACATATCAGAGACGCACACCGCAGCTGGGATGATGGCAGGCTTTGGAACAAATCCTTTTATATCCTTGAGGGACCCCCTTAAAGACTAGAGTTGGAGATCTGTAGGGACAGTCAGGGTTTACGCCCCTGAAGCAATCAATCATCTGACAGGTGCCAGAATCAAAGCATCTAGCTTACAGAAACTTTGGTTTTAAGATTTTCAGTATATCCTAATTCCTGAAAATAGAATCCTCAATCAGTCGGCTGAAAGATATGGGCTAAACGGTGGTGGTATTGATGCATATCTTTCGGTATAAAGGTTCTACGGAGAAAAATAAGAGAAGGGGGTTTAATTTGATTTGGTGCAGGAAGTATTAAATGTGTACGTCTCGTCACTCTAACACTCCTCCTGATTTGCTGCCGCAGCCACTTTTTCTTCAAAAGTTGTCCCAACTTTAGGTTAATGTTATCTGTCAGTCAGTGTCAATGTGGATGTCCATGTGGGTATGATCGGGCTTAAAACGACCAATCACATGCTGGTCAATGCACTCATTAATCTCCCGCCCCAAGACTGTCAGAAGCCAGATTGATTTGAGGGGCTGAAATCATTTTCAAGAGCAGAGTTATCAGAGAGGGCATAAATGCCCTCCAGCGGTGACCAAGCAGAAACTCTCAAACGTGTGGAAAGAAAGAAGTCCTGACTGTGCCCAGCACATTCAGTTTAGTGAAGTGGGCTGTACTCTCCAGCAGAGTAGGACCCATATTGTGTTTGTTGCTGTGTTTTGCTTTTGGGCTGCTTAACTCTGACACTGTAATAATTAGAAACAAACTGCTGCCTCAGATAAAAGCCTAATACACGAAGGGCGGATATCTATTAATGGGAGTCCAGGGTAGTAACGGCCTTGCAATGAGAATTTCCAGGAACTTCTAAGGGCCTGATCAAATCCCTGCCTTGGGTTAGGCACTCCAGTATGGCAGATTATGTTGTTATGAGTTTGAGTTGTCTCTTCTCATTCATCGGCACCATTGTTTTGGGTTTCTCTTCTTCTTCTCATTTGTTGTCTTCTTTTTCTTGGTAATTTGCAAACAGTGAAAGTGAAGCACTTCTGCCACCAGGTGGTACGGCGCAATACTTTGTGAAGTCAGTGGATCCTACCAGGTCTGTCACAGTTAATGGAGGTTATATCCTACTAATGGAAACCCACCTTAAGCAGCTGGAGTAAATAAAGGCTATGGCCTCTATTAGATATATAATGTGTGCAGTAAAAATGGAAAAAAAAGTTTTTTAAAATTTAAATTAGAGGAAGACCATTTCTCCCACACTTCTCTCTCCATGCCAAGCTGTGGTAACTGGCTGCTTGTAATAATCTAACTCTCAGCAAGACGCAGAAGAGGCACATTCTCCAAAAATGTCAAACCAGTTCCGTGACATTTCTACATCACTTTATTTTGACATTATGACTGAGGTTGTGGAGAAACAAATAACTGTAATAAATGTGAAATGACCTACTTTGAGAAGCATTTAATTTATAAAAATAAACCAAAAGAAGAACCCACACACACACACACACATTAGAAGTGAAACAAGCTGAACTTCCAAAAATTAATAATAAAAAAAGGTTTCCAAACGAAGTTTCATATTTTCCATCGAGGTCACAGTTTTTCCGCTGTATCCCACTTCTGCTAAAGACTGAACTGTTAGAAGAGAAGAGGAGAGAAAGAGAAGAGAAAAGAAGAGAAGAAGCAAATGCTGGCTCACCACAGCCATTCCAGTTTCCCAGTTCACCAAAACAGCTGTCACTTTCATCTCTAGGGTCAGTTTGTGTTTCACAAATGATGACCTGCTGTTTGCCTTTGTCTGCCTCAGAAGCATTTGTTAAGGTGCAAATGCCAGCACCCGTGTAGCAAAGCCTCCATATACTGCAGCTGGAGCCTTTTTATGTTAAATCTCAGCCGTACAAATTCATAAATTAATGATTGATGCTATGTGGAGAAATTTAATTCACCCCAGGAGCCACAAGCTCATTAAAAAAGACAAGTTGTAATGCCGAGCCCCCCCAAGAAAACAGCCTCGTGTATCTGGTTCATGTAGCAACACACACAGCAAACACTGGATAAGTTATGACGGAGTTGTTTGTGCTTTTGTCATTGTGAGTGTGTTTTGCAGCCATTCTCCTGGCCGGCTGTGTCCACAGTAATCTTATTGACTGCAGTTAGCATGGCTCTGCCCCTGATATCTGCAGCTCTGCTCTCCATAACCTTATAAGTAAGTCCCTGCACAAAGTCTCTTTTGTAATCTTGATCACTTGCTGCATGGTTCTGTGTGTATGTGTGGGCAGTGCCTGGGTTGACACACGTACCCACCCCTCCTTCCTCACCTCTCGCTCGAGTCAGGGCTTTGGGTTGCCATAGCAACCATTGCCCTTCCACATGCCACAGTGTGGTAGATCATGCATCAGAAGAGAAAGTGACTGAGAGAAAAAGGGGGAAACGAGATACCAGGTTGTGTTTGACTTCGCTCAGCCACATACTCCTGACTACTGTTTACCCTCCACATGTATACACAGACACACACACCCAGAGAGTGTGTGGGTGTTCAGTCACCTCTTCCTCATTTCATCTCTTTGCTGTTTAAATTACTCAGTAAATCCTTCATTTTGTTCTTTTAATTTTATTCCCTTGACTTTCTTTCTTTCTTTTTTTTCTTTTACTCCTTCTCAGTATCGATCTGGCCGTCATTCTATGTATAGCGGTGACTCATGTCTCCAACCGGGTGTGCATGCTGTCTCTGCAGGTAAAGAGCCTGGGACATATGCTGTGGAGACGAGGTGACAAACTAACCTGAGGAAGACCAGGCAAGTGATGACATTTTACAAACTCAAAGCAATAAAAAAGAAAAGAAAAGAAAAGAAAAGCATGTGGTAAATTAAAATAGGGACGAATATGTATGTATGAGCAGAGAGGGTGTCTGTCTGCATCTTGGACCCTTTTTCCTAGAAAGAAAACATAGTCTGCCTTTTTCCTATGTGTGGTCAGCTTCTCTGTTTGCTTCCTGCATCTTCCCTGGTTTCCAGAACGAGTGAAGCCCCCCCACTACACACACACACATCATGCACCCTCCTCTGCTCTCCTGTTAAATGAGTTCCACATGGCCCCGCAGGCTGCAGTCTCCGAGCGTCAGCCAGAGGAGTGCAGCACACACACACACACACACACAGTCCAAAGGTTCAGAGGTCACTCCCAGCAGACCTTGAGAATGCAACTGTTTGAGAGTGGCCTCTCGCTCAGTCATAACTCCCCCCCCCCAACACACACATACACACACACACTCCTCTATTTGCCTGCTTGGCTGCTGTGTGTTAAACTGACAACAGAGTCTGAGGGCAGGATGCATACTAATACTGTCTGACTGGCTACCTGACTGACGGGCTGGATTGCTGGTGGGAAGAAGTTGAACTGGACTAACTGGCTTGTCTATCTGACACTCAGCCTGAGTTTTTAAAGAGTTTGGCTGTTGCAGAGGGGAGAGATAATGAAAGGCACACTTGATCACTGTCACATAATGAGTCTTTTAAATAAACATACTCTTACCTCTGTCTTGTTTTGTGTGTGCATTTTAGTCCCTAAAGTAGGGTTATAGGTTAGGGTTAGGTCTATGTCATCCTGGGTCTCTTTAGCATTATGGTTGTATAGCAACTGCAAGGCTAATAAAATGTAGACTTTTTAATCACACACACACATATACATATCTGCCTTTGCATTTAACTATTAATAAAAGACAGAAACCGGACTTTCTGATGCTTTTCTCCCTGGCTAACATAACATAAAATCTAAGGAGACCAAATGTTGCCTAAGTCTTTGTTAATTTTGTCTTCATCTTCAATTTCACTGAGCAATATTTATTTAAAAGAATGTTTAAATGAATGTCTTCCTTTGGTTACATCCAGGTGCTGTTAATCACCAGCCCTTTATGAATTCATCATCAGCAGGTTTGTAAACCTCTATGACATTTGATGTTTGGGCAGTTTGCTGGTCTAGGACATTGAGGTGTTTGTTAATACAATGCTAAGAGGGAAAGACACATGCAATGGTCACAAAAAAAACTATTGTTCCTGCCCATCCATCTGGAAAGGTTTTTGAAACAACGTGCAAACTACTTGGAGTTCAACACTCTAGAGTGAGAGAGCCTGTTCAGAAGTGGAAAACATTCAAGACAGTTGCTTTTCTTCTCAGAAGTGGACATCACATCATAATTTCAGAAATTTGGTGGAATTGATTCAGAGTGTGACGGCCTCCATGTCTCCATGATCTCTGTCAGCTCACCAACCAATAGGAACGTACCATGAAATAACGTAGCCATCGGGGTCTGCACAGCACAGTAGCCTAGCAATACCAGCGCCAAATACAACAGAGAACTGGGAAAGAAAAATATGCAACTGAAATAAAGGAAAAAAGACACTTCTTTGTCTTGATCTTATTTATTTCCTAACTTTTGAGTCATCGGCACATTAGCAGCAACCTGCTAATAACTCGATGGCGCTGCGTTTAGAGCTTGAAATGGACTTAGATTTACTTCTGTCGTAGCCCTGATTCAACATATGTTCAATCGTGCAACATGCAGTGAATTATCTACCAGTTTCACGTTGAGCAATGTGAATTGTATTAATCTTATAAGACTAAAAATCATACAGTGTGAACCTGGCATAAAGCAAAAGCACAACAAAACACAACGATTCAGAAGAAATATGTCCTAGTCACTCTAAAGCACAGCGGAGGAAGGGTTGAAAGTCAGCTGTTACGGTCCGGTACTGCGTACCACTAGAAGATTCAGTTGCGGTACGCAGTACCAGGAAGATGGAAGAGCAGCTGCCTGCGAGAAAGCCCTCATTCAGAACCAGTCAGGGCCACACGCTGGGTCAGAAAATAGATCTGTTAGTAATATGCAGTCACGAAAACTACTTTGTCTGTTTAAAAATTCTTTTAAACTCATTCCAAATTGATTCTGAACTTTCTGTACTGTGTTTTAGTTCATGCTGGACGGCGCATGTAACCGTTTAATGTCAACATGAAACGGTGGACCACACGATTAATGTCTTTACGTTTGTTGTAAAATGCCCCAATTAAAATCAGTAGGAGGGTAAACAGTTGTGTTTCATGTTATTTATGATACAGAACAGCTCGGAAAAGAAAGTGCTTACGAGCTAACGACAGGGAGATTTCACTCAGCAGTACGTGAGTGCACATGTGCGTCTGCCTCCAAAACGCAGCGGTTGCTATGGGGATCGGTGCGTTTGATTTAATGCACAGGGGCGTTTTCCACACATGATCTGTTCTTAGACACATGTATTCTAATGTTTATCAATGTTTCAATTAAAAGAAATAGTTTACCATATGGTCATTGTTTGTCATTCCTGCCTTCTCCATAGGCCTACAGGTAGCCTACAGCAAAATACTGAAATTAATATTGTTTTTATTTGTTTGGGTTTTGATTTTGCCATTTTAAAATGCATGAAGTGAGAGAGAGAGATGAAGATTTTGGTCATAGTTCTGATAGAATTTAAAACTACTTTCAGGAGGGGTGATGATTTGGGCTCAATTTGCAGCCATAACATCTGGGCGTCTTGCAGAAAACTCCTCGGGAGGCAAATATGAGGCCGTTTGACTGACAGCTTAAACTTGGTCAAAATTAGATCATGAAACAGGACAAACATCTACAGCTCACCCAGTTGTGGCAGGACCCTAAGAGAGTTGTGCGTATGCAAAATGCCAAAAACGGAAATGAACTAAGGCAACATTGTAAAGAAGGATGGAGCAAAAATCCTCCATAACACCATGAGAGACTCATAAAGTTATACAGGAAGCGACTACTTCAAGTTGTTGCTGCTGGAGGTGGATCTACAAACAACTGGTCTCATTATTGATAAATAACTAACTGCTCAGTGGAAAAGTTATGTGCTGTTGCTTGTCTGATGCTAAAAAAAACAAACAAAACAAAACAGCACAATCAGATAATTTTGTTTATTGTTTTTACACACAGGAAAAAAACAAACAGGATTAAAAGTAGTTCTAAGTTCTACATGTCTGTGTATCATTATGTGTGGTTATTAGCAGGGAACATTTTAATGATGCGGGTGTTTGAGGTAAAACTGATAAGATCAATTGCATGTATTAGTTTGTTTAATTAACTGTGAGTATTTTAACTGGAAAGTGCTAAATAATCAGGATGTGAAGTCAACATCTACTTCCTCTGAAAAGCATGAAGCTGTATAATGTGAAAAATTGAAATAAACAAATCTCACAGAATATAAAAACTGTCCTGACAGTGTAGCAGGAGAATCATTTGTTAATAAGAATCACTTAAATGACACAAGCGCCTTACAGTTGAATTCTCAAAACGATAGTAATATAAGAATATCCAGCATTAAAACACTGAACAGCTGGCCAATTTTCCGACTGACCTGAATCCACCCTTCCTTTGCAGCTGGCGGATTATTAAGAAATATTTTTCTTGCATGAATCTTACAAAAAGACCATATGCACCCCGCAGAGCTGCGGGTATTGTGACTTAGTGAATGATGAACTTGGGAGGTTGAGTTGAGGACCGGGTTCCCAGGATCGGGCAGATTTCAGCCCACCTCAGCTCAGAGTGGAGCAGCTCTGAAAGCTCTGGGAGTGGGAGATGGAAGTAATAACTGAGAGCACTTGCACCTCCCCTCACAACCTCCAGCTCCTTCCTTGTCTTTGCCTCTGGCTTCCTGTCACAACTTTCTTTCTCCGTGCTGCCTTTGAATGTCACACCTGACCATTCTTGCGCTCCCTTCTTACAAAAACACATTACACAGAAAAAAAGAAGAAGAAAAAGAATACGAGTAAACTTTTCCCCATTTCTGTCCTTTCCAGTCACAGGTGCACTCAATGTCAGCCTCCTGACTTGTCTCCTTATCTATCTGTCCATCCATCCAGCTGCTCAGACACATCACTCAGACTGTTTGCGTCTAGAGGGAGTCCAGGTTTTCAGACACTCGCTCTATCCTTTGCTCTTCGACCATTACTACTCCATTATCAGCAGCGATGGAGGGCTCGCCGCAGACGCCTAATGTATCCATTTCCCCCTCCATTTAGGGCTCAGCAGCCCAGCGAGCTCCTGGAGTGCTCCCTGATTGGGATTGAATGTCCATTTAAACTGCCGTCCAGCCACCAGGGAGGACGTCAGTGGGAAGAGGAAGAGAGGAATAATGGGAAATATGGGGAAAAAGGAAGTGAGATTATACATGTGTTGAATGAGGACAGAAGGCGATGAAATCGCTCTGCAGTCTCTGACTTGATGTTCAGATGTTGTTTTCCTTTCCCTTCCTTTCTAGTTGTGCTTTAATCCCTACTACTTCTTTCTCTCTCTCTCTCTCTCTCTCTCTCTCTCCAAACAAAAGCACTTCTTCTCAGGTGGTGAGTCTGGTGTCAGAACTCAGTACTCTGTATTCTCAAGGTGTGCTTCTAAAAAGAGGGACTTTGAACCGAGATACTGAGATGATTAAAGTTGGTACATCCGTAGAGGGGGAGGAGAGAGGATGAGGACAAGAAAGAAAGAAGGAAAGAAAGAAGGAAAGAAAGAAAGACAAACAGGTGGAACATCACATACATACGCATTACCAGATTTGCAGGAGCTTAAGCAGTACCTTGTAGGAGAACTCCTCCGTTCTTTCTTATTAGGGGACTCCCCGACCACAATGGAGGACTAGAAAGAATGAAAAAAAGAGGGAGGGAGGAGAAAGAGAGAACAAGAAAACTGGTCAATCATTTGATCACATTGCAGCAGCCAACCAGTCCAGCCGGCTTCCTCACAAAGCAGATAGCGAGGCAGGAATTTGAGCCCATAAGCCAATGCTTCTGATTATAGTGATTAGATTCCTGGGTGTCCCACTGTTGCCATTATTCCCTATGATTACCTCGGAGAATTACAGCCTCGACGATGTAGTCCATGGGGGTAATTTCTCATGACAACCTCCCGCCGCCCGCCACCGGTCAATTCACACACATCTCTCATCAGTGCGCATGCATTTAACACTCACTCACTCATGCCACGCCGGCACGTTTAAGACAGATGTACATACATTGTAATACATTAAAACACTGGGGTGTAGCCGTGCCGAGACACAGAAAACACACACAGCGACTTCTATCTTTGCTGGGACCTCTAACCCTGAAACCTAAAAACAAGGTCGCCATCCCAAAAAACAAAACAAAAACAAAAACAAAGCATTTGTGATGCCAAGCTGCCAAGTGTTGAACCCCACAAGAATAGTGGGTTAAAGAGTTCTTTTGGACCTCATATATGCGGTAAAACAAGACCCCCACAAGCAAGCACACACACCCACACACACAAAGACCACTTTAGGTGATCATTGCACCACTAATGAGGGAGGTAATGACAGCATTTCTCACATAGGCAGAGATATCGTCACTCACACATACACTCATGCAAGAAGACAATAGGCACAGTCCTGCTGCAGATGCCATAATTCTAACACTGGAGGAGAAAGATGGGAGGGATACGGATGGAGAGAGGAAAAAAAGAGAGAGAGGCAGTAAGAGCTTTTCCAGGTTGAGTGGTCTTTAGCTCTCCATTAGACGGCACGTCTGACTGCTCCTTTCTCTCCCCCACCCCCCCTCTCTGTAGCCAGACAGGCTGTTCTCCAACACAGGCAGTGACAGCATGGATGGAGTTTGGTCATACACGTGCACAAACACACACGTGCACGCACGCACACACATAGACAGACATAAAACAGCTGGAGATGCTGTGAACTCAGAAAAAGCAACCCACTTGTTTCCACTGATCAGCAGAGTTTCCTTTGTAATGTGAGTTCTGTTTTATGTTTGTTAAGCTGCTGAATGAGAGGATTTGGATGTCTGCGCTTGTGATGCGGCTTGCACCTCGCCAGATGCAGTGATGGACCCACACACATGCACGCACGCACGCACACATGCACGGCAAAAGCAGAGCAAAAGCAGCGAACGCAAATTTCAGCCCTGAGCCACCTGCTGTTGCCATGGAGAGTTGCCACATTGCGTTGCCACGGCGATAACATATTTTTCCTGCGCTAACAGCCTGTCTGTTTTTCTTGCCTACCCCCCCACCCCCACCCACCCATCTCATTCTCCCCTCTTTCTCACTCTTTCTTTCCCTGCCTCTCCTCTCAACCCTGCGCTGCCCATCTTTCTCTCAACAAATGGCTTTGTGGCGCAACAGCACCTGACTTATGCTACACGTGTTGCCATGGCGGTGTTCCCGTTGCCAAGGCGACCCCGTGCATTAAATGCAGTGGGCAAGGGGATAAACCCCGTAGCAAGCACTCCCCCCGCCCCTTTCCCGCCGCCAACATCTTCTTTCAGCTCTTTTCTTCCCTGAGGGGAGAGAAGAGGGAGAGGAGGAGGTTAAAAAAAAAAAAAAGAAGAGACGGAGGGAGCTTTTCCCCAACCCCCTAAAGATGCCATACTTCCATCCATCCTTCCCTCCTCCTCCTCTCATCCAGATGCTGATGGGGTGTGAAGGAATGCACCATGGAGCTGACCTCCTATCCAGCATCTCTCTCTCTCTCTCTCTCTGTCTTTCTCTGCATACACCCATTTGGAAACACATGCATCAGGTACACACCTCCACACACAGACAGTCGCTCTGAAACACGTAGAGACACACACACACACATACACACACACACAAACAGACACACGTTCTTGGGTGCAAACGCTGCGTGTGGGAGGTCGAGCGCTGCGGCGTGAGTTATTACAGTCCATGAGAAAACCAGGAGGTGTGAGCGACAAACAGCCGAGGACAAAGAAGCGCTCCCGCCATAACTCCCACCACCACCCAATCAGCTTTCCCGATCCCCTTTTCCCTCTGCTGTGTCGATTTTTTTTTTTTATCTACCTCTGTCATTTCACTGCGTTCAACTGCTGGAGACAGTCCTTGACCTTAACATAATAGACATGTGGAGCTACCATTCACGGTCATTACTCTTCATGCATAATATTCTTGAGCGCGAGTGCTCTTGAGAGAGATATCATGTTATATTGATTGGACTCGAACTTCTGGATGCACAGGAAGGAAAACGCGTAGATGCTTTATTCCAACAGTCTTTTGTACAGCTGCACTACTGGATATGATTTCAACAAAGTAACTACATACAACATCATCATTGTAAACTCTCCTGCAGGTACTGTTTGTAGGTGAAATGTTCAGAGTTGCTGATGCCTTCATGATTTGGCCGAACTCTCGTGTGTCTATTCGGGATTAAAGCTAAAGCCAGCGAGTGCACTTACTGGCTTTCATTATAGCATGTGGTCTACAAACGCTTGTTAAGACTTCTTTGGTCTTTCTAATAGATTCACATCTGTGAAAAAAAAAAAAAGAAGAAGCAAAAATAAATAAATTAATCAATAATGCTGAAGATGAGAAAAGATTTTTGGATTGAAGAGCCACCGTTGTAACTGACAGCAGTTACAAACGTCATTAAACAGAGTCGGAAATGGCACTTTTAAATATCCTGAATCTTTTGAATATAGATTTCCCACTTTAATTTAAAATGACCAACAAATGATGAAAGCTGCTTGTTGAGTGAACCGTTTTGAAAGTATACTCTGGTATTATATTAACTTTTTTTTCTCTAAAAAGGACTTGAAAATGTTTGCTTTTTAGTCATTTGTTTAATTTAGAGAGCTTTGTATACTTTTCAGAGATGAAAGAGCTTTTTTTTTTAAAAAAAAGATCTCATTATTGAGAACAAAAAGAAAAACAGTGCAGGAAATAAAAAGGCTCATATAAATCTGATACTGAAATGTAGTTAGGGCCACATAATCTCTTATGCTCATAACTTTTTTTTTTAAATAAGAAAGGCAATAAAAGATCAATTTTGTTGGATTTTCAATTCAAGCATGCTTCTGATCTTAGCAAGTCTTAATTTCACATGGTAGTGAAACAGGTGGAAACTTTGTTGCCTCAATGACATGAATTCTTGGGAGTAAAATTGAAAAAAACACACGATACTTCTATCTTTTTGAAATTTAAACAAATGAGATATATTTAATTACATAATGCTTCAACTCAGGAGGAAACTCAAGGAAATTTGTTGGTATGTGAGCTGGATTACTAAAGATGTTTTAGACAGATCTGGAATACCACGTCTCACCACTTGAGGCAGCATATCTAAAGAACGTTCATGTGTCAGCCACCCCCTGATGTGGATGGCAGAATTCAGCCTTTGACCAGGCTGATTTCACATAGTCAGTTACCATGGTAACAGACTTGGAGTATGAGTCACCTCAGTTTCTGGAACCAGCTCAAATGAACTCTATTGCTCTGGGTTAATTAACCTAACTTTCCTTGAGTTATTGTTCTAAACAACCCGCTTTCTGAAACGGACCCCAGGTCTAAATGCCCCCATGTGGTCAGATGTAGTATTGCTACATAGAGTGGCTTTAAAAGCGATGGATTTTTTGATGTGTTGATACGGATCCATGATTTCTTTCTTGGAATTAATTTGTTTGCTTGCTGAGACCACACTAGTTTGCATCTTTTACAAAATGCTGTTTCAAAACAAAACACTTATCTGTTTTCTTAAAAAAAAAAAAGTGCAATAAATATCATCAGGAATTTTCTCTTTTCATGTCAAAACGGATCCTCCAGGCAACAAATCTACACTTTCTTCACTTCCATATAATTTAAATGAAAGACACCAATATATTCCCTTCTATGCTCCAAGTATACATTCTCAAGAATAAAAAGTACAGTTGTTGACTGCATATTAAATTAAAGGCAGGCTAAGCAATTCTACACAGTTTCTGACCTACAACAGGTTTATGTAAAGTGCAATAAATAAGCAGTTCTGGCTCAGTATACTGGAACCAGTGTCCCCTGAAACTACAACAAACATTGCTCCAGCTAACCACTGACGAGGGGAGGGTACGTGCTCATGCACGTGAAGTGATGTCATCCAGATATCACTTATACTACCTTTAAATTAAATGCTAATAAGAGAGATCCAAATTCCAGCAGTGAAAAATAATAAACAAACAAACAAACAAACAAAAAAGTATTTCATTCAATTCCATTGTTTCATGATCCTTTACAAAGATTGCTTGATTTATCCTAACTGCCATCTTAAATATAACATTTCAGAGATCTATTGAGAAAAAAAATATAATTGTCCAAATGTAATTAATCATGTGAGGGAGCTTAATAGTGCTATTGATTAGTTTAAAAATGTGCTCTATTCATCCGTGGTGTCTGCACTTAGTCTATATAATCGACTGAAGAAAAGAGAAGGGATTTAAATCTACAACTTTTATGCGTTTAATTCATTTTTCATGTGAATATCTTCTGGATGGTTGTAGCTCCTTTACTAGAGATTTATCTCACTACAGTGTCCATCTCTTTGAGTTTGAGGCTCAGTGTCAAAGGAAACAAGACGCATAAAGACATCTCCTCAGGTAATGGGAGACTGTGGAGGAGAATATGTGTACATATATATATATATATATATATATGTATATCTTATACACCCTTTGTGCACAAACACACATAATGCAGGTGCTGCATCACTGGGGACCTCGATCTCCACTCTCAGCAAGAAAATGCTCTCTCTTGCACTCGTTTCCCACTGCGTGTCAATGCAAATGAACAGTCCCCCCCCCCCATGTTCGGAATCTAGCCTCCAATTTGTTCCACTTCCCCATACCTCATTGTTCAAAATGACACTTTTACATTTTACGGTGAACCAATTATTCTGTCTTACACAGTCCGCTGGCTCTGCGAGCCAACCTTCCAGGATCAGCTGGGGAGCCGGGAGTATGGCGCGGGGTGGTGGGGTGTGGGGGGTTCGGACAGTGAGTGAGAGTGGGAGAGGAAGCTGAAGAGAAAAAAAAAAGACAACTAGTAGTAGCTCTGACTGACACATCCCCAGGGATGGATGGAGGAGCTGGATACCAAGAAATTAGTAAAGGGAGAGTGGGGTGGAGGGCAAAAGAGAGGTCAGGAAGTGAGGAGAGGAGGCAACGCAGGTGGATGCTGCTATAATGCAGAGGGATACGTGCGTGCAGGTTGGAGAGTAAAGTGAGCGTAGATGAAGGAGGATTTAATTGAATGATAAAGTAATGGAGAGAGAGATAGGGAAAAGAGTGGAAAAGAGGTAGAACGGGGATAAATCACAGCAGGGATAAATAAAAAAGATGGAGTGGAGGGTGCCCCACTAGTTGTAATGTATGCCTGAGGATGAATTGTAGGGTGTGTGTGTCTGTGTGTGTGTGTGTGTGTGTTGGGGGGGGTATTAAAGGGAGACAAGAGAGTGAGAAGAGCGGAACAGGAGCAGAGTAAGGACACAGAGGAGGGGAGTATAGGAGGATGGTGGAATGAAGATGCAGAAAGAAGGGAAAAAAAAAGAAGAGCTTTTTACCTATGATATGCCTGAGGGGGGGAGGGGAGGGACATGAGTGTTGTTGCATGAAAACAGCGTGCAAAAAGATTTAAAGAAAGGATGGAGCAGGTCAGCTCTAACGCCTGCAGCGAGTGGGTGCAGAGAGAGTGACAGATGGAGAGAGGATAGAGAGCGCAGCAGATGAGTGCTCGCTGTAGGTTTATGTTATATTTGGATAGTGGGACTCAAGTCCTCATTTGATTAATTTTCTTTGATTCTTGACGATTCAGTAGCACACAAAAACAATAAATCCAAAAGCAAGCGAAATTGGAATAAGTAATCCTGTGAACTTTTATTTCTTCTCTCCAAGTAATCAACACTGACTTATTTGGTGAAAAATCATGAAACAGCTCGCTGCCTACATCACAGTCTACACATAACAGCTGATGCAAACGTCCATACAGAAAAAGACTGAACAAGAGGCATGAAAGACTCTCAACCAATCAGAAATGATTACCTTTTTATAGGGCACTCAATGAAATGCTTTAAATGGAATTTAAAGCAGTTCAAAGGAGTTTTTTCATGTTAATTATCAGCTTTGGCTTCATTAGAAGAAAGCTTCTGAAAGTGGCATCTAGCTCTCGCTGTCTCTCATCCTAAGCACATCACATATCAACAACTATGTAACTAGCTCACAGAGCAACAGTCGACATCATGGCAGATGTGACTTAACGCTGGAGTCACATGTACGCATCACAACAATGCACGATGGAGGAGGTGTGCCACACTTCGGGTCGATTTTGTCATCATGACCAGAATTAAAACAAACTGTTGCATGCGATGCATACAGGAAGAGTGGTATTTGTTGTGTAGGCCAGCTAATAACTATGCCAGTAGTAACTATGCTCTACGGAAAAGTAGGCGGTGAGCTGAATAGTGAAATGAAAATGACTGATCCGGCTCTCACTGGATGGTAGTAGGCTCTTACAAAGCATCGGTTCGAGTCGGCTTGCTCGCAAACGACACACTACTGCTGTTCTCAGCCACACAAACACAGTCATGTCAGATTCACCCACCATCTCTGCCACTTCCGTCCAAGCTTTACTTCTGAGATGTGTGTTTCTGTGAGAGCACAAAATCTGATCATGAAAAAAGACGACTGAACACAATTCCTTTGGCTAGTACTTGCTGCCTAGCTGCAGTTTGATTGGCTGACGCATGTGCTGATGCGTCAAAAGTTGAAGATTTCTCAACTTTCGGAGACAGGCAGAACCCACAATTAAATTTCAGCAACAGATGATGATGTCACCCCATTCAGCGGCCCAGCATAAAAGCCTTTCAGGAGCCCCTGCCCCTTAAAACCTCTAACTCTAAAACCTGTGGATAGATACTCAGAGCTGCCCCAGAAACCTTCTGGATGGCGGAGGGTGTTACTGGTGACTCGCTGATTGGGAACTGTACGCAAGAGATGACATCATCAAGCCCTCTAACATCTCGTCTTATTCAGCGCCACCATTACGCATTATACCAACAGCAAACAGAAACGCTTCTATCATCTTTACTTCCTCCAATATTTGTCTCCTCAATTTAGCTTTTTTTATTCTTTTATTTGTTTTTGCCCACGTCTTCTCCTTTTCTTTTTTGACTGTTGACAAACAGTGAAAGCGACGCACTACCGCCACCATGTGGTTTGGAATACTAGTTCACATGCAACTGGCTGTGTCACCAGTTGAAATTCCAACTTCTAGTTTTACCCCCAGATTCCTCGCTAGTGGACACACACTTACAGCAACACATGGTGGCTTTTAACTCTTCCTGTCTCAGTTTTTCAACAGCTCCTGTTGCGAGGAATCAACAACTAAAAACACCTGTGGATAGTAGTGTCAAAAACATTGCAAAGTTTGACGATTTGAAACGGACAAATTGTTCACAGTACTTTATGCTGCTTTTCCAATTTCTAAAAGGCCAGTAAGTAACAGGAAGTGGATCAGGTGGTCTGTCTTACCTGTGGTGAAATGTTGGTGGAAGGGTGGGTGGGGAGGTGGAAGAGGTGGCCAGGCCAGGTGAGTACGGATGGTACGGCGTCTTCTTCAGCGCCTGGATCAGGTTGTGCCGGTACTCTGGATCTATCGACCACAAGGATCCTTTACCTATGCTCTGAGGGAGAAGAGCGAGGGAGCGGAGGAGTGGGAAGGGAAGGACAGAATTAGAGGGATGTTAGTGAACAGCACAGCAGGCTGACCTGAGCTACCAGGCTGTGAGTCCAAACAGAAGCTCAAAGCCCACGCCCTACCTAGCAAAACACCTGCACACAAAGCAAGAAAAACCTCAGTCTCGCTTCAGAAAACAGAATTAATACATCCTCAATGCCATTGTCAGTGTTTCTGATCCGCAGCCTCTCTTTGGGAAAAAGGAAAAAAAAAATTGCAAAGCTTCTTTCTGATTAAGATGCAAGGAAACTCTTTAACTTTTTCCACTCCAGAGGCAATGATGATGTGTATTTTTAGATCAAAGCATCTTCCCCCTCACCTAATGAAGCTGTCGGCTCCCAATCTGAGTGAAGTCAGCCGATAGATTATAGAGAGAGGCCGCCATGAAAACACACTCCCCTGTCTGTGTTTCTCGCAGCCTCCTGCAAGCTTTCATCTGAATGTGGCAAAAATCAGGGGTTTGTGTACGATAGACGCTGAGAATGGCAGGAAGGACTCGGGCAGGAGGAGGGAGACAACACAAAGTAAATATAAAACTAAAGTCCTCATGTTCGCTGACTTTGTAGCGCTCTGAGATGATGCAGGTACACGCAAACGGGTGGGAAGATGTCATGAAAGTAGATTTCTAGTTGCTGCAAATGTGACAAGTATTCTACTGAGAAAAATGTCACATATGCCAGAACTGTGTGTAAACATTTGGGATGAATATGACAAATATGTGGCATATTTTGAATCAAAACATACAGAAATCTGAGCTGTATAGCCCCCCCCCCCCACTCCCTTTTTTTTTATACCTACAATGCTTATATTTAGTAGCCTGACCAACCCTTCAATCACTTCAGAACTCTCTCTCATTATAATCGTTCCTACAACACTGGACTACTGTTGATACTCGTCTGGTTGTTGCTCTGCACATGTGACATGCCTTGTTTCTTCATCCAATCATGTCCCGACATCTGATTGCTCAGCTTCATTGCTTATTTTTAAATTCATCTGATGTGTTGAAAAAAAAAAAAAAGAAAAGTCAACCTGTACAGTTATCATGGATATAATATGTAAGCACAAATGAAAAAAAAGATTTTGTTCCAGGCTGTAAATATGTTTAATTCTGCTGCAGGAAAGGCACGATTAACATGGGCGGCAATGGGGATTTGTTCTGTTTTGGATACAGCGCCTAATGGTCAGTCAAGGAACTGCAACAAAGCGTACTTCCTGGATGAGCTTCACCCCAAAATTGGGATGATTGCAGCTATTGGTACAAGGGCTGGGTATTGTTTTTCATTTTTTAATATCAATACTAAAATTGACACCTTGTTTTTGATACCGACACCTAAGATCTATCACACCTACTAAATGTCCAAAAAGCAGTCATTTCTTATATATATCAGACCAAAACACCAGAGCATTGGATAAAAAGGAATATTTGAATGAAACTCCCTCTTAAATTAACGTTTAGAGATAAAACTTTCTAACAAATTTGAATTCAAGCACAAGTCCTGTCCTCAACACTGGGAACCATTACGATGTACTAAAATGTGGTCCAATACGCTTAGTTTATTGTACCAGTGACTCCAATGGCAAACTAGGAGAATTCTGAGGTATTCAGAGAAAAGACCAAAAGACAAATTGAATTTGAAATTTAATACTATTACTTCAGACACAACATCTGTCTATTTAATATGTTAGCGATGCAGGAAATCTTTCCATCACTCAGAAACTGACTGGCTGCTCCTTTCATCTGCCTCTTAATTACTAACTTTATAGTCCTGTGAGCAGTTTCAGGAGTCAATGGGCAGGTTGGGATGAGAATGGAACTGTGAATGTTGAGGCTGGAACAGGACCAGTTTCCTCCCATGATAACCAGTAGAACCCCCTAAACAGGCCAGCAGCTCTCCCTGCAGCAAAAACTGCGGATAGCTGTTGTTCCAAATGAAACTCGCTTGAATGCTGCCACCTAAGTGATCGTCATCCATCATGTCATGATTTTCTTCTGTCTTTGTGATTTCAAATTTTTAATAACTTGTGAGTTGCTTCTGTAGATGTCTCAGATTTTGTCATCATTCCAGTTTCTTTTTCCTCTCGTTTTCCAAATTTGTTGCATTCCTGGAAGGAGTGCCCTGAAGAACTGTAGTGATGATTTGTGTGTGAAAGACAATGAACTGTATTATTTATATAGCTTAACGTACCATGAGGTCACAACATGCTAACACTGTGCTGTGATTCAGACTCCACAGGCTTTAAAGCAGCAGTTCTGAACTAGACTAGCTCTGGGGGCCCACCATCACCCCTTAAATACAAGTACTGAGCCCGACCCTGAGATAGTACAGAATATTACAGTATGCCAACGCAAACAGGTGTAGTAATTAACACAACAGTGCATCTAAGGAACGAAAAGTTTAAAGGATAAAGTAACTGTGGCTGTGACAACCCTGCGCCTGTGGATGCGTACCGAAGACCCCCATGTTGATAGTATTCAAATAATAGCATAATTTATCACTCAACACGACTTTCATGCACAAACATGAAATAAAACACTCAAACTTCTGAGAAGTAATTTCAAAAGGAAGCTTTTTTCTTTTTTCCCCAGGCAATGGCCCGCGACAGGTAGGGATGGGAATTGAAAACCGGTTCTTGTTGAGAACGCCACCGCCATTGCGTAAACTACGCAACGTCCGTGGCAAGTCCAATGCAACCAGCAGTCATTAGTGAACGTGGCTGAACACTCAAAAGTCTGGTTACACTTCACTATAAAAGACAAAAACAGGGCAACTTGCAATACTTGCAAAGTGGATATTTCATCAAAGGGAGGAAATACAACTAACATGCAGAAACATTTGCGCACACAGCATGCAGTAACTATTAATGAATGTCACGTTTTTGATCCGCTCCAGACTAACGTTAGTGATTCATTGGATTTGACTTGATTGTTTTTGTCACTGGCTGACATTGTTTCATTTTTGAATGCTCAGCTCATCTTTCCTTTTAAAAAGGAGAATTTTAATTTCTATTCAAAAAATGTTGGACATTCTTGTGGAATTGCCACAGAATAATTTGTCTTATTTTGGTTATTTCTACAGAAGAATACTTATTTTATTATTATTAAAATTTTATATTGGTGATGCTAATCGACCTGTATGTTGTCCTTTTTTTCCTAAAAAGAATTGATAAGGGAATCGATAAAGAACTGAATCGCTGGGCAGAATCAAAAACTGGAGTTGGAATCGTAAAGTTCTTATCAATTCCCTTCCCTAGTGACAGGTCCACGACCCACTTTTGGATCACGACCCGCTAGTTGAGAATCACTGCTTTAAAAGGATTACCATTAACGATATGGGGTAGGTCAACAGGTTGTAAGTCGTGCTCACTTTATTGGGTTGGAAACAGACCACCTGAGCGCTAAATAAGGGGGGTCCTGCCCTCTATCTGAAAGTGGCATATGAGAAATAAAACTAACAACGCAAGAAACAGGACACAGGATAAAGTGTTAAATCTGAGAGAAAAAAAACTTGAAATCCTGATGTTTCACTCACAATACCACACTTATATTACTATTTTCCAGAATGCATGCTGTGTGGAATAGAGATTGAAGTAGCTTTTTCAAGCAAAAAATAACATCTAAAAACCATCATTTTTTTAAATATCAAATAAAAATAAAGAGCATCTGATGTCAAATCCTGCAAATCCATCTGCAAGCTTTAAGATCTCAATATTTGTCTCAAGTCCGCTCTTGCAATCAAGTCTGATCCCTGTTTGTTCCATAAATGTATTTCTTAACAACATAAACTGCATCCTTTTCTAATGCATGATGAGTCTCTCCAGTCTCTACGGGTTCCTTGTGTCTCGCTGTGCGTCTCCTGATCCCTGGAAGTCAAGTCAAGTCCAAAACGGTGCTGCAACCCACTCCAGCCTCCAACTTCAGAAAAATGTGAGGAGCCAATGGGATGCGTGTGCACCTTTGATTGCCATGTCTGGATCTTTGCATTAGTATGTCAGCCGTGTTGAACACAGTCCATATGTGGCGCGCTTCGCTCAGCCCGTGTGTGGGTGGGTGACTGTGTGTATGGCGACTTCCCTGGGGAGTGTGATATTACCCAGCACGCTCTGCTCCTGGGAGTGCTTCTATTACTGCCAGCGACGCCTCTCCTGGAGAGCATGATATTACACACACATACAGTCGCTCCCACAGAGGTGACCCCCACTGGGCCCAAATTTCCCCTTGTATCTCCAGCATGCCAGCGTTTGTGTAGAGCTATGTGTGTGTACGTGTGTGTCTAGTGTCTGCCTGCTTGCCAGCCGATTAAATCAATGCTCTCTCCTGAATCTCTGTCTGTTGGAGCCTGTGCCTCTGCCAAGCAGCCAGCCAATCATAAACCTCAAGCCAAAGACCACCCCTCCCCCTCTGCAGCTAGGCCAATCACACGGTCCATCTCACAGGAAGGGTCTGTAACCTGGGTTAAAGCAGTCACCTTGGCAACAGGCATCATCTAAACGTGGAAGCTAGAGAAAGTAATATGGAGTTTGTTTGCTTTTTTTTAACATTCACTAAATTGACATGAAAGAGTTTCTGGGGTTCTGAAGTTCATGTTTGATACATGATGGCAGATTTTAAAAATACATTACCTTCTGTGGGATTAAAGCAGCTGATAAAGAACCACAAACTTGACTCTCGACCTCTGATTTTCTTATTTCCTCTCTCCATCCTTTGTTCCCATCTTGTCTCAGTCTACAAAGATAAACACTTTTTTTGTTTTTATCCCTATTCCACACAGCATGCATTCTGGGAAAATAGTCATATAAGTGTGGTATTGCGAGTGAAACATCAGGATTACACAACAAAATAATCCACAACTCGGAAGGATAGCCCCCACTTTATAAGACAAATCTTATAAAGTATTAGTGAACACACTGTCAAGTAGCACATGACACTGAAATGGACGTTCAGACAGTATCGTCTTTAAAAGGAACGGGTTAAAAATCTGATTTTCAACCCGTTCCTCATCCGCAAATCAAACTGATTTTAAAAGCTCCAGTGGGAAGATTCACCGCCAGGTCAAAGAAAGATTCACACGCTCGAAAACGTATAATTTTTTTATCTTTTATTATGCTTGTTTGCTATGGCATAATTTCAAGAAGATTATAGAACGTTGCAATGATTATGGGAGCGTTGAAGCTTAATGCGTTCTACAGCGCATCCTAAGACTGTTTGTGGTTGAGGACTAGACTCTGGTGGTCAATACGTGTGCAAAAACGAGATTTCACGCACCCTGAAACACTTTTTTCACATTTTAAGACCAATGAAACCTGCCATCATAATATCAGAGGATGTCAGTGCCATCAGGATGATGGTCATATTGAGGAGCGGTATATTCAGGGTCAGCTGACCTCACTTTTGGACCACACAGTGTTACTTTACCTAGAGTCTACAAACTGAAGCCAGATCATGATACTGCCCCCACAGGCTTGGACAGGTAACACTAGGCACGATAACTGCGTCACTTTACCTATCACTGTCCTTATCTTGAGGCATACATCACTGAGGAGCAGGGTAAAGTCTGATCTTTACGCTCCCAAACCAAATGGAGCTTTTCCGAAAATTTATTTTATGAGCTCACAACAGCTTAATCTCAACAGCCATCACTGAAATTAACAAATGGAAGTAAGTCTGAGGGCTGATTTTAATTTTTTATTTTTTTTATGAATGTCTCTTACCTACAGATATTTCTAATATCCTTGATATCTTTCTTAACTTATTCTTATTCCTCTGCTGTTTTCTAGTTCTTATTTGTTTTTATTTTCTTTTTACCAAGGTACTTCTTTCCTTTTTAGCCTGAGCACTGTTGTTTCCTTATGTGTCCTGTGCTGCTTGTAAATGTTTTTTTAATGTAAAATGAAGTTGGCTAACTGCAATCTGAACTTACCTAAGGGTATGAATAAAGTAACCTTGAACCTTCACTGATAAGTGATCCCCATACGCTCAGTTACTTTGCCTATTTAAACATTTCAGCGTTGATTTTCTTCAATTACATTTCACTAAAGGGATCACAATCGTGCAAGCTGTTTTTTTTCTGACCACATTTTTTAAGCATTATCCTTCCAGGTGTTAATAATGCACTGAACAGCTCTTAACCAAATCTTTTCATTCAATTAAAAAAAGTCAACTACTTTTGAACTCCCTGAAAACTGATATATACATTCATTGTTAAAATGGTAAATGACATATTTTTTGCTGAAAGCTTAAAATCTACACTTTGATATGATCTTGGTTGTTTTATTTCAAATTGTGGTGGTGTATATAGAAAAAAATTCTATTTACTGAGTACAGTAGGCTTTTTGGTTTTCCATGTCAGATTGATTGACATCACAACCTCCAATGACCTCTCACGGAACTAGCTAGATGTGTCAAACATGCCTCAATATGACTTTTCAGAAGTTTCCACATTAATGTACTGTTCATTCTTGACTGTACAGAAGAGCAAAGGCATCAAAATGTCATCAAAACTACAAACGACTGGCATCATTGTCACCAGCTTTGGAGACGATGAATCAAATTTCTTCTCTGTGTGACAGAGTTAAGAATGAAGCACTTGTTGCTGCAAAACAGCTAAATAACTTTGTCTCCTTTGCCTGTGCATTGAGGGGAAGACAACTGCAATGATACCACCAGTGCTGTCAGAAAAGCTGCACACCGAACTATTTAAGAGGTGAGGAGGGATCACCTTGACAGTGAATGTTTTTGCATTGTCAATGCAGGTGGTTTAGAAAAAAAATAAGGCAAGCAACTTCCATTTGTACCCTGCACATATCCAGTTAGCTGTCACTGTGGGAATTGTGCTGTCCTGATTGTGTTTTGTACTTCCATATGAACAGGGATTTTTTTTTTTTTTTGTGTGTGTGTGTGTGTGTCTGTGTAAACTTTGCCGTTTCGACATGATTTCTTGTCTAAGAATGAAGGAGGGGAAAAAAAACAACTTCTGTTTATGTAGACTCTGCCCTAGACAGCAGTGTTTTCATGCCTACAAGGAGTGCAAAGGTATTGTCATGATGGAGAAAACATGCGCACTGAAACTTGCCTGGGACACATTATGATGCAAACAAAAGACAAAAAGGGGAAAAAGAGGGAAGAGAGAGAGAGCTGAAGGGGGGTGGGGGAACAGAGTCAGAGAGCGCGAGAGAGATGATTGTGAGTTGCTAACATCTGTTTCCTGTGTTACATAAGCTGTGGGGGCTGGTCTCCCTTGGAAGTGGGAGATATTAAAAAGTCCTGCTGCCACTGACCCCGTTGGTAACACCACACTCCTGCTACCATACTATTATCCTGTCACACACACGTTCATCTGTCACACAACTCCCGAGAACTCCCTTAATGGACACAAAAATAGCTCATCTCATTTTAGAATAAATCCATGAAAATTCACTGAAGGGACACAAAAAAATAAAATACCGCTCACATTTTTGTCCTCTGCATATTTAAACAGCAGCTAGGTTAAAGGGCTGATTGGACTGAAATGTTTTCAACAAGTCACATGTTGTTTTAACTTGTTTGTTTTGGCTTTGTTGCAGTTATTATACTTAAACACTACGTTAATCTCAAAGCTCCACATGTGCCTTTCATTATTCTGCATTTCAGTAAAACTAGACAAGCTGCTTGACTAAAACCAGTCTGTGCACAAAGCTAAGCAAACCAGGGGCTACATATTTAATGAATTGGCATGAAAAAGGTGTCAATCCTCTCGTTTGGCTCTTTGAAACCAAACACAATAGCACATCTTCCAAGACAGCAACTGTTCCTATCAGGCTGAAGACACTCCATCGCTTGTATTGTCAACAAGCACAATGTAAACAACAAAGACTTCAACTAGCTAATGAGCTAAATCTTATTTTTCTCTGTCACAGAACTTAAATGTAGTCTAAATTTAACCAAAAAAATAAAAGGCAGAAGTAATATCTTTTGGGGTAGGTAAGATTTCTTCTTGGTAACAAACATGGATGATGTAAACTAAGCCTGTTTGTTTCCCTTTCAAATGGTGCCACATTTGTAAATTTAAAAAAAAAAAGCTGCCTTTTTTGAGATGAGAAGCAGGGTATTCTTTAGCAACATTTTAGCTGTGGCTTTATACCGTCAGATGCTAACAGTCAGGTGAATTCTTAGCACCTGTCTGTCACTCAAGGTCAGTTAGACCCGTTCATGCTGGGGAACCTGAACATGTGGTTCTGTTCAGATGTTTCGCTGCTTCTGCACACCTGATTCACATGAATGGATCGCTAACAGACTTGTGCAGATCTAGATGACAAGCTGACGGTGATCCATTCATGTGAATCAGGTGTGTTGTGACAGGAAAACATCTAATGCT
Source organism: Arrhamphus sclerolepis (assembly GCA_037176975.1). Classification (NCBI taxonomy): domain Eukaryota; kingdom Metazoa; phylum Chordata; class Actinopteri; order Beloniformes; family Hemiramphidae; genus Arrhamphus; species Arrhamphus sclerolepis. The sequence continues at coordinate 2,100,583 of JBAMYA010000017.1, forward strand.
GGGTTCCCACTGTACGATGTTTACAGAAATTGGTAGATAATTAATCTACTGTATGTTACACTGTACAACTGCATATGTGTTCCTGTTGGTTGATTAGCTGACAGAGACTGTAGAAGCAGCGACGGGCTGTCGCACTCTGAGACGTCTCCTCCAGATTTCTGACACTGCTGATATCTGTTGCAGCCCGTCTTTAATCTTTCATCTTTGCTCCTGTCTCATCGTGAGATCTATGACCACTGTTAGCTGTTACCACAGCTACGATGGGCGATTTCTCTCACAACTGTGCATCTTTCATCTGCGACGGCCGAAATCATCCAGTGTGAACCCGGCATTAGACACGCAGGACAGCAGCCCGCCAGGACTGGATTTAGGCACCGCTGGATTAGAGGGTCAAAGTCTGGAGAAGACAAGGCAAGCACCTTGGTGATCGATGCATCGATGGACCATTTCCGTGTCTTTGTGTAAAGCTGACAAAAATCTTCTATAGTCAGCTGCATTCAGAAATTCTTATGCCTCTTTAAAGTAAGAAAATTTAGACCTTTGACTTGTTCTAAAGTTCAAAGAAAGAAACAAGCTCCAGAACTCAGTAGAGCTGCTTAATTATGGATAGAGATCCCAATTGCAGTTAGTTTTGCTCAACATAAAATGAACGAGTCTTTAAAGGTTTGACAGGGTATTTATTCACGTTCTGTGATGTGATATATGGACAACAAAATTTTGTTTTTCTCTGTAATGCCTCAGAAGTTTCCTAAAGACCTCTCTCAGAAAGCTATGTTAGGTGGGGGATTTTAAACGTGTGGTTTTGCACCTATTTTTTTTATGTCCTTTTGGGTTTAACTGGGAACCTCATTATGAAATGCAAGCACTTGATGCTGATTGGTTGCCTTTGCTGCCACTCAAAAGAGACTTAGCCAGCTTCGGAAAACAGACAGAGCAACTTTCTACAGCTATGGCCAATGCAAAGAGTTTGGATCAGGCCCAAAAAATCCGTCCCGATCGGATTTGGACAGAACGGGAGGGAGGAGTGAGATACATTTTATGACATTTGTATACGTTGTTCAGATTGGCCCGATTTTTGGTGTGGGTAGACTATCGTTATTAAACAAAAACCAGCTAAAAACAGATTTTAATTCCATGTCTCCTTTAAGAACACTTTCTATGCAGCATTTGTTGAACATGAAAATGCTGAAATTTCTGCTAGAAACTTACATTGCGAAGTAAATGAAATTTCAGAATAACTAAATAAAACTAAATGAACTGAACTAGATAAAAATTCAACAGAAAAAAGCTGAAAAGCAGCTAAAATAAGCCATAGCTGAAATTACAATTAAAATGTGATTAATTGCATAGCTCTAGCGTTTATTGGCAAAAAGTCTAC
>JBAMYA010000017.1:2102060-2138508 GCA_037176975.1 Arrhamphus sclerolepis
ATGTAATATGCAGTTCTTATGTGGCCAACAATCGTCTATATACTGTAGAGTGTAACTTCTACAGTTCACAGTGGCGATTATGAAAGTGGAACAAAAGGGAAAATTTTTAATTCACTGCTGAAATGAGATTAAAACCAACTTATGATGTCCAGAGAACACAGAGCTCCACTGTTAGAGGTTTTGTTGCCTACCATGTTTTCTTGCAGCGCATCTCTCAAGCTACATGATCAATTTAAATGCTTTAACTGATAATTATTTGGGACTGACGCAGTTGTTACAGGATGATTAAAGCAAATGTGTCAGATGGATGGACCATTATTGCACATATTCAAATAAACAAGAAGACTTTTTTTCCTCAACATTAGTTAATTAATTTTGTTAAAATGAAGACATTATCATTGTGGAATACTAAAAACTATTTAACAAGTAGACCACCACAGATGAAATAGTAAAAGTTGGGTATAAATATTAAAGATTGTTATGATAAAGGTTTTATGTCAGTACAAAGAAAATCAGAGAGAAGTAAAATGTAGAAATGTCTCGTGGCTACAGAAAGTAGACTTTTCTGCCCCGACTGTAGTTCTGATTGATAAAAAGTTTGCTCTTCTCAGCCACTCATCACTTTAACATTACTTTTTCTATCTGTGATTGCAATCATGTTTGCTCAAAGATAAATACAGACTGAACCTTATCAACTTGCCAACAGTTACAGCTGCTTTGAAGATTTCTCCAGATTCAGATTCCAAAAGAGCCTCTCTTGTTCAGCTGGTGTGAAAAATTGAAGGATTATCCCATCTGGAGTGAAGTAAATTCAAACCAACTTTACAGTCTGCAACTCTATTCCTTTAACCACAGTTGGTTTCGTCATCAGTCATCAATACAAATGTCTGGAAAAACTATCTGACTACATGAGAGACAGAGAGTGAACAGGGCCTGATGTACAGTAAGCAAATCCCAAAGCACCAATCACATGCTGTTGCCTAGCAATTAACAGTGGGGTCAGTGAGGTCCACTGGTTCCCGTAGGGCCTGTCACAGTGGCATAATTCTTTTTACACGCATGAAACTTGTCCAAGAACACTTGAAAGCAGTAGTCAGATGTTTAATGCTGAGCGTATACTCGGCGGCTACGCAAAAACTTTAACGCCAGTTTTAACGCCAACCTTTTCACTGGCGCATTAAAAAGGTCCCAGACAGATCTCCACAGTCAGAAGAAAATCATGAAGAGACTTTCAACTCAGATGATGAGGTGTAAGGTAGCAATCAGATCAAACCTGAGGCAGTCACAAGCCTTTTATTTCTTTCACATGCAAACTGCGTCGTTAAATGACGATTTTTGTATCAACAACCAAGAGTGGAGTAGTGCTGTCCATTCAAAGAAATCTGGTTGTAGTTGTGTCAGAAGTGACAATGTCTTTAGACGTGAGAGGGCGTTATACCCTTCGAGGCCAACCCTGAACTAGTCGCACTGGTCTCTTACTAAAACTAACAACACAACAAGCCATATTCTCTCTAAAATGAGAGTGGTATGTTTTTGTTACATTCCACAGCTCAGGATCAAGTTAATTTAAGTTGCTAAGTGGCCAAAATGAAAGATAGCCACTTGACTCCATAAACTTCGGCCCACAGAGTCCCACAGAGCTTCAGAAGAGCTGAGGTCCAGTTTTGCAGGAGATCTGCTCTGTCGTTGGTGAGATCTCAAGCATTGCTTGCTTGGTTGAACTCTTGAGTTTATCTGAAGCTTTCAAGATCATATCACAGCCCATTTAAAAAAAAAAAGAAAGATCATGCGACAGCTGCCTGGTAGTCTGCTCGTTTAAAGATGTAAATCTTGCCTTATTCTTTCTAATCTTGTCAAACCTTTCTAGTCTTTCTGTCCCATTCTTGCTAGAATTATACAATTATGTACAAAGGATGAGTGTTGTCAAATAAAATGTGCATGCATGGTCCTCAGCGGCCCAACACCAAAATAGAAACCAAGCACATCTCCAGCGGAGCCGAGTAGACGGTCGCTTCTGGTGCGACAACCCTGACTTGAATGGCCACAAACATTCTGCCTTTTGTGGACTTAAGCTTTAGACGGGCAGTAAAAAAAACAAACAAAAAAAAAACAAAAAAAAACAAGCCCCTAATTATGCATATATACTCTGGCTTTATTTGATGAGAAACATAAACATTCCCCCTGCTGGTCAGTCAAGGAACTGAAATCTTCTTCATAGTCTGAGTTGTGTCAGACTGTCAAACCAAATGTAGCTCCTTAATCTTAATATCCTACAACACTCCACATATGGCCACGATTAAATGTTCAAGATTACATTTTATAATTATTTTTATCTAACTTTTTACTTCTTAAGTACCCACTTAAAGTAGTTAAAGTGTTTATTTTTAATATATGTTTTTGAATGATGTTGTCATAGTCTGTACTTTTATCACTGTTTCGATTTCAACCCCATCGTTTTCACATTTCACAATTACGGTGTTGATGTTTGTGTTGTATAATTTTGTCTTCTACAAGTTCAACTTTTAATTGAAAGAAAAATTTAGCAGGATGTGATTATTGGACCATTCGGCAATTTTATCTAAATCAGGCTCACTTGAAGACTGCGGAATGGCACATTTTTAGCACAACTTCTCCATCGACACTTGAGGGAAATGTCTCGCTAACTAGGTGCTAAATGGTTCACCAGGTTCACTCACTAGCTGGTGACTTTCTATTGGCTGTTGCGGGCCAGGTGTTAGAACGCAGATGAACAGAGGCCACACAGACTGAAGCAAAAAATAACCTTGAAGGTTTTAAAAGCCAAACAAACCTGAACGATCTGAACTGACAGCCCTCCTGTCATTAAGACACTTTCATATTGAGTAACATATATTACCAACGTAAAATATAGAATCTCCAAATGTATTTTTATTAACCCTCACAAGGCCTTAAGGGCTTGGGTCAAAATGACCTGGGGTTGATGGATAGACATTGACATAGGCGGTTAAGGTTAGGGTTTAAGTCCCTGTGAGGGTCAAGATTATTCTTTCTTTCTTTTTCTTTTTTCAACTCGCCCAACATGTTGTTAGACTTTGACTGTATCTAACTCATGTTTTAAAGATTATTGGCCCACTTATAAATAGTCTTCTCCAACACTGAGGGGCATTTCTGACCTGGATTTGGAAAAGGTCTTGATTTAATTTAAAGGAAAATACAATGCAGACATTTGGAGTCGTGGGAAAAAGCAAGTACAGACTCTTTCAATTCAAAGGTTTAATGTATCGGGACATAATAAAGAGTAAACCGGTCCTTGCCAGGTCTTAGAATTAGGTAAACATGATGTCAGACGAATAGCAGATGAGATATTACACTGAAGTATCAGTTTTCTGGTTAATGCAACGCCAAGGAGTTAAGACATCAACAATGTCCTTCTAGAATCCATTGATGCTAACTGTCCATCTGGGAAGTGTTACAGTATAAAGACATTTCCCTCATGTTACAATGAAAAAGACTATTTCCATGTAGAAAGCATTAAAGAGAATGGCCAGTCTTCTTAGGAAAGGCCATTCCAGAAATTCCACCCCGAGGTCAAATCATGCTGTGCTCAGAGATACTGCAAACTAAAAACAAACTCATCTTCTATATATCTCAATTAGCATGTTAATGTTTGTAGCAGTGCAATTAGACAGATACAGAATAAGTGTGGCTTGTTAAATAATAATAATGATAACAATAAGAAGAAGAAGAATAACACTTCTTAGTGTCTTGGACAGAGAAGGCCAAAGTGAAGATGTTTAAGGCTCAGTCCATGTTTGGTAAAAAAAAACAAAACAAAACAAAAAACAAAATAAAAACCAACAACAACAATAACAAAAACCCAAAAGTGTAATGCAAAATTTCTGCAGCAACACCTCGTATTTGTCAAACACGGCCGTGAATTGTGCTCGTTCTGCAGCCACGGGACCTGGACACCATGTAGTCATTCACTGCAGTTTAGTTTTTATCCTAATATGCAAACACAGAAGGGCAGCTGACAATAGTGCTCTTTTTTAGTCTGTTAGCATTGGGCTTGTTCACTTTACCTGTTGCATGGCAGCAGATAATCCTAAATTAAATCCTTGCTTTACCTATATCAGGCGGTAACTATGGTAACAGCTGGACTGGACAGACTTACAGGTCCGTGTATGTGACAGTCTTCTGTGGCTTCTGGTTCAAAGCAAAGTGCAATTTCAGTCAGACTAAGATGTTTTCATGCATTTTAAAACTATGATTTCAGTTGGACTAATCCTATAATTTATTTTCTTCAAACATTATGTAAACCAACTGACTGAGTCAACCACGAACCAGCTGCATAGAGAAGGATTTTAAAGGGAAACGCGAGGCCATCGGTCAGACAATCAGAGCTTCGCCAAAACTGAATGATGCAATGAGACAACGCAATCCCAAGGACACCAACAAACCTATAACAGAGAGATTAAAAAAGAAAGATGGTGTTGTAAAAGTCACCCAGATCTCAAGCAAACTGAAACAATGTGGCAGGATTTTTATACAAACCTCAATGAACTGGAATGATAGTGTATCAAAAAATAAATTGTACGCACAGAGCAGGAATTTGACTTTGATTTAAGTGAAATAAATCATGTGCTGTAACTGTATTTTCCTGTATGTAAGACTTGGAAAAGACCAGATTCTTTTTAAATGCCCCGATTTTGCTACAACAATCTACTGATAAACACACAGTGTATAGAAAAAATTAAAAAAAAAACACACACACACATGCACAAACAACTTAAGCAAGCTCACGAGAAACGCTTCAGCTCAACATGCTCTGAGTGTTAGAATATAAAAGAATGAAGGATGCCTCTCATCTGAACAGGGTGAGGTTAACTTATTGGCGACACACTTAAGTGAGAAACTTCATAGTGATTCTCAGATTACAAAACTGCCTGTTCCCTCTGCTGCGATTTCATAAGAAGCTTTGAGAGACGTATCACTGGCTGTGAGTGTGCTGTGCCGCTACAGCATTGATCCCCAGCACTGATCCACAAGACTGAGGGCAACAACACTTGTCATTAAGGCATGTCATTCAGTGCGGTGAAGAATCCTGTTTGTAAACAAAGCCATGGCAACCGTGGGACTCACACTCTCTCACGCTCTTGCTCACAACTTTGAGCTCCCACAGGCGAGACTAACACACACACACAGAAACACACACAAAAAACACACATCTTGTCATCTGCCTGGATATGACCCAGAAATACAGCCACTGGAACAAATAGGCCACTGTCATATTAATCTCTACCTCTGTAAATTGATGGAAATATAATTTGGTGTGTTCACAGCGAGCAGTTTCCTGGCTTCTCCATCTATCCCTCGCAACTATAACTTGACCTCCCTTTCAGCGACTCTCGTCACTCCTCTTTTCCTCAGCGAGCAGTGGATAAAACATAATGCAACACGGAGAAACATATCTTACACCCTGTAATTTCACGCTCAATTCAAAAGACATAAACAGGTAGACGGAAAAAGCAGGGAGGGAGTACGAAGGAAAAAAAAAAAGGTGCACTTGCACTGAGACATTTCTGTGAGAAGCTTTGAATGGCAGAGTCTGAGTGAAATTACATAGATTCTGTAATTGCAGCTTCAGATAAAGCTCAGCTCTTGGCAGGTAGAGTAAGAGTCTGCAGAGATGTGCCCTCATTTCCACACCGGCACGGCGCTTGCATGTGCATGTGTGTGTGTGTGTGTGTGTGAGGCCTTTTAGGCATTCATGAGTGTTTACACGTGTGTTTTTCTGCACACTTGTTTGTCAGAGTGTCAAGATATGCTCTGTGTGTGTGAGAGAGAGAGCAGGTTTTAGGGGTTAATGAGCGTGCTGTCTTAAACAGTGTGCAGCGACAGGAAGACAAGACTAGCTGTCCTTGCCAAAATCACCTCTACACAAGCTGTTCCACACACAAACGAGCATATATCACAAGATGAGGACATATACTTTTTCTCCCCCCACTCAACACCTCAGAGCACATCTGACTCTCAAACACACACACACATAAGCACACACACACACACACACACACACAGCCGCGTGCCTAAGCCAGTAAAGCCAAATCAGTTTTCCCGTTGCTACAGCAACAGCATACTTTCATGTCAACTGCAACCTTGTTACTATGGAGATATGTATACAAGAGAAACTGTGCTGTTGTAGTCAAGGGCCAGATGACAGCATAGCGTGAGAGTGTGTGCACGGACGACCGCATGAACTCAGACACACAGATGCCGCGTCTTCTCCATCCTTCATCCATTTTGTTCCTCCATCCATCACAGTTCAGGAACCATTCTGGTCAAGGGAAGCATTATATCCCCCAATATATTCTCAATCAGCTTGAAAACGCAGAGCTAGCATTGATCCTCACTGTTTGTCCCCCACTCCAACCCCTTCAAGCACGCACACACACACACACACAAAACCCCTCGGGCGAGACAAAATCTAAAGTCTGCTGGCATCTGTGTTATTAAATCCTCCAGTATTAATTTTAGCACTAATTGAGTGAGGGATTCATTCCCCCATTTACCCTGAGTAAAATCTGGATGGGAAAGCCAGTATAAAAGGCAGTATCAAGACTTAAATCAAAAGCGAAACGCTCTTCCCACCGGGGAGGCTCAGAACGTCGGAGTGAAAAAGAACTATGAAAGCAGAGATCATCAACTATTGATAAGGTCGAATCTGGTACAGCTGTAGACAAAATACAGAATATGTTTAACTTCACGGTGGATATGCCTGCAAACAGCTGACAACTGTCTGGCTCTGAAATAACTTCTAACCACAAGCGCCAGAGTGACTATCGTGGTTATATTTGTGGTCGCAGTGACATTTCACACATTCTAGAGTACAGGTAGAAAAACTCTGGTTAGTGAACAATGAGCGGAGTTACAATCAGGGTCTCTATTCAGACCAACGTGGCTCACCTTAAATCAAATCAGCATAATTACTTTCAAAATAGACAGGCACTGCTTTAGTCGCAGTTTTCTCATATTCTACCTTTTTTTTTTTTGTTGTTGGTTTTTATGTTTTTTTCTACGCTGGTTTAGACGCTGTGCAGTTTAAGGGATTCCATCTTTTAGTTCTGGCAGCTAATGCCAGTTTCACACTGTACAGTTTTTACAGTCTTGGCATGTTACGCTGTGCGATAGAACATACGTTGAATCGTGGCTACGACAGAAGTAAATCAGAGTGTATTTCAGGCTCTAAACGCAGCGTCATTGTGCCGTAAACAGTTTGCTGCTAAGGTGCTAAAGCACAGATGACTTGAAAGTTGCCTTTGTTATTGTGGTGTTCGTGTTCTTTGAAAAATAAATAAATAAAATCAAGAAAAAATAAGTGTCTCTTTTCTTTATTTCAGGCACACAATTTTCTTCCTGTTTCTCCATTGTATTTGGTGCTGTTGTTGCTAGGCTACTGTGGTGTAGAACAGTTGATCTTTACAAGATTTCATGGTGCATTCCTATTGGTTGGTTAGCTGACAGAGATTGTAGAGGCACCACTGTTTTTGAGCCACGATGTACCATATTTTCAAAAATTATCCTTTTGTCTGAGACAGCCGGAATCGTACAGTGTAACCCCCCCAGCATAAGGCCAGTTTTGATGAGTAACCATGCCAAAGATAGGGCTGGGAGGGTTCCCATTTTTTAATAGCGCGTAAAAAAAGCAAGAAATTACCACAGTTATGCGTAACCCCGTGCGTTCGGGGGGGACGAGGACCTAACTGTGGTGCGTTTGATGTGACCGGGATGTGGTGGTATATGGTTACCGCGACCGGGCCCAGCCAAAGACGAAGTTGTTTACATGTTTGACAACTGGTGGACTTTCATAAATCCCAAATGACACCCAAAGAAAGAAAGAAAAACAGAGATTTGAAGGTGGATGTGATGATCTTAGTCATCGTGGGAAATATGAGATCACTAGTAAATAAATATAATGGCTTGAACACAGACAAGGACATGGCCGAAATATCAGGAATGCAGCCTGACTGCAGGAAGACTGGGAAAAGATCGAGGAGGGACTGCAGTGTTGCTTAACAGTGGAAATTTACTGTGAAGGAGCATCTGTGCTCCCTGGCTCAGAGTTTTCATCCACACTGTTTACCAAAGAGTTCTCAAGTATTACCTGCTAACACTGCATGTGACCTCTTCAGCTCAGTTGTTGTCTAGTTACAAACACACCAGTGGACTGATATCTGGAGGTTTCAATCACATCTGCGACACTTCCAGCTGTTTTATTTTCAATAATTTCTGCTATGATATGATAATTTTCCTTGGGGATTAATTCAATTTGATTAAACTCAAATCAATTTGCCAATCTATTAATTATTGGTGAATACGATTATAAAACATTATTACTTCTAGTCTTACTATCAGTTCTGAACCACTAATCTGAGTAGAGGTAAATACAATCCAACAGTCACAAATATCTCCACAGAGCTGCTGCGTGCCTTACCTGGCTGCGATCTTTATCCACCTTTTTGAAGCACTTGTTTAGTGACAGGTTGTGACGCACTGAGTTCTTCCAGCCTGTAGGTGCATTTGCAAAGTAAGGGAAGTGCTCCAGAATCCAGCCGTAGATATCCTTCACTGGCAGCCGCTTGTTCGGTGCATCCTCAATGGCCATGAAGATCAAGCAGCTGAAGGAATACGGAGGTTTTCTGTTGGCTCCCGCCGCCAGGTCGTACGCCGAGTGCGCATCGCCAAGCAACGGGTCGTCTGGGGAGGGAGACGAGGAAGAAGGTGAGCGGGGGTGCTGACCGTCTGGGTCCTGCAGAGGGGAAACGCTACGCAGCCCGGAGTGGCTGAAGCTGTTCAGGAGGTCGGTGCTCTCGTGGAGCCAGGAGAGGCTGGTGAGCTCTTCGTCCTCGGCTTTGGAGAAGGAAGCGGACACGGAGAGGGAGAGGTCGGCGGCTTCGGCCTCAGATGCTGCCGTGGCGGCGTCCCCCTGCCGATAAGGCGGGCTCATGCCCTGTGATGCGCTGGCTCCGCTACTGGGGCTCTGGGCCTTCTTACTGGGAGGCATGGTGGGTCCCATCCAGCCCAGGGATCACTCCTGAAGACAACAAAAGGTGATGGACGGAGAGGTGGCATGATGGAGTCGAGAAAAGGAGCAAGAAAGCAGAAATGGAAAAGAAGAGAAAAGAAACAAGGTCAGCCTGTGAAACTCAATTGGTTCGTCACATAAAGCCTTCACATTTGCTAAAGGTCAATGGGAGGAGGCAACAAGATTTTGACCACATTTCCAATAAAGCTGCGTTAGATTGGAGGGGAAAATATACATCATCATTCTTCCCTGCGGCTTTCTATCCAATTCTGACTGGTACAGCAAATTTAGTGCTTCAGTGGTTGTGGAAATCTTGCCTTGTACAACTACCCTCTAATTACCAGCGTAACAGCAAAGTATTGACATTACATGTGGTTGCTGTCATAACATATGAAAACTGTTAAAGGCTTAATAGTTGCTGGGACAGAGAGACTATGCCGGTGATTAAACATCTCTGCAGCAAAGAGTGGGTCATAATTAAGTGCCAAAAAAAAGAAGAAGAAGGAAAAAAAAAACTTAAATCCTAGAAATACATCAGAAACAGCTTCCAATGATGAGAGTTGGTTCCACAGCAGGATATCTGTGACCAGACATGATCGTGATTGGGGTAATTTACCAAGAAAAGACACAAATTAAAGTGTGAGCTCAAATCCATCCCTGTTCCAATCAGACCATTATCCTGCTAACATAAGAGCAATGCTGAGCTTGTTTCATGCAGGCAGAGCGCAGTAATTGAAGGGGAACGGGTCTGAGTATCACACCACAATCAGAATGCTCACCACCAGGCCTTTGATTGTCCTCGAGCACAGACAGCTGTGGGAAGGACCCCGGCAGCCGCTACAGCAAAATGTAATCTGTGCAGACACACATGCTCACCCCAGCCGTCTCCCACACACACACACACATTAGGATGCAGGGATTAAGTCCAGATATGTTCTGGATGGGGACCTGCGTGGCACGATCACTCTCTAATCCAAGGTGATCATCGGCCGATCTGTCCCCTCACTCTGTACGATTGACTGACAGCTGTCACCCATGGCAACCCGCTGTGCCATGACAAGTGTCAGTTCACAACAGCTCTGGCTGCCACATCACCATGGCAACAATGTAAAACAACTCATCTCCCCTCTGGTTCTTTTTTCCCCCCCTTTTCCTCCTCTGTGTCTGTCGCTCTTCCACTTATCTCCCTTTTTTCACTTTTCTACCCGCGCCGATAACTCTGCTCAACAGTGTTGACAGGCTGTAGTGGAAGAACTGAGCTATATATAGATTTGTGATGTGCAGCCGCTGTGCTGTTGCTCCGTGTATCGCCGGCCGGCCTACAGTCACCTCACCGCTCCATCTGGCTGTCTCCACGGCAGTGTTTTTGATCCCGTTCCCCCCGCTTCCTTTCTCTTTTGTCTCCCCTCGTTTCAGTTCCCTCACTGTCTGACAGCGTGCACCCTCATTCAACAAGCTGTACCTGTCTGAGGTACGGTGCTGACGCACCAATATTGACATTGAGCATAATGAATTCAAATTGCCCCCAGTGACGATACCACCGTTGCTGAAAATAGTGAGCAGATAATCAGAGAGATGGGCGACGTGGAGACGGCGTTTGACAGGCTTTTCAAGGTGTGTGTATGTGTGCTGGTTTTTGACAGCCTTGTCACAGAGAGTGTTTTTGAGTGTGTTTGTCTTCAGGAGGAATAAAGGACATCGCAGTGACATTGTTCCTGGTAGGAGTCCGCTGGAATGCAGAGATGCCTCCAATGTTCCCTTTCTCTCCATCTCCTCTTCCTCCTCCTTGTTATGTTGCCATAGCGGCAAGGGGGGCCATGAAACATTACAGCTGACAGTAAAGTCATCTCATTTTCCTGTTGCTATGACAACAAACTCCTCACTGTTGGCTTGGGCCACTGCGAGCTGCCGCCCAAGCCTCGTGCCTGGAATTGTGCACGTATGTGTGTGTTCTTGTGTCACCATGTCTCCCATGGGCGCTCATAAAGCTTAACACACTTGCCCAGCTCTAAACAAACTTCCACGCAACTTCTACAGCAGCCCCCCCAGGACCAGCTGGTAAAGGACATAGCCAGATATCGCTCAAGTTCAGACTAAATGATGCTCAATGTGAATGTGTGTGTGTTTGTGGGGGTGTGTGTGTGTATTAGAAGCATCTTCACATTTGTTTGACAGATGGGACTGTGTTATTCTCTCTGTCTTCTCATTCACTGGATCTCTTTTGTGTTTGTGTGCTTTGTTGTGATTCCTGTTTGTCTCTGTTTGGCATGTCCACATTTGGCTTAGTGTGTGCATGTGTTTTTTTTTTTTTCTTCCTGCATATATGCATGCATGTGTGTGTGTGTGTGTGTGTGTGTGTGTACGCGTGCTCGTGCTTGACTACATGCACGGTGTCTGACTATCTGTCTGGCTCATTCTCCATGTAAATGTGGGTGCGCACCATTATGATTTGAAATCCGTACAGTTCCTCTGTTCTCCTTGTGACCTCAACACCAAACCGTTTCTGTTTGCACTCAAAACCCTGAGAAAAAGGACTTTAAAAGATGCCATTAATTTAGAATAAAAGCTTTACTCCACTGGAAACCTCCTTCTTCAATGGTTAGTGGCTGGTGGTACACTTAAGTCAGTCAGTTGCTATTATTATGCTGCCATGAATATACAGTAGATTCCACGAGACTCTGGGAGGTAAGAATGACTTGAAATTACCGTGGCAACTGTGGTGAACATTCAAACTCAAGAGGTAAAATGGCATCGTTTTAATGCATTACTCTGCACGACTACAGAATGTAAGTGATGAGTGGATTAACAAGAAATTAACCGATAATAACAAACAGGAAAGTGTTAAAAGAAATTGTATATGTGTAACAGTTTTGCTCCTTTTCTGCATCGTAATTATTGTAAATTCTAAGTACTTGATCAGACAAAGCCATCTGTTGAGGCCACTCTGGCTTATGGGAACCCATTGAGATTGTTTTTTTTTTCTAATACTAACAGTTTAAAGGAAATCTTTGACTGGAACTGTATATGTTTAGCAGACCAAATGTTTAACAATTTCCAACTGTCTTAAAGGACCATTCTTGAAACAACCTTAGATCTATTATTAGACGGTAAAGAGTTCCAAGGCTTTGCCAGGGACCAGACTGAGGTGAATCAAAGCATTTTTCTTTTTAAATGAATGGCATGAATAATCTTTATGCCTCTAACAAGACTCAAAAACAGGAATGTCAAATCTATTTAATACTGGACGACATCATCACCGTGGTTACCGTTAAAAGGACCAGTTATATGTTGTCAGATTTCCAACTTGTTCATGGATTTGGTCAATTAAAAAGAAAAGGAAAAAAAGTTTTATTTTGTCATAAAATCTCAGATTTCACTTTCTTAATAAATTTGAGGTTTTTGTACTGAAATCACATATTTTTCTTTTGTAATCGCTAATTTACAAAACTGACTTTTTTCGTGAAAAAAAACATTGTTGTACGATGACAAATGTTTCTAACTTAAAATAATTAGTTTTGTTGGAAAATAACAACTTTTTACAACATTTTGACATAAAATTATAGGTCGTAAAATTGCAAATTGTTTGACAAATTCAACTTTTTTGCTGTAAAATCATGAATTTCTGTCATAAAAAAAGAAATTTGACAAAAATCAGAAGTTTTGATTAAAATAAGCAACTTCTTACTGTAAAAACTTTTGCAAACGTTAAACCATAAACCAGCTGCTCAACAGTCTCCTGGCTACTCTGCTCACCTCAGTTATTCCACTTTTTGATGTCAGTACTGAATCAAAGGGGTAGTCGTATTGAAATTTTCTCAGAAATGTTCCAGTTAGTACATGGTTGTCTTTGTCAGATAAAATTAAGTGTCTTGATAGTCTTAAGTTTGACACACGTGCTCAAAAATGTCATTCCACTTCAGTGATAATGTGGATAAGGTCCCTGCAGACAAATGAATGTACATGAAGTTGATTTTAAAAAAAAGGACTGTTTCTACAGACGTCCTTTCGGTCACCATCAGCTTGTAGAAGTCGAGGGCTCACACAGCAGCGCTGCGGCAACACTCGTGTTTGTGTCCTACCTCTGTGAAAACATAACCAATCAAATGTCACCCCACTCATTATAGAACTAAAGCCGGGTGGCTTGAAACAGTCTCGTACACGCGTACAATTTCTTTCGTTGAAGTGAAGTGGCCATGTAGTGGCGCTGAATTGCAGAAAATTGAAAATTTCCCAATTTTGACAGAAGCCACAAGGTTCGGCAACAATTCGGCAGTGTTTGACGTCTCCCCATTCAAACTGAAACTGACGCTTCCAGTTCATATGTGTGACAACTGCTGGTGTCACACAAACTCCTGTCTAGTACTCAGATACTTGTTCGTTACGTGGACATCTGGTTCTGGATTTGCAGCTCTCTTATCTACTATCGGCCGTGAACGTCATTTATAGTAACGCTTTGGTTCATTTTACCTGTTTAGGAAATGCCACACTGTTGGCAACTTGTCAGCTAAGTGACAAGTTGGCAATAAAACTACTGTCAGCCACATCTATTCCTAGAATAGAAGATTTATTTCACTTGCACGCAAGTTCCTTTCTACATACCACAACCTGTTGGCTACTCCTCACTTGTACTCCTCCTCACTCGGAAGAGGATGGAGCTCCCTTTTCGGTGAAGGAGGAGTTTAAGTGTCTTTTGTTTTTGTTTGTGCAGAGGGAAAGAATGAAGGACGGGATCGACAAGCGGATGACTATGATATCAGCAGAATATGGACTCGTTACCAGTCTGCAGTTGTTGAGATGAGATGAGGGTGAGAAGTTCAGTCGTTCATGGGGGGATTCGTAGTACCTCCATTTCTACATCGAGAGGAGCCAGCTGAGGTGGTTCAAGCCTTAGGGAGGCTCAAGGACACCTCAAGGAGGTTAGGGTACCTCCTAAGGCATCCCTGTTGGGCGCACCCCTCTCAGCCTCACTCAGACGGTGTTCAACATGTGAACCATTTGGTAACATGCGTGTGGGTCACAGTTACACGTCACAACCCTCAGAAAGTCTTGAATTAAAGTGAAGCATCATACTGTGCGATAATTGGGAGGAAGGAAAAACTTCTACTGAATAATATTACTGGAATGTGTCAAGCTGTTTTATCATTCATTTCAGTAAACACATGCGCAGCTTTCCACAGAAATATGAAGTAGCAGCCAGTAAGACGAAAGATTTGGCCGTGAAACTCCAAGTTTCTATTCAAATGCCAACTGCCCAAAATGAAAAGTGATCCCATTATTTCATTTATTACAGTTTGCGGGGCTTTCTCAGACATGATTCTGTCATTTAAATTAGGATAATTATAGTCAACGGTAGTCACGTTTCTGCCACTGTTGTTTTGAGATCTTTCACTTGTGCAGCTAAAAAAAAGTTGGTAATTCGGGTCAGCAGCGAAGCAAAAGGAGCATCCCCTGTTTCAAGTTTCAAGAGAAAGAATAAAGCCTCATACCTGTTTGTTTTCATGTCCTAGCACAATTAACAGACAAAACATGGTCATAAATTTGATAAGGTAGTAAAATCCACAGGTGTCCTTTCTTTACATTTAAAGTAGGAGGAGACAGTTTAGTTCTCAGTCCAGCGTTCACCATTCGTATTATTTGTAGTGTCAGCGTCGCTGTTTTTGGAACAACGTTTTACTGTGAACATATTAGCATTCAATACTTTCATTGAAGTTCAGTAATTTAGAGTGGTTTGTTGCTGAATCAAATCTGCCAACAGCATCAGCCACAAAGACATATCAAACATATCAGTCCACCACTTCAAGTTCAATTTGGGGTCTTTCCTCAAAACTGTGTGAGACATCTGCAAAAATCAAAGGTGTAAAGCTGAATGCTACTTCAGATTCAAGAGCTACAGAAGCAGGGAATCACCTGAGGCGGGCTCTGACCCTCGGAAGTCTGTGCAGCCGGGGGGGTGGGGGTGGCGGCAGGGGCCACCAGTGTTTACACAGAGGGGACAAGGTTAATACACTCCTCTGAGAGTGGAAAGGGTGTAAGCTAATTCATGCGCTCTAATTGACAGAGTAATCATCTCGCCCCGCATTCATGCTCTCGCAGATACTCGTCTAATTCACATGCCACATTTACGTAATCCTCAGAAGATCTCCGTTCCCCCGACGGCGGCTTTTTAACCGTCTGACTTGCGGGCGTCGTGTGAGTCGAAGCCAGAGGAAACATTTCAATAATGTCCTTCATTTCGTCCTTTTGCAGTGGGATCTGCAGCACCATTAGCAGAACTGACTTTCGGCAAAATCCCCAAGTCATCAAATTACTGAACCCCCTAAAACCACATCAGTGCAGAAATATTAAAATAAAAACAAGATCGGCTTCTGACAAGCTGTCAGCAGCTCATTTATGCTCAGCTCTAGGCCTCTGTGGACCGAAGCAAGCCTCACAACTTTGCCAGTTTGACTGCAGCCTGTGACATATGTGGCATGTCACATCCTCCTGCTCCTCGGTATTCACTATACAGAGCCATGAAAATAATCCCACAGCCCCAGAATGGAGTAGTAATAGTAGTATAGGAGATAGCAGCAAAGAATGGAATAGTGGTTGGTAGGAGTTATTATTTGCAGAGGGGTGAGCTGAACCTTGTGGCTTCTCTGGCCACAGTGATAAAGCAGAGAGTCAGATGCACCGAGGCAAAACTAATCTGGAGTTTTGATGACAAAAGGACGACCTTTATCCCTCTTTCACATAGGCTGGAAAGATGGAAGGGGAGAGGATGACCAACAGAGGGAATGAGAAAATGAGAAGTCTAAGAGACTGGAAAATAATAACTTCTGCTACATATATGTCAACACTGACTGCAGCAAACCTTGTGATGTTCTCCATTTCCAAACCCATGAAACACCCCCACCCCCCAACCATCTCTAGGCCTTGCCTTTCCATGATGACAAATATCAGGGTTCCAGGGGGCTTTAAGAAAGCAAAGAAAGACCCATCACATCCTATAAGGTCCCACTGTGTCTTCCTTTTATCTCATCCACAGGAGCACACAGTTATAGAATAGAGGTCGGGGGTCAGGGTGGCCCCCAGGACGGCTCCTGACCTCTCTGTTCGGGCTTTGCTCTCTGTTGCTTTGCAGCTAAAAGCAACTGCAACTCGCACGGATGCAAATAGATTCAGAGAAGAACAACTCACTACATGAACAAAGAAGACATTCAAAAAACAAAAGATGTTGAAGATTGGGTGTTTAATGCATTTTAGAAAAGCATACTTTTTCATTTGTTTAAGAAAATTAACTGGCATCTTTCATTATTGGCACTGCCTTTGTTTCACAAGCTCTATTTTCTGAGATAATGTTCATAAAGTGACCCTCTTTACAAGTAATTGTCCTGTTTAGAGGCACTTTATATCCTACAATAGAGGTTGTACAATTTGCTTGTCAGTGTTTGTACATATTGTGTTTCACAGACGTTCCAGTCTTATGACCCGCTGTTTCTACAATTAAATGATTCTATATTAACTTTTTTTTTCTTTCCAAATGACAGCTCCAATTTAAGATTAGTACTGCATCTTTTTCTATATTATATACAATCCAAAGCTGAAAATTAGGCACAGCTCAGCTATCAGATCTAAATGGTCTGCTACACCTATTCATAGCCATCTCCATCGGTACAGAACATACCAATCCAATCACAGCAGGGCGTGCTATGGCTTTATGTGATGATTCGCTCAGAAGTGCTCAAGGGCCACTATTTAAACAACAAAGATGGCTACAGAAACTGCTTTGGACAAACAAGCTTTTTTTTAAAAAACTAAGAAAAGGCATTCGCCAGCGTTCCCAGGCTACTTTGCCTGGTTGTCGTTCTGACTACATGACATGGTTAATTTCTCTGATAGGTCGCATGCCTTTGAAGTGGTGTCCAGAGGCACTTTCTTCTGCATCCATAGGTTCTGCACCTGGACATCACAGTGGAATCCAGACAAATTTTTTATCTGGATGGCCAGGCTACTAGTGAAGAGGCCCTCAGAGTTTCACAGCACAGCTGCAATGTGGATGGAATTAGAAACGTCATTGTTGGAGTCTGATGTAAAATAGGTCATGGCCCTTGTTTTTGCCCGCTTAAAATTTTAATTTTGAATTCAGAACCTGTTCTGCCAGAGAATGAAACAACAGTTGGCAAACCAACTGAGCTCATGATGTGCAGTCCAGTTAGGGGAACAGAGCCCCAGAACTTTCAACTTGAAAAATGACAGCATGAAGCACGGCAGTGCTTATGCTGAAAGAACTTATTACTTTGTTACAAAAGAAAGCATGAAGTATGGTTCAAACAAAAACAAAAAAACAAAACAAAAAAAAGGAGATTAAATATAATTCTAGTGAATAATTCAAGAGTTCACATGTGCAGACACACACAACCTCTGTCCTCCAAAGGTCTAACCAAAAAAGCAAACAGACATTTGCATCAGGCAAACACTTTGGTATGATTCATGAGCGACCAGTGCTCATGAAGTCACGTCGGCTCTTTTTCTCTGAGGATGAAGAAAAATTAGACTCAGATGTTTATACACACACACACACACACACACACATGCACAGACAATCTGAAGTTGGACGCGGACGCTTGAAGGTGACTTGTGCGTGTGCAGCCTGGAGGTCTCTCGGTAGAGAACAAGGGTAGTGTGTGGTGGACTGACAGGTCAGTTAAAAAATAAATAAATAAAGGCGTGGCCTAGGGCTCTGCTCCTTGGTATGACCATGACACATCATGGGTCTTCTTGCGATGACATTTGTGCACATTCCACCTCATGGGTTGATTTCTCAGCGTGATGCAACTCTCCTACTACATAGCTCGACTTTTGGTTTTACCATTGAAATGTTTAAATAAAAACATTCCGATCAAAGTATTTGACATATTGAGCTCATGCAATCAATTTTTTTTTTTGCTCCTTCTTTATTACAAAAGGGAAATTTTTGAAACAGCAGGCATTTCTAAACTGAAATGACAAACCAATCCCAAGAAGGGACCTGAAGTGGCTTTTGGCTGTTTTCTTGTTAATATGCAAATGCAAACACAGTTTACTTGACTAAAGATCTTTTGGCTGGAAAAAAAAATAGAGCTATCAGGTCACAGTCAACTTTAAACTTTACTTTTGTGTGTGTTTTATCCGTTAACCCATTCAGACCTCAGGTTCTCCTTATTAGAAAAAAAACCTTGAAAGCAAACATAAGCTCCTGTACAAGCTTTAAAAATGATAATAACTTGTATGTATATTTTGTTTCAGACTGAAATTAATTTTCTCCATTTTCTTAAAATCACCTCAATCCATTTCTATTCTTTTTTTTTTTCTAAACTATGTAATAATGTATTTGAGTGTTGTGATATTGACCTGAAATTCAAAACACATTTTCTTGAGCATTCACTTTAAATCACTGCTCTTGACCACTAGGAGGTGCCACGTTTGACAAATTTTTATATCATGATTTTAGATGACATGGTTTGGATAAAAGTTGGTTCGTATGAGCTACAGTCTGATCTATAAAGTCCATTGATAAGTCAAACTTTCTCAGGACTTAGTTAGTATCCATTAGTACCACATTTTCTTCATTACTTTACATTTAGCAGATGCTTTCATCCAAAGCGACTAACAACAGAGATTTGGCACGTGTTTTATGCCAGATGCTCTTCCTGACTAGCCTGGTAGATCAGAGATAGATAGATCAGGAGGCGCCGCCAACGGTTGCTTTTCAAACTGCCTCTGCACTTAGTTGGTCAGCGACGTAACCACTCTGAATAACAGATAAGGTGGCATCTTCAGAGCAGCAAAGCAAATGGAATCCGATGATTGTTGCCATCTTTATAAGCAGAATTCGACAATAACTGGTGTGCTGAGACATTCAACTGATATCTCTGAAAAACGTAACTGTGTGTAACACAGCTGATGTTAGAGAAATTTACACACTCACGTTCACATTACTTCTTGAGCAGCTTCCTTTATCAGATTTGTAATGTTTAGAGCAAGTTTACCAGATGTCTCTTACCATTTGTAAATGAGATAGGCCTTATCTAACACAATCCTAAGAGATTGTCAAAGTCTTTAACCGCCGATGTCAAAGCCAGTCTAAATGACTGCAGTTGTTGTGCTGCAGCCATCTTATTTGTTTACCATACAGGGTTGCAGATCTGTGTCAACACCTCAACCCAGAGACTCTCGTCTCGGATAGGTTGATCTGATTCCCAAGACTTTTGGGCTTTGTTAATGCGCTCCAGTGGAGGGTAGCTAGACAGACCTGCTGAGCAAATGTAAATTTGCCAGCTGTATAGTACGTCTAGATTTCTAGGCTACTTCCTGATGCAAACGGGATTCAAACCCAGACCTCCCGTACGGTAGGAGTAAGTTCTATTGTTAAGGTTGAAAATCCTGCAGACGTCATTTCTTCTAATCAGAATAGTTCTCTGGTGCACAATCAGTGCTTTCACATGCTCATAGTCTACACCAGCAGTGGTGGGATTTGAACCCACATCACTAATGATACTGGAGTTTAAATCTTAAATCCAGCATGGACCACTCAGTCACACGCCCACATTCCTTCATTCAAATGCTACAAAAACGCCATGGTAACATTTCTGCTAATAATTCCATAGAATCATTCCTTGTTGAACTGTCATCAGTACTGCATGCACAGCATTTTCTATTTCACTACTTTCACCAATTTAGGTCCAGGTGACGCATATAAAAAATGTTCCTAAAAGTTTTGCACATGTGATGTTACCACAGTAGAGCATTTTATAGTGAGTCACCTTCACCACCATCCAGAGTTAAAACCTCCCGGTGGCTAAGTTCTACTTACCAACAATCATGTGACAGTTGACGCGCTCAACGTCAACGACAATTACAATTCAGATGCTCTCATTATGCTTGGAGCTGGTCCAACTGCATTTTGTGGAATTTAACAACTATGCAGAGATCTTTCTATTTCACAGTAACGAATAATATTCACATGTAGCTATAATAATAACTAGACATGGTGAGGGACCATGAATTAAATGACAAATTATCATTATCTTTATTACTTGGCAACAAGTACTGAACACGCTCCTCTTAGCTCTCTGAAAGTGTAGTTCAATCTGTATGGAGCACAAACAAGCAAAAAATACAGCTAGTCATGTCTTCAATAATGGCAACTGTTTGGGCCTACTTTGGATTTAAGAAAGTTTTGGGGAAGAAGGAGCTGGATGTGATTAATTTAATATACAAGATCTGCAAAATGAAAATGAAGCACAGGTGGGAACACCACAAAGGAATGAACTCATATGGCCCTCCATCACCGTGAATGCCATTTAGTGGTATTTTTGTCACATAAATTATACTTCTTTATACTATGCAATCCTTCACTTTTATGTTACGTATGTACTCTGTTTATTTGAAGATCAATTTGGAATCTAATCGTTTCCTCAAGAATAGGACTTGAAGGAAATTCTGTCATGTCTAAGAATCCCCAGATCTATTGATAATTTTGACTAAAGGTGCATTGATTGCAATTTTTTTAATGTATGGTTTGGAGATTTCGGAAAAAACCAGCAAGTCAGTGAGATTTTGAAAATAAACAACTTAAAAGTACAACTCTCTTCCCTCAGACGTGCCAAAGCTTCACCTTCAAAACACATGAAAACACATGGCGCATTGCACTTGTTCATTGAGGAAAAGGACATTTTCACAAAAAAGCCAGTGGTCCACTGACTTTGCTTGAATTATACGCAGTGATTGGAAGGTGTTTTCGTTTTATTTATAGCCCTGTCACTTCCACAGATGATAATTCTTTTTGTTTGTTTCCACCTGGGAGCATTTAATTAATTGTTTGCTATTTGAATGTAAAAAGAATTTTAAGTAATATGTAAAGAAATGCTTCAGAAACAGATCTCCTACCAACATTTAATGGTCTAACTTGCCAATTCTGATTTTGGCCAGTAAAAATTTTCTTCTAGGAACCACATCAATCCCATCCAGGAACGTAAAATTACATTACATAGTACTGGGCATGCTCAGCAGGATGATACTGTTTTGGGAGTACACAAAAAGGTTTTGGTTCTTGCTCACCAAACTTCCCATCTCTGGGTTCTCTGAACTCACAGTGAAAAACTTTCACATGCTGGAGACTGTATCAAATAAGTTTCGATTTCTCAGTTCTCTATGCAGCACTTCCCCAAACATTAGAAAAAGAATAAGAAAACTGTTGAAGACATGGTGCTGATCATTGATCATAGCTAAGTAAATGGTGCACGTCTACATTTTAAGAGTAGAAAGGTTTTACAAATGAAAAATTTATATATGATCTGTTTGTTTGTATAGCTTTTGAACTTTTGGAGGGAGGCAGCTCACCTCGCATTCAGATTTGATAAAATGATATCAACTTTAACATGAATGAAAACTACACTTGCTAACTCAGTGTTTTCACCGTTACTCCCCCCTTACTCCCTCTAAGGCCTCTCTGTCTTTTCTCTTTGACAGTGAGCAGGTCCCTGTTGGCGCTCCGTGCTCTTTTATGATATTGTGGGAAAAGGAGAAACTGAACTGGGATGTGGGGAGGGGTAGTGAGAAACACTATAGGATATATCAAAGCAGCCAAAGCACAGCCACCACAGCTTTGATAGTGGGCAGGGGGAGCGGGGTCACGAAAGGGCAAA
This sequence comes from Arrhamphus sclerolepis, assembly GCA_037176975.1. Classification (NCBI taxonomy): domain Eukaryota; kingdom Metazoa; phylum Chordata; class Actinopteri; order Beloniformes; family Hemiramphidae; genus Arrhamphus; species Arrhamphus sclerolepis. The sequence goes on from JBAMYA010000017.1 coordinate 2,123,793, forward strand.
GAGAAAGCCTCAGCGAATGGCTAAAAGAGGGGATCTATTGGGATCCCCACATTGAGGGGAGAGCAGGGTGGATGATGACGCTTTGAGGTAGTGAGTGCTTTTTAGCTGTGTCCTTTGGTCAAAAAAAAAAAAATTAAGCAGGGCTCTCTCTCTCTCTCTGTCTGTCTGCCTCTGTTGCCCCCCCCCCCACCCCAACCCCCGGCTTTTCCACTTATCTTTAACAAACAGCAGCTCAGGCTCTCAGCCGCTGGCCGACAGTTTGTCCCAACAACAAAAAACTATGGCAACAACAACCACTGGAAGAGCCGGTCCAGTTCCAAAGGTCCGCCCTCTCTGATCTTCCCCCAGCTGCTGTTCTCTGGCCAAAAACAGTGGATTGGAATCAATACACAAAAGAGCTCAAGCTCAAATAGAAGTTAAGGAAACTGACTGACTGACTCGTGGTTGGTTGACAAATTTCAGATCAGGTTTTGGCTGAACTGTGCAAAAACAGAACAACAACACACACAAAAAAGGAGGTTCTGGTTGAGAAGAGAAAAAAGTGAAAAGACAAGGATGAGAGAGTGAGGCAGCAGTCTGTCAGGAGTATATACAGCCCTTTACTGGCCTGCCTTTGCTGACGATACTTACAGCGCTTCTGCTGATGATACAACTCTGCTTACATCCTTCATTCCTCCCTCCCACTCGTATAAGCTGTTTTTAACACTGCACAGGATACCTTATGTCAACCGAAATGTGTTCTGAATGCTGACAAAACTAAATTCCCGCTGTTTACAAACTCACAAACAAACCAAAAATGAAAAAAGTAATACAAGGTGGCACGCTTGTGTGGAAATGAGCATCCTCGACGTCGTATTCTCAAATTAGTATGTTTTCTCCAATTAAATCAATCATGTAGACTATATCCATCAGCTCAGCTCCACAGTTCCTGCTCTACATAGACTGTGAAACTCCTAAATAAATGAGAAATCATCCCAAATTCTTCTTATGCAGAATACACATTGAATTATTCAGATTTCTTTTCTGCAACAAGAAAACGGAAGCTTCCTTTATCACACTGTTGAGTGGCAGTCTGACACAGGAGAGGAAACAAACTTTGTCTCCACTGAATAAATGTTACTTAACCACTTAACAATGTGGCCAAACAATTAATACTGTTTTCTTTTTCTTTTCTTTTTGATTTACTATTATTTATCGCCATGGGGAAATTCATTCTCCGCATTTGACCCATCTGGGCTGCTGGACCCACAGTGGTGGGATGCCGCAGTGCGGCGCCCAGGGAGCAGGTGGGGGTTTCAGGTGCCTTGCTCAGGGGCACCTCATCCATGGATGTGGGGAAGCACTTGTTGAGGCACTCCCCCCGCCCACATCATTGGTACCGGCCGGGGAATAAACCAGTGACCCTCCAGTTGCCAGCCCAGTTCTCTAGTCAGAGCCCCCAAATTCATTCAGACTGGCAGTAATCCTACCTGCCAACCAACAGCGCTGCACCCTGGCATGATTACAACAATATGGTCTCTTTAATAACTATGCATATCTCATATTGCGTGACTTCCAGTGTACGGCTCAAAATCTGAACCATCCCAACAATGCCTTCACTCTAGAAATAAACCAAACTCCTGGTTTAATGTGATCTGAACTGTATCCACCTCTTTTTTTCACCGTTTGGTTCAGACCAGGGTCTGGAGCAGTGATATGCATCGCTAGGTTTTGCCTAAACCAAACTGTAAGGAGTTAGGCACCATCAGTACACATCCATCTTGATACAAAAAGAGGACTAACATGCATGTCCTAATGAAACCACAGTCTGTATGTGCCCTCCCATCTGAATATGGAGTAAAATATTGATTTCTAAATAGGGGTGCCACAGAGGTACGATCCACGTGATTAGTTTGGCACTAGTTTTAAGCCAGATGCCCTTCCTGATACAACCAGGATTCAAACCTGGACTTCCCGCACGTATCTATTGCTACGTTAAAGGCTTAAGTTTTGCTAGCGTTCCGATCACAATCTAATATTCATCTGAACTTAATCATGGATTTGGAGGAAAAATGCCAAATATTTTGGATGGACTGCAAATAAATTCAGTATAGAGGACCAGCTGTAATGGCGATACTTTGAGCAGGTTAGTGTCTACTTTAAACATTAATTTCATGGGTTGGTACAAAATCTTATGTGGACATTTGTGGAACAGGATCCTCTGACTTCACTTCCAGCATCACAATGAGTTTTACATTTGTTGTTTTGGCTGGAATTTCTCTGCAACAACTGGATGAAATTCAGTCCCAACAATGGTGCCAAGATACAGGCAAACCTAATAACGTTCTCAGTTACTGATCTGTTGAACAGTTGAGAGGAGAAGATGTGCATCTCACTAAAATAACAAGGATGAAGCAAGTAAGACAGTAAAAAAGAAAAGAAAAACATTAAAAAAAAAAAAACAAAAACAAATCTCTGTGGGATGCATGCTGTGATAGACTGGCTTTCTGAAGCAAGTTCTAAATCTTTCCAGTTTAATTTTGGAGCTGTCTGAGATGAATGGAAAAAAAAAAATGGCTGTCTGGGATGTTGGAAAAAATCGTGCAAAAGAGAGTGGATTTAAATTCATAAAAGGTTTGGTCTTTAAGAGTTAAATTTGGGTCACTTTTTTTTTCCTTTTGCAAAGAGAAAAAAAAAGTTAATTCCATTTTCATGCAGATACTTGATAATGTTGTTTTTGATTCTGTTCAGCTCATAAAAGTCATCTGAGGTCACTTCCACAGAGAGAAACCCAACAGTTTCTTTTGAGCAAAAACTCGCTGCCATAACTCTTCCTCGTCCTGGCGGCTGCAACAAAGCAGCTGATTTAGCTCTGTATCTCATCAGCTTCACATTCCCCGTCTGACGCTGTCCACCTTCTTTCACGCGATTGTCTTTTAATGTACAAGAATACAATCCATCTAGTTTTTCAGTGTCTTTTTCAGTCTGTTAGAATGGTGGAAAACTGATGTTTGAAGCACCAGAATGTATTTTGTCAACTGTTCAAAGGGTCAAAGCTGAAATAAGAAAAGCGCATTTATTTACTCATCTTCTTCGTCTTCGAGCAGACTTCAAAATTATTTAAAACCAAAGGATCTTCTGCTGAGTGTAAACTGTTAATGAAGGTTGCGAGCTCAATAAGGAGCTGTCTCTGCTTTGTTTGGTCAAGATTTAAATGAGTTTGGCAGTGGGCCTGCTTGTTTGATGCTCAAGTGTCGCCTGTTGGACAGTGTACAAAGCAACGTCTCGGCTAAGACTGTGTGATGCTTTTGTATGTTTTTTTTCTGTCTGAGTCTTCATTTGTCTAAATGCTGATTCTTGTTTGGCCTCATTTGAATAAGTAAGTTGTTTAAACAAAGAGTCAAAAGTTGAGTCTTCACATGGACACTTGACGACTTGGCTCTCCACATCCGGTACCACTCCTCGTTTCCATTCATTCCCCCTTTGTTGTACTTTCTAATCAGCAGATCCTCAGAGTAGCAGTGAACAAGAAAGAGGGTGACCATGAGTGCAAATGACAGGAGTGGACAAGAAAGAAAAGAGCGAGGGGGAGTACAACAGAGAGGGTGGTTATATCCTACAGTCATTAGCAGCAATTCAAAGTCACCCCTTCTTCCAGCGTATGCTGTTTGACAGGTCCTGCCAACAGAATTAGAGAAGAGGAATGATGTTGCTGTGATTAGATGTGTAACTCAGCGGAAGACAGGGTTTGATGCATGGTTCCACTATACTCACATGCATGCAGAAAGAAAAGAATCATGAAGAGATGAGATAACAACAGACTTAAGATGTGGCCAGATAAGAACTGGTTATCCCCCAGACGAGGGATCTGTGCACCAAAGTGAACAGACGAGGTGATTATCCTAATACAGCTTCTACTTTTTACACCCAAGTCGCCTCTATGATTCACTGCAAACTGTTTTACAAAGAAAACATAAAGGAACAAGGTGATCAGGCTGTGATGGATTGTGGACAGCGAGAATATCCTCCAATCCGTGGATGCAGCGGTTTAGAAAATGGTTGAATAGTATTATTAAACATGGAATGCCTTCGAAATATGATGGTAAAGCGACTTTCATCTCTCAGACTGCTCTGTAATATTTTGGAGGAAAGCTGTGAATATATTAGATAAAATGGATGATTTAACAATCTAACTCATCGAGTAGATCAGGAATTTTACACATTCGTCGGCAAGAACAAACAAGAGGTGTACAAGATGTAAGGAGCGCGTGAGATCGGATGAGGAGCTTTGAAAAGTTTTAATTTCTCCTCCATCACATTTCATTTTTCCAATCGTATATATGTTACTTACCATCTCAGCGTGCCCATTTGGTCTAACACATATGCAAACCTCATTCGGTCTCCCACAACTACCACTGAGTCTCTCGTGTGCGTGCGACTCCCTCGTTGAGTCTTTAGCAAGCGTGCACCCCAATCCCATCTATTTTAATCCAGTTTTTGTCCACTTTGGTGCTTCATATGAATGTGGTCCACGTGCACAACGCTGAAACGAGCGCCAACATCCCCACTTCTAAGTAGAATTCTTTGTTAAACTAAAAAAATGTGCACTACCCTGACTGACCACTAGGTGCTGGCTCCAAAACAGAGCAAATCTCCATTGACTACCATCTAAAAGCGTTAAATGTTAACTTTCCAGGAGAAATAAACATATAGCCAGGTGCAAAATACAATCTAGTGAATTTATTTGTACAACAGGCAAATATAAAGATACAATACTTCTTTTAATAATATAATATCAATATACTTGTCCAGGTCTTCTACACAGTTACAGTCTATGTGCTGAATGAGTGAGAGTGAACAAGTTATCAATGTGTGCAAGATCAACCAAGTGCACAACAGAAGTGCACCATGGGGGAGGAGTTTATCATTTACTAACTTTTTAATCGCTCAGTTTGAAGTGTGCGAGCTAAAATGAACTGAAGCCCCGCTGCAGGTGAGCAACCACAACGATTTTTAAAGTTGTCTGTTTGCAAAAGAAAGAAAGAAAAAAAAAAATCCAGATACCCAAACTGAAAACTGGACTAACAGACATTAATTTGGATATGCAAGTTATATAAGGGCTATAATTTGAATATGTCATGCACTTTATTTGAAAATTGAGGGTTCAGGATTTTGTCTTGCTATCTGCTGCAGTTTTTTTTTTTTTTTTTTCTCAAATATAGATGTTTTTTCAATGAAAAAAAAAAAGGCAAGAATGATATTGAAATTTGAAACCACTGGGTCAGAACATTGCATAAACTGGGAAAATTGTCCAACTGGTACCCTAACCCTTTTTTTCTTTTTCTTTTTCAGTGTGCTGTTGCAAGTCGGCCTCATAAACACCGCAGGCTTTCCCGGCTCCCCTGATGAGCGAACTGAATTCTCAAATGACCGGGCTTAAGATAACATACCTGGCTAAATTGCCGATCTTTATGAGTCTCAAATCTCTTTGTAGATATTAATCAAAGGCTCTTTCACTCCTGGTGAGGAGAACACAGGAGATGGGAAAAAGAGAGAAGACACATTGTAGTTTCTATTAAGGCCTCTGATCTTTTATCTCGAGTCCCTTGTTTTTCGCTACATTCCTATAGCCGGTGGTGATGTGTGGGAGAACAGGGAGGATGGCATCCTCTCTGCCAAAATATCTAATGATGCATTCTTGTTAGCTGAAGATTTCAAGAGGACACTTGTGGTTTATCTACTCCCGACTTCCTCAGCCTTGAGCCCTGCGCAACAACTGTACATCATTGTGGCTTTCTGTGCACCACTTCAGGAAATTACTTCAAATCCCCCATTGAATACTTCCTGTTCATTTTACAGCTCTTTCTTTGATTCCTCTGTGGCATCAACTCCAGACCTAGTCTGAAGGTTTCATCTCCCCCCTGCCAAATGAACACCGATGATAATAGCACTTGTAAGACACACTGAAAAGGGTCCAACTGTTAGCTGGAGCCTATCCCAGCTGTCACAGGGCGAGAGTACAACCTGGACAGGTTCCCAGTCCATCACAGGACTAAGATGAAATTAATGCAGTTTAAATTCCTATTCTGACTTGATAAAATTATTAATTATGATAGTTAATCACTTTATTTGTGGATTTTTCTCTTTTTTTGGACAAAGAAGACCCCCTTTGTAGCTGCATCCCGTTGCCAACCAGTCCCAGTTTATATCCATGTATATTCCCACTCTGAGACTTGATATTGAAGCTGATTAGAGAAATATTTCTGCACAACGCTACCCTGAAACACTGAATCATATTAATTGTTGTCACAATTAGCACATAGATTCTTGACTTTCCACCAAAAACAGTAATTTGAGATCACCTTCACCTTTTATGACCAAAACTTCCATCACTTCCACCCGAATACCATCTGAATATTTGACCCATATCTGAAGAAAATGCCTGCTGGCCGTCACCCAAATGGAACAGATAAACATACACCTAGGTGCAGGTAGAGGTGTCATAGCACATTATTTATAATAGCTGATCGTCTGGTGCAAATGTTCCCTTGGAGATTTCCTTTGTGTGTTTTTTTGTTTAATGGCATTTAGCAGGCGAGTCAAAAAGTTAGTTTCAGTCGGTGCTCCCGAGAATTACCAAAGCCTACAGCTAAAAGCATCAGCTCGACGAGCAAATAAAAACTGAGGTCTCCAGTGTTTCCTCCCTAATCAAGTTCTTGAAAGGGCAGAGAAAACTGTGAAACAATATCACACACTTCAGCTCTCCAGTGGAACCTGTGGTAATTAAATAACTTTATATTTGCTCAAAGCTATCGAAATAAAAAAAAAACCAAAAAAAAAAAAAAAAAAACCCCCACCCTTGAACAAGCAGGACAAAACAATATGGTTGAATTTTGGTGATAAGTGCTGGATTGTGGCCTGCTTGAAAAACCTAACACAGGTCCTCATGGGACTCATTCGACTGAATCTACAAAAGGAAACATTACAATCCCACAAGGCAGCTAAAGGCTTTGGCCTCGGTTTCCTCAGGTCTTTTAAAAGTCTGCAACTTACAAAGATGGTGAACATTCCTGATGAAATCCATCACAGGCCAGTGGCACACTTCAATTTTCCACAAACACGTGTTTTATTTAAAGGGAACGTACATGTACATCTGGTTCCCACAGGTGACAGTCAACAACGTCATGCTCACAGGTGGAACAGAGCTGTTGGGATGTTTTTGTTTTTTGTATGTTTGTTTGTTTGTTTATTTTTCCAGGAGGCATTCTGGGAAATGTAGTTAAACATAAAGTGAAGGCGGTGAGAGTTAGGATGAAGGACGGCAGATGCAACAAAAAGCCAAATGACTAATACACATTCACAAAATGGTCTAGAATACGCTGGACAATTCAGCCGGATGATTTACAACAGCGTAGGAGCAGCTAAGGGTGGAATTTTCCTCTGAGGCAGGGCGTTCCAGTCTTATACCAAACGGCAAAGGGAAACTTGCACACACAGGCGTGCATTCCTGCGTGCGCCCACATATGAATACAGACCAGAAAAGGACAAAACCCTTGAAAATTGTGTACATTTATGCATACATGCACTTGCTCCCTGTCTTCCTCTCGTTCCTCCCCCTTTTGCTCTTTTACATCAGTTTCCTGTGCGCACTGTCTACATCTCATGCTACATTCAGAGCATGAACACCCGGAGTCAGCAAGTCTGGACACAGCTGCTAAATATTCAGCACCGAATTCCCTCTTGCTCTTTTACTTTCTCTCACGTTGCCTGTCCTCTTCCACCTGAAATCTCCTTTTTCCCCTCCTCCTCCTTCTCTCCAGTCTTCTTCCCCTCTCCCTACAACGCCGCCGCCACTCCTGCCTCTGCTCTCTGTGCTCCACTTTCATTAAGGGGCTCTCCTCTGATAGCCTTTCATATAACACTTAATCTTCATAACAATAAGAGCACTCTCTCTGCGACGAGTCACCTCGAGGGGCCAGTCCTAGAGATCCTCGGCTAAATGATGTCATTAGCTGCCAGGACTCCTGATTGGCTCGAGCGGCATGGCAGAGCCCGCCTCGGGTGTTTGACGGAGGGCTCAGTGGGAGCGTGCAGGTCGGACAGGCCAAGGGCATTCCTCTTATGGAGAAGAGCGCAGGGAGCACACATGCGCCGGTTTGCGTGTGCGCAGCCACAGAGCCTCTTGCTGGGAAGCAGAAGACAAGGCCTGTTTGGTTTTGCAGTCAAAAGAGAGATGAATAAGACTATTGATCAAAGGGGAGGGAGGTTTGAATAACAGTATTTTACATGAATGGATCTTCAGGGGAATGACTGCTCCATCGCTCCCTCAGCTCTCTATTTTCGGCTGCAATCTGACAACATAGTTGAGTGTGTGTGTGTGCGTGTGTGTTTTTAGGGGAAGCGCTTTGGATGACTGAGTCTATGCTGTTATCGCGCTGCGGAGGTGTCACTGTGCCATATTATGTTGTACTGGTTGTGTGCACAGATGAACAGTGACGGCGGCTTCTCGCGAACGCAACACACAAAAACAAACCTGCAGACACGAGCAACCAAACCTCGGTGAAATCGCAGCTGCTCTCAGCTGCTATGCACAAATGAGTGCGAGACGGGCACGGTAGCACCAGAGTTGGCAGGGTCGGAAGGTCAGGGGGTACGGCGACAAAGTTGCCTAGCAGCAAACACACGGGACATATAATATCATGTGTCAGTTCCTGTGTGGCCCTGTCCAGAGCTGAATATGGTTATGATGAATATGCTGACGGATGATGATTGCCTTACACCAGGCTCTGGATAATAGGGAAGAAATGTGAAGAATGCGCTGATTCATAGTACACCACCAGAGTGCAATCCGCAACTTTCAAGTTTGTAATCGTTATTAAAGGGGTCATAAATCACTTTTTTCTCAGCTTGACACAATTTATTTGGGTTTTTGGAGTCACTAGTGACTCAAAAACGTTGAGATGTCACAACCCAAACAGTTTATGTAAGAGTTCAGTAGGTCTTGAGTGTGTGAGTCAGGTCTGTGACACTGATTTGAACTGAATAAGACTTTATTAATCCCCAAAGGGGAATTATATTGTTGTAGAGTAAATTAAAATAAACATGAGGAGGGGTGTAGAGGTGCACCTTCACGGTCACACGTCCAAGATTAAACCATCTGTTGTTAACAAGCACTGCAAGTGTTCCTGCCCCACTGATGTCAGCCTGTCTGAAGTCTGGTGACCACCTGCATCATCTAGAGAGATGCTGGAGTCCAGAAGCTCGAGGAAGCTCGAGGGGCTGCAAGGAAGGTCCAACCCGTTTCCTTTTGATTCCTCATTTTTTCTCCTGCTCTTCTACTGCTCTCAGCAAAGAATCTCAAGCATCACGTTCAATCAACAGCTGATCCAAACTCTCATTCTCTATCTTCACCCAACTCGCTGAGCATCTAACTCTGCCCCCTAAAACTGACCCCTATGAACAGGGCAGTGCAGACATGACTGGAGAGGGAGCTTTTAGTTCTTGATCTCTGTGGTATTTCAGTCAAAGTATGTCACAGACTTTTCACTGAGGCCACAGGAAATTGGTTCAACTTTTGAGCAAGAAGTATGAAGAAGTCACTATGTCACTTTTCAGTAAAATATCACTATGGAGCATGCTGATTTAACTTTCTTGATAGGCTTCACCCATGTTATTGTCAAGATTTGACTTTTAAATTCAATTTAAAATAAAGTGCTCCCACTTTTCCTCATCATGTATCTAATCTCCTTTTTATGAAATTAAAGCTGCACCATCTGAAGAAAAGACCGTCGGCCTGATATTGATTGAAAATATAACGATTACTTGCAGTACTTGAGTACTTACTTTGTAGTGTGCAACGACAGAAATGTCAATGCGAACACGTTCATGCACCCAAAATAAACTGTAAACTCACAAGTGAACAACATGGAACATCCAAGTCACTTTCCCAGTATGTTTTACGTAATGTTTTACGAAATAACTTGGAAAGTACCTTGAACTACAACTTTAAAAAAATGCACTTCACCAGGACTACAGCCAGCTCAGATCTCCTGTGGCAGGAGTTTATTATAGATCATCTGCAGAACAATGCTCCTGTTCCTGCCACCTCTAACTCTTTGTTCACAGAGAACAAAGTCAGGTGGGAGAATCCTGAATAATGGACTGTTTTAAGGTACAAATAACCACAGATGCTAAAAGATACATTCATAGTTTGCCATAAATAAATTGAAGTCTCGACAATGAAAGCGCTCCGGTGTGGCATCCAGTACGCATGATGTGCTTGTGCATAGAAAGTGGCCTTATAAAGTTGAAGGATGCCATCAAATAAATGGATTTCTTTAAGTAGTTGGAGGCCACATGTTTCTGATGGGAAAATCAGTTACAAGCCCTGAGTTTAAAAGACAGGAGTCAGTTTTTCACAGGCAGGGAAATGAGGACATCCTGGGAAGAGTAGAAATTTCCTGCACTAGACTTGGACAAGTAAAACAGCCTGAAAGTCAGCATGTCTTGTCTTCTAAAAAGCTGTCTCTTTTTGTTCTTCATTTATTTCACTGGTGCGTCTCTTTCAGGTAACTCCTTCTTTGATCAGTGTGCTTACACATCCATCACGTCATTAAAACCACCTTACTAAAATGTTATAGGTCCTCATTGTGCTGCCAAGAAGAGCTCTGACTCATTACTCATTCTCACTTCAGGCACGTTGCATACTAACCGATTGTTCAGGGATCCTTTGATGTCATTTTTAAACATACCAGATGCCCCTTAAGTATAATTTCTCAACATGCAGGAAAATGATTCAAAGATTCCTTACAAAAGTGTTTGGTCTTCGAAAGCTGGCATAAGTCGCCTGCATTCCAATCAAGTGAGCTGTGCTTGAGTCCTGGTACTGGTTTTAAAATGTCCAGTGTTGCTATTTAGGACTGCTTGTCCTGTTAGCAGCAGCAGGATTACTGGTAGGCATGAAAATAACATCAGCATGAATTCCAAGTTTCCCAAAAAGACGTTGAACTTTAACAAGTCGATCTGTGACATTCTCTACACTTGTCATTGGTTTCAGTGTTGTGACTGATTTATGTCACAACTATGATAATCTGATGTGTCAGTACAGAGGAACTACAGCTCATCTGAGATGTTCAGATAGTTGAGGCGTGCCCACAGAGTAACGGGAAAAAAAGATTTCTGGAGTCATTAATGACTACCAATTGTCTGATCAACATGAAAGCAGACAAAACTTTTCAAATGCAGAAGAGCTGTTGCACGACTGAATATCAATAAATTCAGTGCGAAAACTAAAAATAGAATAAACAACTACATTATCCAACACTTCAAACAAGTTAAAAACAACGAGGCTGCATCTGAACTGGATAAATCCAGTAGTGCCACTGCAACAGTAAAAGCTTTGAATAGTTGTTTTTTGTGTTTGTTTGTTTGTTTTGTTACTGATGCCATCATTTCAGTATTTGAAGGGTTAATTATGAGAATAACGGCCATCAGTTCCAATCCATATTAGATTGGATCAGACCAAGAGAGAACATCCCACTTCTGGGTTGAAGCTCATCCAGGAAGTACATTTGGTTGCAGTTCCTCAACTGACCACTATGTAATGGCTCCAAAAGAGAGCAAAGCCCCACTGACCCCCATCTTAGAGTTCAGCTCCCAGCTCCCGAACCGTTGCTGCGTGTCCTCCCCAATTCACTCTCTGCCCCATTTCCTGTTGTTGTCCTTTCAAATAAAGGCCACAAGACCCGCAAAAAAAAAAGAAAAAAAAGAAAAATTGCAAACATTTTTCTTTTCTTAAATGTATTGACAGTCTGGTACTAAAGTCAGTTTTGGTCTCTATAATAACATTTTGCATCATGACAACTGTATAGATGATTTTTTTTTTTCTACCACATCAGATAAATTTATATTAAACAAAAAATCTGACCAATCAGATGCCCGGATGTCATTTAACATACTGATGGCATTTTAACGACAGCTGTGTGTGTGTCTTTGCAACGTGGCACTGCGCAGTTCAAGAAAAATGGGCTTCAAAGGCTCTCTGTTCAAATGTATGTGTCACGTGACCATGGATCAGACCCACCTCTATAGAAAATAAAGAGAGATGAGCAACATGAACAGCTGCAGTGCAAAGTGAAATTGTGTAGAACATCCTTGTGTAGAAGCCCTGCAGCATAGTTCACAAGCATCCAGGAAGCGATTATCCACTCTATTAAAGACACGTATTGAATTCTACTCTGGTGCTCGACCACAGATAAGCCATGTCAATTTACATGAAAAGGGAAGCCAGCATAGAGAATCTAGTGAATTTTTTAAATAAAAGTGTGCGAAATGGTGCTATTTTTATCCACTAGGTGGCAGTAAAGTGTTGCATTTGGGGCTTTTTGCCGACATGACCACTTCCGCTAAGGAAAGCCACAAGCAGATCATTCATTTTACCTCAATTTCTACCTTTAAGCAAACATGGGGTACAACTGTGACGCTGCAGAGAGCACATCACATTGATCGAAAGCAAAGAAGCCTGACGTGACATGCGTAGGGTGGCTGAAAGATCTCTCTGCACAGGGAAGATGAAAGACACTGATTCAGTGAGAGATGAAGTGCAAAATAGGCAAAAAAATATATATGTTGACGTGCTGAACTTTACAAGAAATTTCAGACTTTGTTCATGTCATTTCTATAATGAAAACATCAGCACTGATGGCGATGCGAGTGGTGATCCTTTCTTCTTTGCCTGGAATAACCGGAGGATGCTTCGCGTACAGGTAAAACCAGAAAGGCACATGGCTGCTAAGCCCCGGATGAGCGCGAGCGGTTCCTGTTTACTCGTCATGTTTACAAAGCTCAGCAGCCTTTATTCAGGAAGAGACTTGAGTCACGTACGAGGAGACGCTGAGTTTATAAGTTGAGAAGAACATTTTATTTTAAAGCAGTCCTCCTTTTGATAAGTATAATACTAGGAGGGGCAAGACACGGCCAAATTGAAATCTTTGGGTAAAAAAAAAAAATCTGTAACAATCCTCCTTTTGGTGAGAATCATGAATGAAGTTCAGACGTTGGTTACGACAACCTTTGAGGAACAGAAACGATTTATTCTGTAAATCAAATTTTGTAAAGTTTGTAATTGACATTTTGACAGATGGCTAAATCACACTCCTAACGTGTTTTTGTAATTTAGGCCAAATGTTCAGGCTCTGCTTCGGGAATTTTCCAGGTGTAATGAATGAATTCAAACATCAGGAAACTCAATGCACGGCCATTTGTTAATGTCCACGGTTCTGATCCATCAGTAGGTCACAAGGATCCCTGTCAAGAGCAACGGCATTTACTTTAAAATGAAATTCACCCACTATAAATCAAATCCCATGACTGGCAATGGCCGGAGTGCTGAACGGGGGGGTGTCGATGGTGGAGTGACGTAGGTGCATTCTCTCTACTGTTTTCCTGAGCTTTCCTGTCTAACTGCTGAAGATTAAATTATTTCATTTACTACAAAACAAAAATAATGAAGTTCACTTGTTTGGAATTACTTAAATGCATTCTAAAAATAAAAAATAAAATAAAAAAAACAATGGCAGACTTTTTTATGAAGTTAAATCAAAGGTCTCTGGGTTTTTTTTTGTAAGATATATCCTGCTTTGGTAAGATATGTCACATGTCAGCCCTTCTGACATCTCCGTTGTTGCTTTCCGTTGCGTGCGGCTGAACAAAAGCTGAGATGGCAGGGGAACTTATCTTTAAAAAACTAAAATAAAATCTGCACAGCGTTGTGGAATAATTTAGAAAACTGACACAGAGAGCGTGTGCTATCTCAGAGAATGCCAGTCACATCCATGGACGCAATCCTACGAGCACACGCAGACACACACATGCACAGGAACTTTGGTGTTTACATCATATGGGAAGGTATTTTTTCCCCTCGCACTGCCAGGGAACAGGCCCACGCATGGACACACAGACGCTGACTAACACCCTGAGACTCCTCTGGGATGGGGGTGGACGGAGGCGAGGGGGGCCTTGTAAATCTCTACACCTATACACGTAATTCCTGTAGTTTCTGTGTCAAACTGCGACTTGCTGAGTCATGTGGGGAGCATTTCTGATCTGTTTGTGTTTCAAAAGTGTATAAAAAAAAGTTTCACGTTTCAGTTTGCAGCGGTGTCAAACAGGCTTTTGTACAGCTGGAGGAATGTGCAACGCTCTGTTTGTGGTTTAGACTTAACCAGGCTGAGCTAACGCTAATCAGTTTATTAGGAAAATCTGCATATTTTGTTTCTGTGCGCGTATGCATGCGCATTATTTGAACTCTGTGTGTGTGTGTGTGTGTGTGTGTCACTTCTCATAAACTCTTAAGTCACCAAACGGTGTGATTTCCGTATAGTTGGAGGTTTGAGGTTTAGCGAGAGGAAGAGTGGCAGAGGACAGCAGAGATGAAAGTGCGTTTGAGCGGGTTAAAAGCTCCCAGTTCTCCCATCCAGTCTTAGACTGCAGATGCTCAGAGCTTCACCCACAATGCTTGGAGAATACAACAGGCAGCCTGCTGTGCCCAAGACACAAACAGGGCTGTGCTCATAAAAAAAAACTATTGGACAAACAGCTCAGAGCTAAATATATACACGTGTGTATACATATATATATATATATATATATATATATATAGATAGAGAGAGAGAGAGAGAGATATATATATATATATATATATACACACACATATACATGAATAGCTGTTGCGTGTCGT
>JBAMYA010000017.1:2159347-2181707 GCA_037176975.1 Arrhamphus sclerolepis
ACATGAGGTATGAGAACGATGTGTCGGATGATTTAGATGCTCCAGAGAATCACAGCTGCAGTAGGCTACATACGCTACTGGCAACTGGAAAAGGTTGATAAGCAATTCATCATTTTCCTTAAAATTATTTTAATTATTTTAGAAAAAATGTTAATTAAATTTCTTTAATGAATATGGTTTTATATACTCTGCATGTACTTAAAAGCTCTGTAGCCTATTTGCTTTTTGCTTTTTCCAATTTTATTTCGTTATATTAACTGAAATTATCTTTATTCATTTAAATACTATACAATGATATAATGTTTATAACAAACATTAATTACGTGGTCTGACGCTTAAGCAAAACAACAACACAAAAAATGATCGTGGATCAGTTACAGATTTGTGCAGACCTTGATGAAAAGCTGATGGTGACTCATTCAGTTGAATCAGATGTGTTGTGGCGGGGGAACATCTAAGACTTGTGGGACATGTGGCCCTTGAGGACTGGGGTTCCCCACCTCTGCTTTAGGTGAACTTCCAAACACCTCAAAGAACTGAAGCAATGTGTTACTACAAATGGGCAAATATTCTTCCACAACTGATAAAATCACACGGGAAACAACTAGTTGAAATGATTGTTGCTAAAGGTAAATCTATAAGCTATTAATCATGGGGTTACTTAGTATTCCCCCAAATTCCCTTTTGGCTAAGTACATAATGCAAAGTGAAAAAAGGTGTTGTTATTATTCGTGTGAAGACTCACAGTGTTAGCAAAATACTGGATTGAATAGATGTGACGATTCATGATTGAATAGCCTTGTAATGAACTGGAATTGAATTGGATTACACCTAGACAGCATTGGGCATGTATTTAACTGCTTTCTTTGTCTCTAAAGGGCCCTGAAGAGACTTGCTTTGTGAATTGGCATTTTACAATACACATCTTTGTATTGCAATTGAACTCAATAATGCAATGCAGTATTAGGCCACATCATTTTCAGCTCTCTAACCTGTTGTAACACATTCCTGTTCTTGAAAAGGTAAAAAAAAAAGTAAAACTGGCTTGGCACTAACATCAACACTATCCTGACAGAAGAGAGGCTTATGTGAATATGTGTTTTCACAGGTTCTGGCTGAGCAAAAGGGATTTCTTTTTGGAGTTAGTTAACACATAATGATATCAAAAATGTCCAACTGTTGAACTTCCCCTTTTTCTTTTTTTTTTTTTAGTGATAGATATGCAAAGTTAGGAAACTACTGTTATAATTCTAGCGCTGCTTGGTATTTCTGTATTCCATTCCACTGTATTAAAGCATATAAAGAGGTTTTTAATATGAGGCTTTCCATGCATTCCCTGTGTGTCCTCTGTGTGAGAATCTGTGTATTAGCATTAATCTAAGTGAGTGTTTGCAGCACATGCCGATGAGGGATGGACATCACCAGGGCAGTGGTGTGAGTGAACGAGGCAGATCAGTCAAAGACTTAAAGCTCTGCTCCCCAGTGGAGGATACGGACAGGCTTTGATGTTGATGTGAACAAATAAAAGGAAGCCAGAATGAGTGGAATGAACCATTATCTGCCGTGGAGAGGCCCTCCCATGGAACAGAGCCTGACTGCTTTGCTTCCAATCAGGGCGGTGAAGGGGGATTGAGGAAGATGGGGTGAGAGAGAAAGAGGAGAGTGTGTGTGTGTGTGAGAGAAAGACGCACAGAATCCTATTGATTTCCCTCCAAATACTGCAGTGTTCTACATTTGCTGGTGTTTGCAGCCTCTTACAAAGGACATTTGTACATGCAATATCCACTTTAACACTCCAAGAAGCCAAGTTAAGATGATCATCAGCAGAGTGTACTGAAAATCATTGATAACTATACCAATCTTTGGGGGCATTACTTACACAATTGCTTTAACTCATGCAAATTAAAAAACTAAAATGTTGCACTGGAATGAATTTAAGCTCCTCATAATAAGACTTGGCTACTGAGTTTCAACAGAGCTAATGATAACTCCCAAAGAAAGATACAAGACCATTTGCCAAAACCACAAATAGACAAAAATCCAACAGGACACTCTACATCAGCTTCATACTGAAACTGACAGGGGGAGAAATTAAATACCTGCATTAACTGGCACCAAAGCAGAACTGGGCCATCTAATTCTACGCTACTCTTGTATTTTTGTCATAGGCCAGTTTTAAACCGGACTTTGCCGAAAGCAAAAACGGGCTCTGAAAAAGGTCACCCATTCCAGAAGTGAATAGGGGAATATTTAAAGGCACAGGGAACTTGTTTGCACAAGATGACACGCTTTTTTTTTTTCCTATCTTTTGTACTGGCTAGAAAATCTGGGTCAGATGTAGCGGCAACAAGTTTATGCAGCACTAACAACAGAGAGCAAGCAAGTCACAGGGAGGATTTGTGCAGTGCAGAGGAAAGTCTTTCTGTTGTTATGATAAACAGCACAGACTGTGGATATTAGTATTAAAAGTTAACACAGCCTTCTTTCATCTGAAACGGATGTTCTGAGAAGTTTTGCTGACCTGACCATTCTCAGTGGCAGCAGGCTTTATGTTTCCACATTGTCACCAGCAGTCTGTCCATCTGTCTGTCACATTGTGACTTGGATTCCTTAAAAAATAAATAAATAAAAATAAGGGTACAAATGTCCACTCAGGTTTAAACAAAAAACTGTATTTAAAAGATGGATAGTTGCAAAAAGGAGTTCGTATATTAGATGTTTGCCTCAGGGAAAATATTCCTCTTGAATTTATGGCCTCTTACCATATTGAATGAATGTCCTCCTAGGGGATCAATAAAGCTTATGTTATCTTATCTAATCTTATCTTATCGTATCTTAGGTTTATTGTGGGTGGGTGTTGAAATACTCTTACATGGGACATAAATGTGGCTCATGTTCTCCTAATAATACATCCAAGCTTTGTTTCCGATTAACTGATCCTAAGATTATGGTGGTCCAAAAGCCTAGAATATGCTATTTACTTATTATGCTATTACTGTTGGTTGTTCTCGTCAATTTCCCACATTGGTAAAAGGCGACAAATAACTATTTCGACGACATGGATTTTGTAGTCTAACATAACATCTCCAATGATGGTGGTGTTGTTTTTTTTTTTTTTTGTTTGTTTTGTTTGTTTTTTTGTTTGGCTGAAACTGCAATAAAATCAAAAGAATGGCTAAATTGTTTCTTTTTTTGGTTCAGCATTATATACCGCAAATGAAGACCACCGGTATTCCATGTACTGCTCGCACACAATGGAAACAAGTGACGTTCACAACAAAGCTGGTTGTGCACGCAAACAAACACAAATGCATAGTCAAACTGTAAGTATATGCCAGGCCTAAGATCATGCATTCATCTTTACCAGCCTCGGTTATCTGCTTCACTGTGGCTTTTGAAGGCCATACTGCAGCAAAGTGTCCAATCTTTTTACATTTTATGGGATTTCACCAGGGTTTCAGATTTTGGGCACTTAGGACCGGATCTACTAAGATCCAAATTTGTGTGTAGTAATTTGCCTGTGCAATCTACAATTTTGCGAGTGATGCTGAACCATGGTTTGCGGGTGATTTTTGTGTAATTGGGTTAGGGTTAGGTGCAAATGTGTTGAAGGAATACTATTTAAATGAGGGTTTTGCATGTTTTTTCTGGCCTGTACAGCATTGCTCCACCAGTGCGTTACAAACAATGGATCTTGCTCTTCAGGATTCCACACTATTCCGTGTGCAGATATGGGCCTCTTTGTATCTTATTGGTCGGGTTGAGAACAGGTGTCAGGAGGAAGGGTGTAGAAGGTATGGACTGTCACCTTAAAAAAACATATGAATGAAGATGACAGATGCTCTTGTTTTTAATGTAATAAATTATTTCACAAAGAATTTCACATATTGACCCATCTGCATCTCCAAACCTCGCCATTTCGCAAATTGGAAAACAGAACACTTTCTCAGGATAAAAGAATCCTTCATTGACCTGGGATATTTTGCCACAACATCACAGACACACTGCACATTCAATGAATTGTGAATTCTATACACATACTCAGTGTCTGTGGGAGCACAAGTTTCACATGGGTGTAGTCAATTGCTCCTATCACTCCGGGAAATCCAGATACTGTAAAAAAAAAAACCTTGTTTGGTGTCATTCAATGACTGCTGAGTGCATGGAAACCTAATGACCTTGGCCATCCAGTGCCACATGGCACTGAGGACTTCAGACAGCACATATGAAAAAAACAGGATTGGGAGATCCCAGCTGTAACAGCTACTGTACGCTGGAATGACCCAGATGCAAAAAAGTACAAACTTGCAAGGAGTTTTGTCATTGCAGGTATTGCAGACTCCTTCTCGTGGCTGGCTCCATATCCATTCTGAGTTCTTCCAACAGCTCCAAAATGGCAATGCAATGGATAAACAAAATGTTTTCATAATTGTTTACTTGTTCATTCTAAAAATGTTCATACGAGGGGGAATAATTCCTTCTCTGCGTTTCCTTGCTTCATTTCAATGTCTCATTCGTGTGACAGTAACCGCAGCCATGTGTGCGTAATTACGTATACAGGCTGTTTGCACCTACCTTTGAAATGTGTTAAATACAGACGCAGTTTCTAATAGCAAAATTGCTTTCAGGTTTGATATATCACTTTGCGGGTGCTAAATCAATAATACATGGAAGTGAATTTGCCACGCCCTGCTGTCAGGCCAACAAAGTGCGCCTCTAGTAGGACAAAGTGGTATTCCACGGACTGTCTTTTTGCTCCACATCTAAAAATGTAAGACAGCAACAGGATTGCACACAACATCATCATGGTAGGACCTGCAGTAGGAGAAGGGAGAAAGATTACAGAAGTTAGAATGTTAATGTTATTAAATGATCCAGGACAATCGTAAACTGAGATAGAAGAGACAAAGAAAAGATACTCACTGCACAATAGGAGTCCCCCTGAAGTCTAGGCATATAGCAGCACAACTATAGGAGGTGGAAGAGGCTACTGAGTTAAAGGGTTTTGCTTTTTTTTTTTCAAAAAAAAAGGAAGGTCTTCAGCGTAACCTTGAATGTAAAGAGGGATTCTCCCTCCCAGACCAAGGCTGGAAGTTGATTCCAGCAGACTGATAGCTAAAGGCTCTGCCTCCCTTTCTAGAGACTCTTGGAATATCGAGTAAACCTGCATTCAGGGAGCGGAGTGTTCTACTAGGATATTAAGCATCTATGAGGCTTTTCAAATATATTTGAGCTTTATCCTTCTAAGCTTTGCATGTAAGAAGTAATATTTTTAATTCAATTCTAGCCAGTGTAATGAAGCTAGAACTGGTGAGAAATAATCTCTATATCCAGTTCTGGTTAATACTCTTGCTGCAGCATTTTGGACCAGCTGAAGGTTCTCTTGACCTGAGCTGGGATTGTACAAAATAGTAAACATCACCTTGTTCCACCTTTTTTGAGATGTATTGCCACCATAAAAGTCAAAATGAGTTAATACTTTTTGTGAAGTTGTAAAATGTCTAAGTTTCAGCATCTGATATGTCCTTTATGTTCTTTTGGGAATAAAATATGGATTTACTGTATATAAAAGAAAACCATTATACTTTTTAGAGGAGGGAAGTTGTTCCTGACATGTGCTGAACTTTAAAACAACACATCTAGCCCTGTGATATAATCCTTTTTTCTCTTTCTCTCACAGAGCCATCACAGTGACTAAAGACTGGAGTGGTTGGCTACTAAAAGTTGTAATTTGTTTGCAGTGTCACATCTGGTGAAGGGCAGTCATCTTAAATGGTCATCAGCTGCCCTAATGGAGCGGAAAACAACATTTGGAAACACAACATGTGGGGATGTTTCATAACTCAGACCTCTTGTCCCCTTGCATACAGCATGCTGCAATTTACAGAGACAACTAGTGAAAATTTAGATTGCAACTATCTTTATTTCCTATCCGTGTAGGATATGGCATCAGTTCTTTTTTTGTATATGAAGAGATTCATATACATCATGCCTCATTTGGCACTTCTGAACTTTTAACCAACCGGCGAAGCTTTATGTTTTCACCTCAGCATGTGCTGCAAAGATCTGACTCTTCCTATTTACTGTGCTCCCTGTTGTCTACTTCTCTTATATTTTAATATCTTTAAAGTTTCCCCAGGTTTTTTTTTTTTAAACTTGTGCTGTGGAACACTGAGCTTGACCGAGGTTTTGGTTTATTCATGAGGTTCAATGAGGAAGGTCTTTGATGTCCATGAATAATTTAAAAGTAACACTTTCTTCCCCTCTTTTTTTTTTTTTTTTTTTACAATTTTCTTACTCAGTAAATAACCAACTAGGATTTTACTCTCATGCCGTCAAATATTGCTATTTTCTCAAAATTGAGAAATATGGAAAAAAGAAAAAAAAAGCTGTTTCTTTGGTGCTGCTGGACTGTTTGAGACATGTTTGAAATATTCAGAGTTGTCATTGTTGTTAGTGCTAAAGGAGACTCAGTTGTGGCCACAGAGTCACCAGATACAAATACTTTTGGGCTGGGAAATACTTTTAACTGTTGGAGGAGGGTTTTATTCTTATTCAAGTTCACTGAATGATTTTTGTAGAAGATTTCTTTTTTTTTTTCCTGCTTCAGAGTATGACATTTTCTGCATTGGGGGAACCATCTTTGACCAAATTCTGAAGTGATTTGTTGAAAATGATGCAGCTAAATGGTGATTAGTCTAGACAAGATGACAAAAGTGCACAATGTTCAAATATTTTAAAAAGGTTTTTTTCATTGCTTATTTTAGCAATGCCTGAATGCCTCATTGTATTACTACAGCATTCATTCCATGAATGAGTTTACAGTGGAATAGAGTTGATATGTAATAGAAATATTAGAAATGGATGTGGGGTTCTGGATCAACTACATACCCTTGCTCAGTTCTTGATGGAGGTAGCATGGTTTCTATGAGAGTATGGGATACAGGATGTGTTGATACAGGCCATATACAAAGACTTTAGTCATCATTGTATGTTGGATTTGTTCTAGGTTAGGACTGGACTTCACCAGGCCCCTTTGTCACTGATTCTGCTCATAGGCTTTATGGACATGGCTTTATTTAAATTTCCAGGTGCAGCCAAAGGGCGGTATGGTGGTGGTGGCATGTGATGAGGTGCTGTTGCCATGGTGGAAATCCCTCTCCTGATTCTGAGTGAAGCGAGTGAGTTGTGGGCTTCTGCTTCTGTGACTCTATCAAGGATAAATAGAGCTTAATTTTCACCTGAATACCAGTCACCATCTAAAGTGCAAATGCAACCAGAAAGCCCATGAAGGGCTGTTGTCACTCATTAGGCCACAGTCCTCATGATGCCATGAGATCCCCACTATGAGGCCCCCACACATCTAATAAAATGGCAAGGGGGCCTACCAAAGTCTTGAGATGTGATGAGCTGGAAAATAAGACTTAAATCAAGAACCTCTTCATTGTTTTGGTGGTCATAGAGATGACAGGACCTGGACAAATATTAGAGGACAAAGGGAAAGCTGAAAAGGTCAATCAGGTAAAGGATGCCTAATGTTAACCTTACACTTCACAATTTTACAATTTTGTGAGGTCACACACAAATTTCCACAGTTGGAAGAAAACCATTAGGGGTCTTGCTTGAATTTGGCCGCATTACCGTGGTTTCAGTTAGGCTATGTGCAAGGTGTCAATCAGAGGAAATTGTAGGCTGTCTTTTCTGTGTCTTAGTGCAAGAACAAAGTCGTATATGTTTGAGATTATCTCAAATCTTGGTTTAGTCTCATTCAAATTGTTTTCTTTCATGACATAGTGCCAACAAGCAATAGCTTTATTCGTTAGTTGCGTTGTAAGTGTTGATATTAGAAGATCCCACATTTTTTGCTAAATCTTTAGTCTGCCACTTAAAACTCAGGCTAGTGGTTTTTAAATGTGATAGGTTTCCATAACCGAGCAATTATTTTATTTTTTATTAAGTTATTTAGTGTCTTTATTAGACTGAAAGGTCCTACAGGCACATTTTCGAAACTAGCATAAGGCATTTATAAACTTCTGTTTGATCTTTTCAAGGATATAGGTGCTTCTTTTTATTTTCAAATTGTGGGGTCACTCATCTTGGGACAAAGCCCTTTGTTGGTCAGTGCAAATGGATGACTAAATGAATGAATGAATGCATGAACTGAACATTGGGAAGTCATGGACTTTGTGTCCTCTGGGTAAAAGAGGAATAGAACAATCTAGCTTGTTAGAAGTGCATAGTTACAAAGGGGTGATTGTATGTTGGTGCATTCATGCAAGCCGCATGGGTATATTCTTTGAGGCAGCGTGACTTTATGGAGGACCAGAACTAACATAATTAAAAATAAAAGCAGAAATATATATTTTTTGTTTTTCCTTTTTCTTATATATGCACTGTCATCAAAAACTATATGTATTTTGTTTTTTCCTTTTCATTTTACATGCATTTTCATCAAAAAATGTATATATTGTTTTTCCTTTTCCTTATACATGCACTTTCATCAAAACTATATATATTTTGTTTTTCCTTTTTTATACAAGCATCTATTGTTTTTACATTACCTCATCTCCTCTTTTTCCTTTATTGTATGCATTTCTGCCTCATTATGCAAATGAGGAGGGCTGCCCTTCTTGTCCCAGCTCCTCTAACCTAAATAACACTACCTTACATTTATTCTGATTGAACATGTCCATTCATCTTCATTTGAGATGTCACTGCAAAAACAATATCTGAAACAAGAACTGCTGGAACTGCTAGCCTTCTCTGCAGAGCATGGGTCTCTAGTACAGTCAGCTAGTGGACTGGAGGGCGCTTGGTCAGCTGTTTATTGGCTAACAGCACACTCTGTCAACCTGGATGGGTCCTGGAATGGTCCCATCCAGGGTTTGGCTTTTGCGAAAATGACTAAGTCAGAGGAGTCAGCAGCTCAACTTCTAAGCTAAGTTTCAAACACAGACCCTTCTAGGCTAACTCAAAGCCAGTCGCAGCTGTCTATTAGTACGTTTAACAGCACAACAAGCCATATAACTTTCAAAATAAGAATGATTTTGTTTTGTTTATGTCTTTTATTCATGATTAAAGATCACCCTGAGTAGCTATTGTAATATTGTGACAATGACACCATCATCTGTGATGAGGCTTGTCCGTGTACAGTTTTCATGGATGAGAAATCCAGCTACAGAGACCCAAACCATTTCTGTTTAAGGCTGTAATTATGTTTATCTCTGCTGTAAAATTGGACATTTTAGCATGGGGTCAATCCCTAGTGGTAATTTAAAGAACTAGAAGTTTTGGTATTTTCATGTTCCACAAAGACGTTTTCTCATCTTTTGAGTACTTATGTATTATCTCGTCTCTCATTCCTCTTGCTGGTCTATTATCTCTCTGCCTGTCAATCAGTCCACTGTTCTGTGACACAATTAAAAAGAAAAAAACAAACAAAAAACAAACAGATTCTGAATATAACATCCCAGCATGGCATGATAAATGAGTTCAAGAGCTAAACTGGCCTACAGTCTGGACCAGATATTGGAGATATTTAGTGTATTATAAATTGAAAAATATGCCAAAAAGGGACACAAAAATGTTAAGCAGCTAAAATATAATCTTGAGTTTGGGTTCCATAGTTGTTTTTAGAAGAAGATATATGATATAGGTGAAGACAGGTGATATATTTGTCCCAAAATAAACTGAAAATTAAAAATTATTGCTGATCCACTTTTCCTTTAGAAATGAAACATCTTAAATTTACACTGATCTTCTTTTTCTTTTCCTTTCAGCTGTTACCTTCAGGGGTCGCCACAGCGAATCATTTATCCCCATCTAAACCTGTCCTCTGCATGCTGTTCTCTCACAGCTACTAACTTCATCTTTTCTTTCACTACATCCATAAATCTCCTCTTTGGTCTTCCTGTAGACCTCCTGCCTGGCAGTTCCAACCTCATCATCCTTCTACAGATATATTCACTCTCCCTCCTCTGTACATGTCCAAACCATCTCAGTCTGGCCTCTCTGACTTTCTCTCCAAAACATCTAACAAGTGCTGTCCCTCTGATGTACTCATTCCTGATCCTATCCATCCTTGTAACTCCCAAAGAACCTCAACATTTTAACCTCTGTGACCTCCAACTCTGCCTCCTGTCTTTCAGTCTCTAATCCATACAACACTGCTGGCTTCACCATTGTCTTCTAAACCTTTCAGTTTCTTAAATCACATATAAAAGCTGTAACAAAGAATCCTGAATGAATGAAAATTGCTTGAAGTATCTGAGGTTGAGTTTTGCACTTGGAATCTTGTTAGTACTCTTTATGCGCTTATATTTGCAGTGGTATTCTTGCACTAAAATGCATAAATGTTTGCTTCCCTTCTTTATTCTTCTGAACTGGAATGACACTTTGCTTCTTCGCATTTTTCAATAATGTCAAATGACTCCCCAGTTTACAACTCACCTCTGTTAGATTTGATTGTTGTTGTTTCAATTTACTAAACATGTTCTCATTAGTAGAAATGAACTGAATAGTTTGTGTAAGATGCGGATATTGGTGTACACAGCACAATCTCACAGGAAGCTGTAATATTACCAGCAGGCCTGGTGATCAGTGATGGCTGAGACCCCCTGCTGGTCCTCAGATTTAGCTCCAGCAACCATCACCAGAGCTCCCAACTAATCTCAGTTTGTCCCTCATTTGATTTGTTCACTGAAAAGTGACAGAGTCTCCTCTTATATCACATTATAAAACCACCAGACTGTCATTTAGAGCACTGCAGCAGCATCACTCTTTTTGCTCTGGCAATTCTTCCTCCAGAGTTCTTCACTCGTGTACCAGTCCAACGAGCATGCATGCATAGAGCCCCTCTCCTTCTCTTTGTCCCTGTCTTTCCTGTCTTTGAATGCTGATGTTATACGATAGCATGGCATAATGTGGTGTGAGGGCAGCGTAGAGAGCGGGATCTTCAGCCAGCCGTGCTCTGCTGTTTTACCCCATGCGGTGGCACACAGCACAGGCAGGCGTGATATAATTAGAATGGAAATTACAGAAAGTTACAGGCAAGCTAAATCCCCCTGCGCATCGCGTGGCTAAAAATGTCCCGGGCAACGCCAGTGGATGTATCACCATAGCAACAGCCTTCTTCTGCACTCTATTTTCAGACTGAAAAGGGAGAACCATCCAGAGCGAGGGGGGAAAAGAGAGCGAGGCAGGGAGAAATGCAAACATTGCCGATTCTGTAAAAATTGATACATTATTCAAGTAAGGAAAACATCTCAGAGTTGACTGCCGGTGGAGGAGAAGTGGGCAGGCGTGTGTGAGCGCTTGTCAGGGCTAAACTGAACCGTCTTGGGGCCGTTAGTGTGACGGTCATACAAGGACAACGTGGTGCTGTGGGGTTGACTTACACATCTCAGCAGAGGTCAATGCTGAAATCCACCCCAGCAGCTAGAGATGTTAACATCAATGCAGTAGTGTGATGAGACTTCCCAAATGGTGCTTTTAAGCAATCACAAATGATTAGAGAGAAAACTGCTGAAGTGGCTGATTGTATGGGGGAAATAGTCATTTGAGCTTAAAGAAAAGTGCTAAAGTTCAGCTTTACGTCACACTGTGGTTAGACTCAGCTGCTGGATCAAGCATCTGAATCATGCGCAGTAAAATGACTCTGACAGCCAAATTCATTAGCTAATCATGCCCTTAGTCTGCTTATTTTTCCTTTTTTTTCAATTTAGATAAATTTATAGATGCATATTTCAGTGGAATAAGGTTTATTAGTATAGCAGTTAAAAGATCCACATTTCCCTTTCCTTTTTCTTTGGTGGTCTAATCAGGTCTTAAATGGAAACATACCCCCCCCCGCAAAGCACACACACACACACACACACACACACACAGAAGACTCTTTCCTGTCCGTCTTTCCATCTCCTAATGTCTCTCTCACCCTCCTCGGGGGGCACTGATTGAGCCGGCTGGGAGGCATGGATCTTTCTTTATTGATCCGCCTGCTGAATCACTTATCCTTTTTCCAATGGCCTTCATCACCACTCTCGGGTTTTAGCACTCTCTGCATGCACAAATTTCCCTGCTCATGCTGCCAAGATCCAGGGGTCGGAGAGACAAATCTTACAAGTGTAAAGAACAAACAAACAAACAAAAAAAAGGGACTGAAAAGGACTTGCAATCTGTAAACAAAAGGCACGTTCTTGGAGGAGCAACTGGCTAATTACACGTGTCTGATAACAAATACTTCAAGGAACAAAAAGCAATGAGTAAGATGAACGCAGTTTTCAGAAGCAATCAATAGCTTTGCTCGAGGAAATTGAGCTGTTATAAGTAGCAATGCAATGTAGCTGCCAATGTGAATTCTGAGGGAAAAAAAATAAAACTAAAAACTAAAATAAAGGCAACAACAACTACTGTGTCCTCAAACTAGTATTTGCTTGGTCTCAAATGATTAGTTAGTAGATTCAAATTTGTATTTGCAGCCTCAAATCAGGTTTTAATAGGCTCAAAAATGATTTTGTAGCATCAAATTAGTATTTTGTTGCCTCCAATTAGTATTGTAAGACCTTAAATTAATATTTTGGCCTTGCATTAGTACGTGAAGCCAATTTTCAAAATATGGCGGCCCCTAGTTAAAATTTTGTTGACAATTTAAAGTTCTATAATATTAATTTGAGGCCTCAGAAAACTACAGTGAGGCCATGGAATACCTATAACAGCTGGAAAATACTAATTTATTATTTTATGGCTTAAACTTAAAAAAAATTGTGGCATCAAGTCCAATTTTGTGATTTCAAATAAATATTTGACACCTATAATAAGTTTTCAGTGGCCTCAAATGAGTACTTTGAGACCATAAACTAGTATTTTGCATCCTCCTTTTAGTATTTTGTGGTTTCAAATCAGTATTTTTGTTGCTACAAATTAGTTTTGTGAACTCAAAGTTAGTATTTGTGGGCCACAAATGAATATATCAAGTCTGGATTATTCACCTCCACCTGCAAAGCATCCTGGGTTTCAACATTCTGTTTAAATGTCTCTTGGTAATAAGGATTCATTGCAATTCTGGGCTTTGAGAAAGTCTATGTAATTCATCCCCAGCTGAAAATATATCTCGTTCTCTGTAAATAGTGTACTTTTGTGTTACTCTCTATGGGACGCTGGCTCATGTGCAGCAAATAGGACAAAATAGTCAAAATGTGCCCATGTCATTGCCATAAACTAGTATACTGTAGCAACAATATTCAAATTTCTGGCCACAAAATACTAAATTGAGGTTATCTAATATCAATTTGTGATCACAGTTTAGTTTTTTTTTTTTTTTTCAGATGTCATATGGAATATATTTTGTAGGGGTAAAAACATAAACAAAAACTACAGATGACAAAAACAGGCAGAAAGATGTTCACACAGTTAACGCTTTACAAAGACGTGGTAGAGGCATCGCCCTTGCAAGGAACCATTCTTTTTTAGGTGAAATGCAATTTCCCTTGCCATTTCTTGGTGACATAGTCCACATTTAGTCCAAAGACTAAACGTTGTTCAAAGACAAAAGGCTTTAATCTCAAAACAAAGCCATTCAAAGCTTTACAACAAAACCGAGGACCGGATCAAAAGAAAGCCAGAACACATGCAAAATTCCATCATGTAATTCACTAAAAGCCAAATGTGTTCATGATAATCAGAAGAACAAATGCAAAGCGAATACAACCATCAAACTGAATTATGGTCAAAATCACAGCGCAACAGAACCATACCATGTGTTTCCTTATGTCTGTTAAACCGTGCATACAAAGCAGTGTTGAGGCCATTTATATGATTTCTGTCCGTGTGCAGGCGACTGGAGAGAGTTTGAATGCAGCCGTGTCCCGTACAAACCTGTTATTATCGCCATCCATCAACTGGTTGTGCATCAGTTTTCCTTCTCTTGAAGGAAAAAAAGCAAGAAAAAATTACAACTTTCTGAATTATTGCGATTAGAGCTGTGCAAATCAAGCACTTATTTGATTACACCTTTGCTCATCCATTGGAACAAGGAGAAGAAATGACATCCAGCACCCATCATCTTGGGCTTGGATTGTGACTGTGACGCTGTAAACCGCAGTAAACAAATTTTAAAGTGGTGTGGTTTTATGAGAGCTTTTCAACTTTCAGCACCTGGCAGGCACTGAAATTCCGCTCTCTCCTACACCTGCTGGGAATGCTCAAAAGCATGTGCTCGCCGTTGAAAACAAGCACGAAAACAGGCCAACACCGTACAGAAAGGTCCCTAGTGGTCATGCAGATTTTTGGAATGTCGACCACATGTCTGCGGGCTGATACAAACGCTTTCATGTTCCTAGCAGGATGGACTCACTTACACTGCCAGCCCTTGTAAATGCAAGAAACAGAAACAAGTCCCTGCATGCATCCCGATAATGCCTATCAGCCTGTTCCTGACTGGTCTCTTTCTGCTCCACTTTCTTTGAACGTCACTCACCAACCTTCCTCGGCCTCTTTAACTCGCTTTCTGCCTCTTGCGGTTCTCTGATTCCTTTCTGGTGCTTTTGTTTGACTTCGTTTTCGTCATCAAACGTGACGATCTGTCATTGTTGACACAGCATGGACTGACCTCCAGCGTGCGCCGTCACTTTGAACATTTGCCGTCCTTCTGCTGGGATGACTCGTACAGACACAGAGGACGCCGAAGCAGAGAATAATGATGAGCATTCAGCGTGAGGTTGAAAGTCCAAGAATTGAGGATCAAAAGAGACGAGTGAGAAGATGAGGGCGGACAATGTTAGGAAAAATACACTTCATTCCATCTTGAAATAATAACCATCTGTAACATCTCTCATCTGGGGTGCGGCACATACATAACTTATGCAGTGTCATGCTACTTTCCACACATGAGCACAGCAGGGTCAGCAAAGCTATAAATGCGAGGCATTAAGAGTATCAATGTAAACTGCAGCTTTGGGTCACATCTGTCAGAAGACATGCAGGCCAAATAAGCCGAGGCTTGGACCGTAAAGGTTGAGTCGGATCATTTATAGCAGGCTGTGGCATCTGGGATTGTCATGCTGAGTCAACGCCGCAAAAGGGGGCAGGGAAAAAGCAGAACGAAGGAAGAAGGAAAAGGAAGGAAGAAGGCAGAATGAGGTTTCTAGGAGAAGCAGATTTGTGGCTGACAAAACTAGAAATGCTGCAGGCCTGCGCCGACTCTCAAAATACCAAAGTGGTTGTGTCAAGAAGATTGTGACCTCCTTGTTGAGCAGGGTTAAATACACGTCTTGTGCGCGTCTCATGTGAAGAGGCGTTTAGTCTCTCTTAGGTAAGAGGAGAAGCTTTTCAAGCGCCTCACAGTGCACTCCCAGATCTGGAGACAGAAAAGAAAGCGGAGTGGATAAATGCACGCGTCTGTTTTTGCCAAGTCGTCTGTTGTCTCCAACCAACAGTTTCTGTTACATGCTGGAGCCAACAATGCTCTCAAATGATCTCATCTCATGTCTGCTGTTGTTTTCTCATTTAAACAATAAAATATCAAGTAGATTGATATGTAATATGTAAATATTGTATGCACAGAAATCCATACTGAAGCAAAAAGTCTTTTCAGATAAATGTGAGTTCAGTAGAAAAATCTTGTGATGACGCTCTGTGGCTCTGGCATATTTTGAGATAAATACTTGATATTCCTGCTCAGTTTGACATTTTTTTGTTTTTGCTCAATGAAAAGCACAGAGGAAAAACAGGATCACACTTTCACCACAGTTCCACCTCTGTTCTGCCTGTTCTGGAATGGCAACGTGGAAAAGGCACGACAGAGGCGCAAGGATGACAGCAAACTACGCATGGAGGATGAAATTCGTCACAACACAGGGAATGTGAGAGACGACCTGCCTAGCCAAAACGAACAAGGCTGCAACAGAGGCAACACTGAAGAGATACTGCAGGAAAAATATCACCAGGTTTGTGGTTGTTCAGAGAGGCAGAGCCCAGGTGGATTAGCCTTTTTATGAACTTTCATGAGCTATTGTTTTCTATAAATTTACGTGACGTGGTACATAAAGATTCACCCCCCGTACAGTTGTCATGGATATATAGAGAATAAAACCAATTTTTGTAGTAGGCTCTAAAGATTTAATTCTGCTGCAAAATTGGCCATTTTAACATGGGAGTCAATGGAGATTTGTTCTGTTTTGGAACCAGCACCTAGTGGTCAGTGGAGGAACTGAAAAAAAAAGAAGTACTTCTGGATGAACTTCAGTACAGAAGTGAGATGGTTGCTGCTTGGGGTTGAAGAAATCCAGCAAACAACAAAAAAAATTATAGTAGCGGTTATAATAACAGTTTTGGTCTCCATGGCTACCTTTTACATCCATGCCAACACCATGGGGTGGAAGCTTGTACCAGTGATAGCAGGGTGTGGTTTCGTTCAGCTGCAGGGGAGATGTGACATGATGACTCGGGGAACCGCACCAATGAGGGACAGATTGGCACACGAGTGCCACAAGGCAAATCAAGGTCCCTCCATATAAACATCAGCTTGCTGCCCCCTTCTAGGACCAATAAATAAAACATGTAAAACTGCTTACTGTTATTGTTTGCTCATCCTAGCTGACAACTCTGACCCACCAAACATCCATGGATGTCTTTTTTTCAGTATGAATGAGGTTGGCCTATCATAGCCATTTGATTGACAGCGAACCACTGGCATCATTTTAGCCACTCAGTGGTTAGCATTGCATTGATATCTGAGCTGTGAATAAAAAACAGTACAGCCATTCATATTTTGAAGAGAATATTCTTTGTTGTGTGTGTCTGTGTGTTGTGTTAATTGTATTACCAACAAGGCTGCCACGTTTCACAAAAGTTCAGAGTGAGATTGTTGGGTTTAGGGTTAGGAGATTCCCCTCTAAAGCTCTGTGGATCAAGGCATGCTGCCATATTGACTGTTATTGAAGACCGGGTACCATCCAGCGCCAAGCTGTTGTGTGTTTTGGTCTTGTTCAGTCCCACCATCCAGAATAAATGTTTTGCATTGGCATTTAATTATGGCAGAACAAGCTGAGCAATCTGGTCTGTTAGTCTATTAAATCTGTTTATATTTGTCACTTTTTTTGTTTTTTTAAATGTAATCTTGTCAATGTTTCTACCTTTTTTTTTTACCTTATTTTTAGAACATAAATTCAAGCTTGCTTTCACTGTGAGGCTGGACTTTTCAGTGATAATATGAAGTTATTTAATTTCCATCTGTGCCTTCCTGACATCACATCTACCAATAAAACAGTTTTTATCTAATATTGCCTGTGTGATGCGTGCACTGCCAACAGTGACTACATGCAGACTGATTTTAAAATCTCGTTGATCTCAAAAATAGGAAGAATTGATGTTCTGGTTGTCCTTTTATTTGATAATTATTAACGTTTGAAAAACCAAAATACTTGCAACCATATGTCATTGATTTAATTCAGTAACATGATTAGAAACTGCAGGCTGCTATTATTCCTTCACTGTGATCTGTCATTTGTAAGCCCAAACAGGGTCAACAGCGTTGAGCTGTCAATCCTCCACCAGGAGTATGGCTGACTTGACTACTCAAGGCCTCACTGTGGTTTTTGTCCAGCTTGTTTAAACAGGAATCAACACACATGAATTCATGTGTAATTTCATCAGCGTCTAATCATCTTTTGTGTGCTGAGCATGCATGTGCAGTGGTTCAAAAATACACGCTATGCTGGACACACGTGTACAGCCATGATTAACAGGAGCCGAGTGAAACCTGCAGTCACAGAGGATAGCGACAAAGGAGGGCAGATGCTGCAAAGTCAGAGCGGCAACCAAACACAATGCTGTTTGGGTTGACTCTCTATTGACAGCAGAGGTCATGGTGAGAGACTGAGTCTACATGGAGTTTACGCACAGGCAGAGGGGTCTTCAGAGTCCAAGACAGGATGTTAACATGCAGATCAACAAACCTTTCTATTAACCAGTGTGTTCTTCTTAATGAGTCAGGAGCCAGTGTGTCCTCCCCTGCACACAGGATCATGCTCTTTGCACATCATATGTATGTGCAGTCAGGTCCAGAAGTATTTGAATTACTTTGTTTCATCTGCCCAAATGATCAGATTTCAGAACATGGGAAGCTTTTTATAAAAAAAGATGTTTTTCTGGCATGTTTTCCTGTTTTTGAATATTACTAGAGGTTTGATGCATTTACATTCATGATTGCAAATTGTAGATCTGGACAGTGATATGACTGCATTTTCAAAATATTACTGACTCATCATCTGCGTTGTCTCCTGTGGTCTTCCAGGCTTTTTGATGTCGCTGAGCTCACCAGTGGTTGATCATTTGGTCACGCTCTGAGTTTTTTTTTTTTTTTAAATTGCCTCTTATAGTTTTATGTTTTGTTTATTTTTGTTTTTGTTTTTTTCCCCCTCGGCCTAGTAATTACCTCCTTCACTTTAGATCTCTTTGGACTGGTAGCTCCAGTCAAACAGCTTTCAAATGTCAACTCAGTACTAGAGGAGTAAAGCACAAATTTTATCACAATATCATATTACTGTATGACAGTTCCTGTTTTTCAGAAATCAATAAGTTTTTTATTTGATTTGACTCAGTAGATAGTGATTAATATGAGATGATATGTTTTGATTGGACACAATTACCTCCATTCATAAGAAATCACAATATGTAGCTAAAATACAACAGTTCACATTTTAATTTCTGGGCTAGGCTAAACTCTGTGTTAAACTTATTATTATTAATGTAGATCAATGGATCATCAACCCCAACTCAGTCCAGACCTTTTAAATGCTTCATTTCTCCTGAAGTAACAGTGGAATAGACCACACCTGAACTTGTTCAGTGAACTTGCTCTCAGTAAGCTGTCCTAATGCTTGAAAATTGAGGTGCTTTGCTTATATGATAGGATTTCCCCTGCTAACCTGCTGCCTGGTTTAACCTCTCAACTGGGCTTCTCTTCTGCTGCTGACAAAATGTGTCAGCAGCAGATGAATATATGCAAAGATTTTATCTACCCGTTGGTTGCTGCAGAGGTTTTACAGACAACAAAGGTTTGATAAAGATGCCATTTCAAGTCAGTTTAGCTCCAGGACATAATTAGAAATGATCCACAACAGGTGAGAGGCCTGAGGCTAATGCAATGTTGGCTTGTAATGAGAAAAGGGCAGAGAGAAGAGGAAATATTCGCATAAAAGGAGAGGCAGTGAATCTGTGGAAGAGGGAGTGGTCATCTTGTAGAAGGTAAAAAAAAAAAAAAGCACAACCTTGAACACAGTTTATGTCAACATCAGATCTTAAGTTGCAATCAATCAAAACAGACAGACGGAAGCTGCTGCAAAAAAAACAAACAAACAAAAAAAACAACTATAACATTTGCAGTGGAAACAAGTGAGGAGGGAGAGGGCAAAAGGAGGAGACAGCAACAGCTCTCTGTCGGGCACGGCAGGTTAATTTGCTCTTGTCAGAACGAGGGTTTTCCCTCTAGCCGTCCTTATCTTTGTTGTCCTCCTGGGTGTTGGTGTCAAACCGAGAGGCTGAGTGGATCCCGCCTCGGCAGAGTCGGCACTGTCACCTCACCGGCTGCAGCGCTGAAGTGACAGTGGAGCAGCTTTACACTGTAATCCTGTAATTATGTCAATTAAAGGACCAGAGAATGGAGTGAAGGAATCCAAATTCCTCTTGTAAAGAGGGGAAAATACAGGTGTGCACAAATACATCACAAAAGAACCCATGTTGATAATAAGACAATCCTGACAAAGAAAATGCGTGCTCAGTTAATTGTAGATTGCAGCTAAGGCTCTGGCGCAGTTGCAACTAAAGGAAAATCACATAGAGACATGATAATGAAAAAAGAGTAAAATGCAAATTCAGGATGAGTGTCAGGCAGGAGGACTTAGGGAGCCTTAAAGTGTTGTACATTACCTTAAATAGGATTTGCAGCAGCTATACTGACAGATTACACAGTAACACAGAGTACACAGGCATGTGAGCATCAGAGTCCTGTGGAGGACCCCCATTTGCTACACTGTCACAGCAGAGGATGAAACGCAGACTGAAACATGCTGGTCAATAAGCACACCTAGTGATACAGAGCCAATACTTTCTCAGTAGATAGGGTAAATAAGAGAAAAGACAACCATATTAATATTACATATAGAATTTAGAAGGATCAATGGATTTTTATGCTGGAAATAAAAACTGCTGCTAAAAATTTATACAGATTGTGCAGTGATTCTCTGAGTTAAACACGTACAAATATGAAGAGCAATTTAGTGTGAAATGTTGCATCCAGTATAACGCAAGGCTAGAAGCACAAACATATCAGTTTGCATATAGAGCTAGGACATCTGTTGATGATGCAGTGTAATTGTGCCAAGGGTCCATTTTTGCAACATCAGTATCCTGGTAATTATGCCAGAGGACTTGTCCAATTCAATTAATCTTTTAATAGAATTCTGCTGTCCAGAGTATATGTCATGCTCCTTCATATAGGATCAACAACCCTTGTGTCAGTGTGTACTGGATGGAGGTGGTTAAGTTTTATAACATAACATCAAAACCCTTGACCACAAGCAATGGGGTCCCACAGGGGTGTGTACTGTCACTGACTGGATTTCACGCTATCATTCGGTCAGATTGTTCAAATTTACAGATGGCGGTTGTGGGTTTAACCACCAGAGGTGATAAAATACTGTACAGGAATCAAATTTCATTTATAGTAGACTGGAGCAACATGAAAAACCTGAAAATGAATTTTCTTAAAATCAAGAAAGTAGTTGTAGGATATCTATTTAGCTCTACAACACCCCATCCAGGCACCTGCGCATTCCCTCCAGTAAATGATGAACATTAAAGGGGACATGGGTTGACCATTTCCACCTATTTTGTCTTATCAAGGGTACTTACTCCAGATGAACAATAAAGAAGAATATCATGAATAACATTGTTGTCTTTAAAAGAAGTAATGCTGTCCTTTTTCTGATTGGTTGAATGTCTGGAGGTTTTTAAGTGCCTTTTGATTGTTGGAATTACAACAAGGTGGTGTCTCATGAATGTGCACAAATCCTGTCACCAATCAGGAACACAGTTTAGATATAGTTGACATAGTTGATTGTTGGTAGTTGAATCTGTCACTAAAAGGACTTTTAAACAATGGATAGGGTCACTGGAGCTAATTTAGCTATTTGTGACCTGAGTAGTAAATATTTACTATTTTAAGTAGTGCACACATGTAGAGGTGTTTTTACTTATTCCACCTAGATAGACTTCTCAAAATGAAGGTGGTCAGAACTGTAGGACGTATGGCAGTTTTATCTCACAGAGACCAGTGCAGGAAAGCAAATAGAAGAGAGGGAGGAGTATGTCAATCACAAAGTTTCCACACTCCCACAAGCTCCTGAGATAAGCAGCAATTATCCAGTAAAATGATGATATCATCTGTGTTGGTGTACAATGGCTTTTTAGAATCTTTAATGCATTATTTCGCATTTTCACTATGTCCTAAACACATAAGAGTATGGCACCTTTAACACAGCAGGAATGACTTCTGATCTTAATAATGGTAACTTCTGCTTTTTACTGGGGAGCTGATTACATTTCAAAGGTTTGGTTCTGATAAATTTATGCTTGCGCAATAGTAATACATCTACATTGTTTCAGTTCATATTCTTTCTTAAGCAATCATACACACTGCCACAAATGTATAAAATCAAGCACCTTGTCATGCAGTCTCCAGTCACAGACATCTGTCATTCTCAAGAGTTCAAGAGTGACTTCAAGCATGGTACTACGATGGGATGCAAGCTTTGCAATGCCACAGTTCATCACATTTCATCTCTGCTGGATATTCCAAGTTCAACAACCATCTAATCTTAAATATTAGCATAACAAAGGGAATGATTGCAGATTTTAGGGGGACCAGGATTACATCAAACATTATTTCCACCATGTGTGAAGAAGCAGAAGAGGTGGAGTAAAAATATATAAATATGTGGTGGTTGGAGGTTCAGCCGAGTCAGCAGGCATCCAGTCGACAGGTGCGAGTAAACGCCAGGATCGATCAGAAGATGAAAGGTTTGGGAGGCAAACGTTGCATATGCGCAAAACAGTGCCTGAAAGTTGTGACTGATGTTGTCATTTTCCGCACAAAAACTGCGATCTATAAAAAAAAAAAAGGACCTGACCTGATGGAGTCACATGGGGGTATGTGTACCCCTGGTTGTACTTACAGGTGCCCCAGGGTGTGCATAATATATATCTATATGTGTGTGTGTGTGTATATATGTATACATATATGCATACATGTTTATACACACACACACACACACACACACATATATATATATATATATATATATAT